>WNWK01000866.1:0-252500 GCA_009830355.1 Cherax destructor | reverse complement strand
GGGGTTAAGCTTCAGTAACCCTGCTGACCCAGGGATTAAGCTTCAGTAACCCTTCTGATCCAGGGATTAAGCTTCAGTAACCCTGTTGATCCAGGGGTTAAGCTTCAGTAACCCTGCTGACCCAGGGATTAAGCTTCAGTAACCCTGCTGACCCAGGGGTTAAGCTTCAGTAACCCTGCTGACCCAGGGGTTAAGCTTCAATAACCCTGCTGACCCAGGGATTAAGCTTCAGTAACCCTGTTGACCCAGGGATTAAGCTTCAGTAACCCTGTTGACCCTGGGGTTAAGCTTCAGTAACCCTGCTGACCCAGGGATTAAGCTTCAGTAACCCTGTTGACCCAGGGGTTAAGCTTCAGTAACCCTGTTGATCCAGGGGTTAAGCTTCAGTAACCCTGTTGACCCAGGGATTAAGCTTCAGTAACCCTGTTGACCCAGGGATTAAGCTTCAGTAACCCTGCTGACCCAGGGGTTAAGCTTCAGTAACCCTGCTGACCCAGGGGTTAAGCTTCAGTATCCCTGCTGACCCAGGGGTTAAGCTTCAGTAACCCTGCTGACCCAGGGATTAAGCTTCAGTAACCCTGCTGACCCAGGGGTTAAGCTTCAGTAACCCTGCTGACCCAGGGGTTAAGCTTCAGTAACCCTGCTGACCCAGGGGTTAAGCTTCAGTAACCCTGCTGACCCAGGGGTTAAGCTTCAGTAACCCTGCTGACCAAGGGGTTAAGCTTCAGTAACCGTGCTGACCCAGGGGTTAAGCTTCAGTAACCCTGCTGACCCAGGGGTTAAGCTTCAGTAACCGTGCTGACCCAGGGGTTAAGCTTCAGTAACCCTGCTGACCCAGGGGTTAAGCTTCAGTAACCCTGCTGACCCAGGGGTTAAGCTTCAGTAACCGTGCTGACCCAGGGGTTAAGCTTCAGTAACCCTGCTGACCCAGGGGTTAAGCTTCAGTAACCCTGCTGACCCAGGCTCTGCGACTCCCATTCAAGTCGAACCCTTCTCAAGCGTGTATTTGTCTAAGCTATTATTAAGGCTACACACGTATTAGCCCCAACTACACTAATTGCCGGATTGTTCCACTTATTGACAACTGTGTTTGTGAGTCAGTGCTTTCTTAAATCCTTTCTAAATTTAAACTTGCCCCATTTCAATGCATTATTCCGAGTTCTCTCTTGATTGGTTATCTTCAGCACCGGATTTATATCTCCTTATTTTCTGCCTGTCTTATACTTGTGCATTTTATTGATATCTTCCCTCATTCTTCGTCTTTCAAGTGAGTGAAGGCTCAAGGCTCTCAATAAATTTTCGTATGAAAGATTCCTTGTCCAGGGGATTACTTTTGTCATCAATCTCTATAAGTTTTCCAATGCATTTATATCCATTGTGCAATAATGAAATCAGAGATGAATAGCATAATGGAACTGAAGCCTTACTATTGACGTGCAGAGCTGTAGTTTAACCTCGGGACCCCCATTAGAAACGGGCACGCAGGCAGTTTAATGGGATGCTTTACTGTCAGTGTCTCGCCCACACAATGGGCTTTATCAGGTGTAAACAGATCTACCAGGAGAGAGAGAATGAGTGTCTTTATAGTTACCGTAGTGAAGTGAAAAGTTCGATAAATGTATGAGTGAAAAGTGTTGGAATTGAGAAGAGCCTGCCCAGCATGGGCCTGTAGGCCTACTTCAGCGTTCCTTCATATTATGAACTATTGCCATGTGGGATACCCATCTAGACGTTTTGTAGTAAGAGTTTGAGCTGTGATGTAGAAGCTGTTCTTCTGGTTGATGTTCTTGTATAGGTTGATGAGTGATTCTTCTAAAATGGTGTGTTTCTGGAAGTCTTCCTCCTTGGCGATGACTCTCACGTCTCTCTCATTAATCAAGTGGTTGAGGGAGTTCCTCAAACACTGGTATTATTCGAGACGTCAATTCTTCTGGAGTATTGCTGTTCAAAAATGGGTATGCAGAAGTCTTTGGAGATTTCACCCACATATATTTTGTCAATTGTTGCAAAGGAATTGTGTATACTTTTGCAGTGAACTGAACTTGCTGATGATGTCCTTGATGTAGTGGAGGCCGTGGTGCCTAGTTGGAATTTGGTGTTTGGAGAGAATATTAAGGGCGTGTTTAACAATGGTGTTGTTACGAAGTACAATGGATCTTCTTTCGATGGTGTCACGTCCAGGTGAGCTGAACATGTCATGTGGACGGCGTCTGCACTCTGTGAAATAACGAGGATACTGAAATTTAGAAAACACGAGATCGATGAAAAAGCATTATTTTTAGATGAGTTAATTGTTGCAGATAGCGAGGGCACGTAGGAAGAAGCCTTGGATGACGCCGCGTTTAGTCTTAGTCTTGGTATACAAGCAGACTCTCACCTCACTCTTAAGCTCACTATGGTGCTCATATTTGGGCTCGTCCTCTTGATGACTCGATGAAGGCCATTATGTGGGCGTAACGTGGTCAGTAAAGAATTGTGTTATACTGCACTTGTCTTTTTCCATCCTGTAGGTATTTAATATAATTTATCTGAGGTTTGTTGTTACTCACCCTTCTTGAAGTAAATCCATCTAATCTTTTGGCACTGTAACACACATAGGCACTGTAACACACACAGGCACTGTAACACACACAGGCACTCAAGTCTTGGCTTCAGATCTCTGCTTACCATGACTCCTAACGAAATTTTGTGTTATCAAGTTCTGTATTATTTACTTTATAAGTATCAGAGTTATTTACATTCCCGAAGATTAGGACTTTGTATTTGTCAATATTGAACTGCATCTCTCATTCATCGGACCAAGACAATAATTTATCTAATTCTTCCTGAAGTTCAGTAGCATCGTCCTCTTCTGAATCTATTATTTTTATGTCTTCAACGAATAAACTCATGTCACTATTCCTCGTCAGGACCATTTATGTAAATTTTGAATAAAAAAAAACAGTGGACCACCACTTGCGTCTGGTTCTCATTCTAACTCTATCCCATGTCACTATCCATGAGGTAACACCCCATGTCACTATCCATGAGGTAACACCCCATGTCACTATCCATGAGGTAACACCCCATGTCACTATCCATGAGGTAACACCCCATGTCACTATCGATGAGGTGACACTTCCTCCTTTTCCCTGTGCTGCCACATATTTTTTTTAATTCTTTTATGTGGGGTTTCTATTAAAAGTCTTACTGAAATCCATGTAGGTCTCATCTTACATATAACTCATTTACTAACCTAAAGGTGGTCAGTAATTTTTTTCAGAAATTATCGAGCATTTATGATCCCGTGCTGAGACTCTTTCCAAGTTAAACTCATTAATATCTCATCTAGTCCTTCTCTTGTAGAAATTGATCATTTTTTCCTGCTATAGATATGAGGCTGACTGGGCGGTAGTTTGATGGTAGGGACTTGTCACCTGTTTCGTAGGTAGAAATCACATTGGTTACAGTCATCCTGCACTAAGGTCGTCTCCAACGATACGTTGAATAAATTAGTTAGTGGTCCACTAAGTTCAGTTTTGCATTCCTTACGATCCTTGATAGAAAAAGTTCCTCGGGTCTTGGGCATTTATTTTGCTTGAGTCAGTTAACCCGTTAGGTTCTTGAGAGTGCGGGCAGTGGTGGAGGCTCGACCCTCCGTCTGCGAATAGCGGTGCAGGCAATACTGTCTTTGACAGGCATGAGACAATGAGCAGACAAAGGCTCACACACACACACACACACACACACACACACACACACACACACACACACACAACACACTGCCAATTACCAACAGGAAGTGTAAAAACACCTGTCAGTGTCAGCTAGGATTCTCGCTGGGAAACGCACCTCGCTTCAGCTAATAAATAATAATAATAATATTATTGTATTATTAATAAATGCAATATTATTAATATTATTAGTAGTAGCTGTATTAAGGGTGAGGGGAAGCTGGAGTAAGTGAAACATGGCTGGCCACTACCGTAGACTATAACCTCTTCTTCACCTGTAAACATTACTGAGTTCTCTCACCCACACTCTGACTATCCACTGTCTTCATGCAAGAACCACTCTCGGTCTCTCTCTCTCCGTCTGCATTACTACGTTCCTCTTTTCCTCTCCCTCCTAATTACTCTCTCCTGTCTCCAATTCTTATTCTTTCTTCACTTTTTCCATCCCTCCTCTCCCTCTCTCCCTCCCTCCCTCCCTCCCTCCCTCTCTCCCTTCCTTGTCTATCGACATAAAATTGCTTAACCAAACGTCATTTACCCAAGCAGTGTTGTTGACAGTGTGGGGGGGAGGGGGTGCCATATTTCCTGCCAATATTTTCAGTTCTTAAGAATTTCACTTAGACAACGACTTTTAAGTTTCTCTCTCTCTCTCTCTCTCTCTCTCTCTCTCTCTCTCTCTCTCTCTCTCTCTCTCTCTCTCTCTCTCTCTCTCTCTCTCTCTCTCTCTCTCTCTCTCTCTCTCTCTCTCTCTATCTATCTATCTACCTATCTCTCTGCACAAGTAACAAACATGGTAACCATGACAACCATTAATTGCAAACCACAACTTCCTCACCTGAGGCAACTGCAAGTCGTGTACACATCATGTACACCTCGTGTACACATGTACCTGTAAGTGTACACTAGTGTACACTAGTGTCTGGGTCACTACAGTTAGTACAATCACTTTCTCTCCCACTTACCTAATGTACTCTCTCTCTCTTTAACATTCTCTTTCTCTCTCTCTCTCTCCATTTATTTTTCATGTTCTATTGCTATATATCTGCTATCTGTAGGTCCACGCCCTGAGAGGCGTGGTCCCAGCTCTCTGACCAGGGTCCACGCCCTGAGAGGCGTGGTCCCAGCTCTCTGACCAGGGTCCACGCCCTGAGAGGCTTGGCCCCAGCTCTCTGACCAGGATCCACGCCCTGAGAGGCGTGGTCCCAGCTCTCTGACCAGGATCCACGCCCTGAGAGGCGTGGTCCCAGCTCTCTGACCTCCACACACACCTGGGTGTTGCCAGCACTACATATATCAACTTCTCTTTATACCTTCAGAGTCTCTTACACTTCCCTCCTTCATTTTCTATTCAGTTCGACTTCAACACGCTGGCGATGACAATTGGTGAGATTGTATTCCCAACTTTCCCAATACTGATCCCCCTTAAACTGGATCCACCATATTGTTTGTGGTGATAAGCAAACAGAAGATTGTCACATTGGTAGTGAGTCCAGCAGGCTTACATTGAGCTCAGCCGCCTCGCAGTGAGCTCAGCAGGCTTACAGTGAGCTCAGCAGCCTCGAAATGTTGCTTAATCTATGATCAGGAGCTTTTAATTAATATTACAATGGATTGTGAGGAGCCAGGATCGTCGACGCCAGATCATCTCTTCTCACTAGCTGGACGACCGCCACTCTGCTCACTAGCTGGACGACCGTCACTCTGCTCACTAGCTGGACGACCGCCACTCTGCTCACTAGCTGGACGACCGCCACTCTGCTCACTAGCTGGACGACCGCCACTCTGCTCACTAGCTGGACGACCGCCACTCTGCTCACTAGCTGGACGACCGCCACTCTGCTCACTAGCTGGACGACCGCCACTCTGCTCACTAGCTGGACAACCGCCACTCTGCTCACTGGCTGGACGACCGCCACTCTGCTCACAAGGGAACCCCCACAACCACACGTCCAGTCAGTCTTTGTGAGCACTTGGCAAAGTTCTTCTTCAGTGAGACTATTATTTTTACAATGGCAACGCCAGGGTGAGTGTATGTGGTAGTTACACTGAGAGCTCCAGGGTGAGTGTGAGTGTATGTGGTAGTTACACTGAGAGCTCCAGGGTGAGTGTGAGTGTATGTGGTAGTTACACTGAGAGCTCCGTAAGAGTGACTGTAAGAGTGTGAATGTTACACCCACACCTCCCTCAAGTATCACTCAACGAATCACATTAAGATCTTTGCCACCCAGCGTCATGCTGTGCCTCCACTCATGGCGTCATGCTGTGCCTCCACTCATGGCGTCATGCTGTGCCTCCACTCATGGCGTCATGCTGTACCTCCACTCATGCATTATACAGTCAATTCACTTTATGACTCCTTTATACTCCACGTCTACAGTCATAGCTGTAGTCTCTAGTTAGCTATGGAAATGAAAGATACAGAGGTATCATCAGTGTTGTGTTACAAGGGAGTTGAAGTCATTGCTCTCTCTCTCTCTCTCTCTCTCTCTCTCTCTCTGAGGAAGAAATCACAGTGTCTTACATGGGAAGAGGTCAGTGAATGTTTCTCAGTCCACGGTTCTGCCTGCCAGTCGTCCCTGTTGCTGCCTTGCTGTCGTCCGCTGTTGCTGCCTCCAGTCGTCCACTGTTGCTGCTGCTAGTCGTCCTGTTGCTGCCTGCCGGGCGTCCACTGTTGCTGCCGTGCCAGTTCCACTGTTGCTGCCTGCAGTCGTCCACTGTTGCTGCCTGCCAGTCGTCCACTGTTGCTGCCTGCCAGTCGTCCACTGTTGCTGCCTGTCAGTCGTCCACTGTTGCTGCCTGCCAGTCGTCCACTGTTGCTGCCTGCCAGTCGTCCACTGTTGCTGCCTGCCAGTCGTCCACTGTTGCTGCCTGCCAGTCGTCCACTGTTGCTGCCTGCCAGTCGTCCACTGTTGCTGCCTGCCAGTCGTCCACTGTTGCTGCCTGTCAGTCGTCCACTGTTGCTGCCTGCCAGTCGTCCACTGTTGCTGCCTGCCAGTCGTCCACTGTTGCTGCCTGTCAGTCGTCCACTGTTGCTGCCTGTCAGTCGTCCACTGTTGCTGCCTGTCAGTCGTTCACTGTTGCTGCCTGTCAGTCGTCCACTGTCGCTGCCTGTCAGTCGTCCACTGTTGCTGCCTGCCAGTCGTCCACTGTTGCTGCCTGTCGTCGTCCACTGTTGCTGCCTGTCGTCGTCCACTGTCGCTGCCTGTCAGTCGTCCACTGTTGCTGCATGCCGTCGTCCATGTTGCGCCTGCCAGTCGTCCACTGTTGCTGCCTGTCGTCGTCCACTGTTGCTGCCTGTCAGTCGTCCACTGTCGCTGCCTGTCGCGTCCCTGTTGCTGCCTGTCAGTCGTCACTGTTGCTGCCTGCCAGTCGTCACTGTTGCTGTCTGCCAGTCGTCCCTGTCGCTGCCTGCCAGTCGTCCACTGTTGCTGCCTGTCGTCGTCCACTGTTGCTGCCTGCCGTCGTCCACTGTTGCTGCCTTCGTCGTCCCTGTTGCTGCCTGTCGTCGTCCATGTTGCTGCCTGTCGTCGTCCACTGTCGCTGCCTGTCGTCGTCCATGTTGCTGCTGTCGTCGTCACTGTTGCTCCCTGCCAGTCGTCCATGTTGCTGCCTGCCGTCTACTGCCGCTGCCGCCTGTGTCCACTGTTGCTGCCTGTCAGTCGTCCACTGTTGCTGCCTGCCAGTCGTCCACTGTTGCTGCCTGCCAGTCGTCCACATAGAGGTCGTGGTGGCCTCTTATCCACCTCCGTGGCTCATTTACATCTAACCACAATGGTGAATTGTTATATTTTATGTGTTGCGCTAAACACGTGCGGGTCAGTCAGAACAAGGAGCGTTGAAGGCTCTATTGGAGCGGAGAGTGGATACCCAAGAGGGTGTATAACTCTAGGGTGTAAGGGAGGAGGGAGAGGTTGTCACAGCAGGTGTTAGACGGAGGCCGTGAAGAAGGGTTTTATACACTCGGTACTGAGTCACCCATTAAGTGGGTGTGACTGTATCAGACTGCAGTGAGTGCAGACGAGTACTCATATTTACTAAATCTCTCTCTCTCCTCTTCCACTCCCTCACCACTCGCTCTATCTCATATATATATATATATATATATATATATATATATATATATATATATATATATATACAGTGAAGGGACACCAGGTGAAAGGGAGGCAGGAGGTAAGAAGGTGGGAGGGAGAGAGGGAAGTAGATAGGAGGGAGGGAAGTAGATAGGAGGGAGGGAAGTAGGAGGGGTTATAAAAGATATTTAACACAAGTGGGTGAATCAGCAATATCCTGGTTAATAATTTATTCAAGACAACTATGGTGATGATGGTGAACAAGTGTTACCACTATCACCACTACTGCTACTATCACTATCACTATCAACACCACTACCACCACTACCACCACTATCACCACCACCACTATTACCACCACCACTATCACCAATATCACTACTACTACTACTACTACTATCATCACTATCAACACCATTAATACCGCTACCACCACTATTACCAGCACCACTACTATCACCACCATATCTATCACCACAGCCACTACTATCACCACCACCATAATCACCACTATCACCATCACCATCACTATCACCACTACTATCACCAAAATTATCTCTAACACTCACCTGTTATTTCCTCCACCGCCTGTTACTTCCTCCACCACCTGTTACTTCCTCCACCACCTGTTACTTCCTCCACCACCTGTTACTTCCTCCACCACCTGTTACTTCCTCCACCACCTGTTACTTCCTCCACCACCTGTTACTTCCTCCACCACCTGTTACTTCCTTCACCACCTGTTACTTCCTCCACCACCTGTTACTTCCTCCACCACCTGTTACGTCCTCCACCACCTGTTACTTCCTCCACCACCTGTTACTTCCTTCACCACCTGTTTCTTCATCCACCACCTGTTACTTCCTCCACCACCTGTTGCTTCCTCACCTTCACAGCACTACACTATCATACTGTCACCTTCACTACACTACCATACTGTCACCTTTCACAACACTACATACTGTCACCTTCACTACATTATACTGTCACCTTCACATACATTACCATACTGTCACCTTCACATACTACCATACTGTCACCTTACTAACACTACTATACTGTCACCTTACAATACTATCATATTGTCACTTTCACTACATTACCATACTGTCACCTTCACTACACTACCATACTGTCACCTTCACTACACTACCATACTGTCACCTTCACTACACTACCATACTGTCACCTTCACTACACTACCATACTGTCACCTTCACTACACTACCATACTGTCACCTTCACTACACTACCATACTGTCACCTTCACTACACTACCATACTGTCACCTTCACTACACTACCATACTGTCACCTTCACTAACACTACCATACTGTCACCTTCACTACACTACCATACTGTCACCTTCACTACACTACCATACTGTCACCTTCACTACACTACCATACTGTCACCTTCACTACACTACCATACTGTCACCTTCACTACACTACCATACTGTCACCTTCACTACACTACCATACTGTCACCTTCACTACACTACCATACCGTCACCTTCACTACACTACCATACTGTCACCTTCACTACACTTCCATACTGTCACCTTCACTACACTACCATACTGTCACCTTCACTACACTACCATACTGTCACCTTCACTACACTACCATACTGTCACCTTCACAACACTACCATACTGTCACCTTCACTACACTACCATACGTCACCTTCACTACACTACAATACTGTCACTTCACTTACATACCATACTGTCACCTTCACTACACTACCATAATGTCACCTTCACTACACTACCATACTGTCACCTTCACTACACTACCATACTGTCACCTTCACAACACTACCATACTGTCACCTTCACTACACTACCATACTGTCACCTTCACTACACTACCATACTGTCACCTTCACAACACTACCATACTGTCACCTTCACTACACTACCATACTGTCACCTTCACTACACTACCATACCGTCACCTTCACTACACTACCATACTGTCACCTTCACTACACTACCATACTGTCACCTTCACAACACTACCATACTGTCACCTTCACTACACTACCATACTGTCACCTTCACTACACTACCATACTGTCACCTTCACTACACTACCATACCGTCACCTTCACTTCACTAACATCACCATTGTCGACACTAATCTTTCTTTTCATTATTTAAACCTTAGAAGAATGACTAGCAATTAGACCGCCAGTCACCTCCTCTGCAGCCAGGGTCGATAATCGCCGTAAAACTCTACGAAACAACGACTCTATAGGGAGTGGCGTGGTTGTAATGTCCTTGTAGCACGGATGTGGTATGGAGGGGAAGGTGGTCGCTGATTGGTGGAGAGCGGCAATGACGTCAACACTAAAGGGGATACGCACTGACAACACTGAAACATTTGCGTAATTTTTCGTTAAGCTCTTCATCCCTTCGTTGTATTTTCTCTCTCTACTGACGGAACTTTGGCCAAGTGTTTTTGTGAGGTTTACAATATTATGGGAAGGGACTTAACAGTGTCAAGTTGGTGAAGGATGACTGTGTTTGTAGTGGTGACTGGTACAGTACCTACAGTCATCTGTCAGTCTTATAACTGGTACAGTACCTACAGTCATCTGTCAGTCTTATAACTGGTACAGTACCTCCAGTCATCTGTCAGTCTTATAACTGGTACAGTACCTACAGTCATCTGTCAGTCTTATAACTGGTACAGTACCTACAGTCATCTGTCAGTCTTATAACTGGTACAGTACCTACAGTCATCTGTCAGTCTTATAACTGGTACAGTACCTCCAGTCATCTGTCAGTCTTATAACTGGTACAGTACCTACAGTCATCTGTCAGTCTTATAACTGGTACAGTACCTCCAGTCATCTGTCAGTCTTATAACTGGTACAGTACCTCCAGTCATCTGTCAGTCTTATAACTGGTACAGTACCTCGAGTCATCTGTCAGTCTCATAACTGGTACAGTACCTCGAGTCATCTGTCAGTCTTATAACTGGTACAGTACCTCCAGTCATCTGTCAGTCTTATAACTGGTGAGGGATGACTATGTTTGTAGTGGTGACTGGTACAGTACCTCCAGTCATTACCCAGGGGTCACCTGATGGTGCCAAGGTCAGGTAGTGATTGTGTCAAGGGTCACGTGGTGTATGGTGCCAGGGGTCACGTAGTGATAGTGCAAATGGTCACGTAGTGGCGATGCCATGGGTCACGTGGTGATAGTGCCAAGGGTCACATGGTGATGGTGCCAGGGGTCACGTGGTGATGGTATCATGGGTCACTTGGTGATGGTGCCAGGGGTCACATGGTGATGGTGCCAGGGGTCACATTGTGATGGACCCAGGGGTCACGTGGTAATGGTGCCTGGAGTCACATGGTGTTGGTGCCAGGGGTCACATGGTGATGGTGCCAGGGGTCACGTGGTGATGGTGTCAGGGGTCGCATGGTGATGGTGCCAGGGGTGACATGGTGATGGTGCCAGGGGTCACGTGATAATGGTGCCAGAGGTCACGTGGTAATGGTGCCAGGAGTCATGGCGATGGTGCCAGGGGTGACATGGTGATGGTGCCAGGGGTCACGTGATAATGGTGCCAGGGGTCACGTGGTAATGGTGCCAGGAGTCATGGTGATGGTGCCAAGGGTCGCATGGTGATGGTGCCAGGGGTCACGTGAGTGTCAAGACGAAACTAACGTCTATGTGCCTAGGGTAAGATTGTACTCCACTGCAGCCTTAATGACCCATGCACATTAGTTCAGTCTTAAACCTAACCAACTCCTGCAAATACTCTTACTAACAATCATATATTACTATTAACTGCCTAGCTAACAACTGACCAATAATAACACTTATCTTAGCCAATACGATAACTTTGTATTGAGTTGTGAGCTTGCTAGGCGTCGTGTAATTTTAACCTCTATATAAAACATTTAAACAAGGTTTTTCTTCTAATTTACAATGATGTACTTCTCAACTTCTACCGTTTAGAGAAAATCTCTAAATTTCTGTACCTCACTATTTGAAGATTTATTTTGTTACTCAAAGTTCATTCCTTGGAGAGTAACTCAAATTATCGTGCATCAGACAACAGAATGTAAACAGAGAGCAGCTGATCCTCTCGGCTGGTTTCTAGAGGCCAATTAAAAAGTGGCTGGAGCAGTGTAGTGGAGTTCTTACACCTGCCTCAGCTAATACATTGTTCTCTTACTAGAGGAAGCAGTGATAGCACGTGTACCTTGAACAAGATGTGATTGTTGTTTAGCAAGATAGTATAGGGTTTCGAGCAAGATAGTATAGGGTTTCAACCAAGATAGTATAGGGTTTCAACCAAGATAGTATAGGTTTCGACCAAGATAGTATAGGGTTTCGATCAAGATAGTATAGGGTTTCGAGCAAGATAGTATAGGGTTTCAACCAAGATAGTATAGGGTTTCGACCAAGATAGTATAGGGTTTCGATCAAGATAGTATAGGGTTTCGACCAAGATAGTATAGGGTTTCGACCAAGATAGTATAGGGTTTCGATCAAGATAGTATAGGGTTTCGACCAAGATAGTATAGGGTTTCGACCAAGATAGTATAGTGTTTTGAGCAAGGTAGTAATATTGTTTCGAGCAAGGTAGTAATGGTGTTTCGACCAAAATAGTATAGGGTTTCGACCAAGATAGTATAGGGTTTCGACCAAGATAGTATAGTGTTTCGAGCAAGGTAGTAATAGTGTTTCGAGAAAGATAGTTTTTTTTGCTCAGCAAGATAGGCGTGTACACTGACCACAAGCAGAGTGTTTTCTGAGTAAGTTCTGAGAATACTTAAACTGCAGGTTTATTTTGATATAAGATGGTGGTGAAACAAGCAAGAGTGCCAAGTGGTTGGCAGGTAATGTGTGTATCTCTGATGGGGTTGACGCCACCTTTATGTGCTGCCTGATTTTTTTTTTTTTCTTCATGCAACTTTTTTTTATTTGATTCATAATACAATAAGGCATCATCCTATGTGCTTAAAATTGTAAACTCTGGCGTACGGTAACCAGGGAAAAATTCTTGCATCTGTCTCCCGGCTTCTTAATAACACGATTGCAAGCAAACCAGGGTACGGGTGGGATTCGAATCCATAGCAAATGAGTCGTGAAACTTCAGGCCAGTGCGTAAGAAACTGGGCCAGCTGGCTACAATAAGATTCATCCTTCTATGTATATTTATACACCACATATGTAAGTTTTTACAGATGGATCTTACGCCACGCTGACTGGAGATCCATGCTAGCATTCCTATGGTGTATAAATATACCTAGTTGGATGAATCTTACTGTAGCCAGCTGGCTCAGTGGCTTACGCACTGGCCTTGAGTTTTATGACTCACTCGCCATGGGTTCTAACCCTATTCGTACACTGGGTTTTTTTTCTTGCAACTGTTGACATGTGGAGGTGACCCAAGACCCAAGTTTGTAGAACTTGGAATTTCTAGACTGGAGGAGGCTTAGGGAAGGAGCTATCCGGTTGGGAGGGAGGAGAGGGCAGGAGATTGTTTTGAAGCATCATTATTATTATTACTAATATTTAAGAGGCTCATAGAATTATTTTGGGGGCTGCAACCCCCTCCCCTCCCATCCTTGTTGCCACAACTACCTTTCCAAAATTCCTTGAATGGGTGTAATAACTTGCAAAAGCCTTTGCTGCTTGGTTTTAATCACTCAAGAGAAGGTGCCTCCTACTTCGATAACGACAGTTTTAGGTGTAATATGTAATGATTGATGCATATTTAGTTTAGTTTGCGTTGAGGCAAGTTTGTCAATATACTAAACTATAAAAAAAAAAAATATAACGTTGAATCACTGGAATCCGTGCCATGCTTGGAGAATGACTCTTCCGGTCGACTTCAAATTTTCTACCTTGGTGTGTTTTCCAGAAAGCAAGGTGTTCACCTTGTTACTGGACTACCTATGTCCCAATTCGTCAATTTTATTATATAAATATTGCTACCGATTTCGACTCAGTAAATAGAGGACACCACTTCTGCCGCTTGATGGAGACAGTGTTCCGTGGAAGAAAATTGTGATCTCTCTCTGTTGTAGTAATTTATTGTAATCTCTTGGTCGTAAGATGGCTTTTAGTATTTACGAGTTTTGTGATGTCTTGCCGCATTCTGGTAAGTGTTGACGACAGAAACTGTCACATCTGTGGCTACATGACAGGTACTGTTAATCTCTGGCTATGTGAAAAATTTTGTATTTTCCTAAATTCAGCATGTGTAAAGTTGAATAATTCTGCTAAAGAATTGGGACAGGAAATTTGCGGGACCTCAAGAATTATGTGTGGATGGCGGAAGATAAAGGATGCGACCATCACTTACAGGGAAGTGCGCCATTAGTCCTTTCATTTAGATCTCTAACTAGCCAGTGTAGGGTCTAGGTGTTAGGCCGGTGTTGTGGTGTGATCCATCTGAAGTAATTAAATAGTAAGTGGTAACACGAATTTCTTTTGTGTACCCAGCAACTTTAATTTACCAGAGTAGCTGGTTTTAATATTGTAGTTATTAATTTAATGTTAGGTCTAGCTTTTTGTGTGAGTGATGATGAAGTGGGCATCGAGGGAGTTACAGTCCTGCGACCTACTGTGACTAAGTCCCACTTATCTCACACAAATTACTTGCAGGTAATAATTCAGGTAATGCCCTGTAAACCTCATGCAGGTAATTTGCTTACATAATAATAATTCACAAAAGGATACATGACAGGTACTGTCACATCTCTGGCTATATGACAGAGACTGTGCTTGTGTATTGTAGGATACTGGTCCCTCTGAGATAACAAGATAATGTCTCCTCAGCTTGGCTTCAAACCTGGTGTTCGTCAGTGGAAGGTCTGAATTAGCTGTGGATTGTGTACGTCTTTATTTGTCGTATTTTAATTGAAAGTTGGATGTTAGTTTCCAAGTGATAAAGTGTACTTGCCTCCTCTGGTGACCTTCAAGTCTTCAACGATAATATTGACCTGCATGACAACCCTGTGGGGCACGCTGCGCTGTCCCGTGCATGAAGGTAGAGGGGGCTGGGGTTGTGTAACACGGGGATACCTGCCTCAGATCGCGCAGCGACCGACACACATATTGCTTGTGTTTGACGGAGTACAGGTAAATAGTGATCTTGTCTCTCTTGACAGACCGAGAATCGAGCCTCCACCACTCCTGGCCCGAGATGATGCTAACAACTGTTGTGCTTGACATAAAATATAATGACAATTCTCTCTCTCTCTCTCTCTCTCTCTCTCTCTCTCTCTCTCTCTCTCTCTTCTCTCTCTCTCTCTCTTCTCTGTCTCGTGTATTCTCTCTGATCCATCATCCAACAGTTAACTTAATCTCTGTTTCAGGGATATAAAATATCCCTGACAGGTGTTCAACCATCGTCTAGTCGACAGGTTTGAAACGCAGTAATTATCCCAGACCTAAAACAATTAAACCTGTGCTATAAAAAATTTAATATCACTGAAACTCTGGAATTTAAAAAAAAATGTAAATTTTAATCTTTGAAAAAAAGGGTGAAAATATTTGGAAATGAACAAACAAAATTCCTTTTGTTTTGTAAAATTCTAATATATATGTTTTTCATTTTGCCCACAGAGTCGTCAAGCATGGTGACGGGTTACGTTGTACTGGGACTGGTGGCTGTGGCTGTCCTGGTACTGGTTGTCCTGGTACTGGTCAGGTCCACCCCAGGAACTATCTTCTCCAGGGTGAGTGCTGGTAGCAGGTGCTGGGGTGTGACCTAGCTTCCTAGCAATTGCTGCTGGGGTGTGACCTAGCTTCCTAGAAAGTGCTGGGTTGTGACCTAGCCTCCTAGCAATTGCTGGCTACACCACCAACACAACAACAGAGCACCAACACAGCACCAAGACAGCACCAACACAACAACATAGCACCAACACAGCACCAGTGCTATTTTTGGTATATGTGAATGACGTGACGGAAGGGATAGACTCAGAAGTGTCCCTGTTCGCAGATGATGTGAAGTTAATGAGGAGAATTAAGTCAGATGAGGATCAGGCAGGAGTACAAAGAGACCTGGACAGGCTGCAAGCCTGGTCCAGCAACTGGCTCCTTGAATTTAACCCCGCCAAATGCAAAGTCATGAAGATTGGGGAAGGGCAAAGAAGACCGCAGACAGAGTATAGGCTAGGTGGCCAAAGACTGCACATCTCCTGAGGCGCACATCAACCAGATAACTGCTGCAGCATACGGGCGACTGGCAAACCTGAGAATAGCGTTCCGATACCTCAGTAAGGAATCGTTCAAGACTCTGTACACCATGTACGTCAAAACCATACTGGAGTATGCAGCACCAGTTCGGAACCCACACCTGGTCAAGCACGTCAAGAAATTAGAGAAAGTGCAAAGGTTTGCAACAAGACTAGTTCCAGAGCTAAGGAGAATGTCCTACGATGAAAGGTTATGGGAAATCGGCCTGACGACACTGGAGGACAGGAGGGTCAGGGGAGACATGATAACGACATACAAAATACTGCGAGGAATTAACAAAGTGGACAGAGACAGGATGTTCCAGAGATGGGACACAGAAACAAGGGGTCACAATTGGAAATTGAAGACTCAGATGAGACAAAGAAATGTTAGGAAGTATTTCTTTAGTCATAGAGTTGTTAGGAAGTGGAAGTCTGGCAAGTGATGTAGTGGAGGCAGGAACCATACATAGTTTTAGGACGAGGTTTGATAAAGTTCATGGCGCAGGGAGAGAGTGACCTAGTAGCGACCAGTGAAGAGGCGGGCCAGGAGCTATGACTCGACCCCTGCAACCACAAATAGATGAGTACAAATAGGTGAGTACAGCACCAACACGCATCAACACAGCACCAACACAGCACTAACAGCACCAACACAGCATCAATACAGCACTAATAGCATCAACAGAGCATCAACACAGCACTAACAGCATCAACACAGCACTAACAGCATCAACACAGCACTAACAGCATCAACACAGCACTAACAGCATCAACACAGCACTAACAGCATCAACACAGCACTAACAGCATCAACACAGCACTAACAGCATCAACACAGCACTAACAGCATCAACACAGCACTAACAGCATCAACACAGCACTAACAGCATCAACACAGCACTAACAGCATCAACACAGCACTAACAGCATCAACACAGCACTAACAGCATCAACACAGCACTAACAGCATCAACACAGCACTAACAGCATCAACACAGCACTAACAGCATCAACACAGCACTAACAGCATCAACACAGCACTAACAGCATCAACACAGCACTAACAGCATCAACACAGCACTAACAGCATCAACACAGCACTAACAGCATCAACACAGCACTAACAGCATCAACAACACAGCACCAACACAGCACCAACACAGCATCAACACAGAACCAACACATCATCAACATTCACCAACACAGCATCAACATAGCACCAACACAGCACCAACACAGCACCAACACAGCACATACACAGCACCAACACAGCATCAACACAGCACCAACACAGCATAAACACAGCATCAACAATGAGTGGTAATCAAGGTCACGGTGCCACTATAGGAGAGAGAAACCTCATTAGGTCTTTATTGCTCTACTGGGAGAGGTCAGGAGGGGGGCAGAAGGGGGGGGAGAGAGAGAGAGAAAAGGGAGAGAGAGAATTATAGGGAGGAGAGAGATAGTCACTTATTTATACTGAGTGTCACACCTGACACTTCCTGGTGTGGCTGTATCGTGTGTGAGGGGCGTATTGTTGTTGTTCTTGTTATTGATACTTCCTTGGCTTCCTCATCCTAATATTTGCTCTAACAATGAACTATCTAGTAAAGACCAACTGTTGTTCAGTCTCTGTCTTCCCTCTACTAAGTGTTACAAAACTGTCTTTACTCTTACATCAATATATTCTTCCCTTCAACCCTCCTCTCTCTCTCTCTCTCCCTCCTTCATCCTTCCCTCCCTTCCTCTCTCTTCAGTCTTGTAACATATTCTTCTACAGTCGTCTTCCTGTGTGACTGAAGTATTCTCGGCTCTAATTTAACATTTGCTGTTAAGTCATTCTCATATTGACGTTCAACTTATCTCAGTCTTACACAGTCATTCCTTTACTACTGTTCTTGTCTTCCTATTCTCTGGCATCCTCTGTGTTCTGTATTTTTTCCATGCTCTTCTGCACATTCCTCTGGCCTCTTTGTAGCTCTGATTAAACCCAGGGTTCTCTCTGTATCTTGACCTCTCACACCTGTGAGGTACCAACATTGATGGTACATCCAGCCACTTGGCCTCTCACACCTCCTGTGAGGTACTAACCTTGCTGGTACCTCCAGCCACTTGACCTCTCACACCTGTGTGTGTGTGTGTGTAGTCACCTATTTGTACTCACCTATTTGTGGTTGCAGGGGTCGAGTCATACCTCCTGGCCCCGCCTCTTTACTGATAGCTACTAGGTCACTCTCTCCCTGCGCCATGAGCTTTATCAAACCTCGTCCTAAAACTATGTATGGTTCCTGCCTCCACTATATCACTTGCCAGACTTCCACTTCCTAACAACTCTATGACTAAAGAAATACTTCTTAACATCCCTTTGACTCATCTGAGTCTTCAATTTCCAATTGTGACCCCTTGTTTCTGTCCCATCTCTGGAACATCCTGTCTCTGTCCACTTTGTTAATTCCTCGCAGTATTTTGTATGTCGTTATCATGTCTTCCCTGACCCTCCTGTCCTCCAGTGTCGTCAGGCCGATTTCCCTTAACCTTTCATCGTAGGACATTTCCCTTAGCTATGAAACTAGTCTTGTTGCAAACCTTTGCACTTTCTCTAATTTCTTGACGTGCTTGACCAGGTGTGGGTTCCGAACTGGTGCTGCATACTCCAATATGGCCCTGACGTACATGGTGTACAGTGTCTTGAACGATTCCTTACTGAGGTATCTCAGGTTTGCCAGTCGCCCATATGCTGCAGCAGTTATCTGGTTGATGTGCACCTCAGGAGAAGTACTCGGTATTATACTCACCCCAAGATCTTTCTCCTTGAGTGAGGTTTGTAGTCTTTGGACACCTAGCCTATACTCTGTCTGCCGTCTTCTTTGCCCTTCCCCAGTCTTCATGACTTTGCATTTGGCGGGATTAAATTCGAGGAGCCAGTTGCTGGACCAGGCTTGCAGCCTGTCCAGGTCTCTTTGTACTCCTGCCTGATCCTCATCTGATTAAATTCTCCTCATTAACTTCACATCATCTGCGAACAGGGACACTTCTGAGTCTATCCCTTCCGTCACGTCATTCACATATACCAAAAAATAGCACTGGTCCTAGGACTGACCCCTGTGGAACCCCGCTCGTCACTGGCGCCCACTCTGACACCTCGTCACGTACCTTGACTCATTGTTGCCTCCCTGTCAGGTATTCTCTGATCCATTGGAGTGTCCTTCCTGTTATGCGTGCCTGATCCTCCAGCTTTTGCACTAATCTCTTGTGAGTAACTGTGTCGAATACCTTCCTTCAGTCCAAGAAAATGCAATATACCCAGTAGGTTTGTGACACAGGATTTTCCTTCCCTGAATCCGTGCTGGTTGTCGTTTATAAGCGTGTTCCATTCTTGGTGCTCTTCCACTCTCCTTGCTGTGTGTGTGTGTTCCTCCAGGTCACCACACAATAACTTCCTGCTTTAATTTCCACGTTTTTCTTGCTGTTTAGAACGCTAGTGAGAGGAAGGAGGGAGGGAGGAGGCAGGGAGGGAGGGAGGCAGGGGAGGGAGGGAGGAGGCAGGGAGGGAGGGGGGCAGGGAGGGAGGGAGGCAGGGAGGGAGGGAGGCAGGGAGGGAGGGAGGCAGGGAGGGAGGGAGGGAGGCAGGGAGGGAGGGAGGGGCAGGGAGGGAGGAGAGGAGGCAGGGAGGGAGGGAGGCAGGGAGGGAGGGAGGCAGGGAGGGAGGGAGGGAGGGCAGGGAGGGAGGAGGCAGGCAGGCAGGGAGGGAGGCAGGGAGGGAGGGAGGGAGGCAAGGAGGAGGGAGGAGGCAGGGAGGAGGCAGGGAGGGAGGAGGGAGGCAAGGGAGGGAGGAGGCAGGGAGGGAGGCAGGGAGGAGGAGAGGGAGGCAGGAGGGAGGGAGGGAGGCAAGGAGGAGGGAGGCAGGGAGGGAGGAGGCAAGGAGGGAGGGAGGCAGGGAGGGAGGGAGGGAGGCAGGGACGGAGGGAGGCAAGGAGGGAGGGAGGGAGGCAGGAGGGAGGGAGGCAGGGAGGGAGGGAGGAGGCAGGGAGGAGGGAGAGGAGGCAGGGAGGGAGGGAGGCAGGGAGGGAGGGAGGCAGGGGGAGGCAGGCAGGGAGGGAGGCAGGGAGGGAGGCAGGGAGGGAGGCAGGAGGAGGGAGGCAGGGAGGGAGGGAGGCAGGGAGGAGGGAGGAGGCAGGGAGGGAGGGAGGGAGGCAGGGAGGGAGGCAGGCAGGGAGGGAGGCAGGCAGGGAGGGAGGCAGGCAGGGAGGGAGGCAGGGAGGGAGGGAGGCAGGCAGGGAGGGAGGCAGGCAGGGAGGAGGAGGCAGGGAGGAGGCAGGAGGGAGGAGGCAGGAGGAGGAGGCAGGCAGGGAGGGAGGCAGGCAGGGAGGAGGCAGGCAGGGAGGAGGCAGGGGGAGGGGAGGCAGCGAGGGAGCGAGGCGAGGGCAGGAGGGGGCTAGTCAACCTGGATTGACAGCTGGGGCTTTGACCGCTCGCAGCCTGGGACCTGTCTGCTCACAGCCTGGGGCTTTACCGCTCACAGCCTGGGGCTCGACTATTCACAGCCTGGGGCTTGACCGTTCACAGCCTGGAGCTTGACCGCTCACAGCCTGGGGCTCGACCGCTCACAGCCAGGGGCTTACCGCTACACAGCCTGGGCTTACCGCTCACAGCCTGGGCTTTACCGCTCACAGCCTGGGGCTTGACCGCTCACAGCCTGGGCTTGACCGCTCACAGCCTGGGGCTTGACCGCTCACAGCCTGGGGCTTGACCGTTCACAGCCTGGGGCTTGACCGTTCACAGCCTGGGGCTTGACCGCTCACAGCCTGGGGCTTGACCGCTCACAGCCTGGGGCTTGACCGCTCACAGCCTGGGGCTTGACCGCTCACAGCCTGGGGCTTGACCGCTCACAGCCTGGGGCTTGACCGCTCACAGCCTGGGGCTTGACCGCTCACAGCCTGGGGCTTGACCGCTCACAGCCTGGGGCTTGACCGCTCACAGCCTGGGGCTTGACCGCTCACAGCCTGGGGCTTGACCGCTCACAGCCTGGGGCTTGACCGCTCACAGCCTGGGGCTTGACCGCTCACAGCCTGGGGCTTGACCGCTCACAGCCTGGGGGTTGACGCTCACAGCCTGGGGCTTGACCGCTCACAGCCTGGGGCTTGACCGCTCACAGCCTGGGGCTTGACCGCTCACAGCCTGGGGCTTGACCGCTCACAGCCTGGGGCTTGACCGCTCACAGCCTGGGGCTTGACCGCTCACAGCCTGGGGCTTGACCGCTCACAGCCTGGGCTTTACCGCTCACAGCCTGGGGCTTGACCGCTCACAGCCTGGGGCTTGACCGTTCACAGCCTGGGGCTTGACCGCTCACAGCCTGGGGCTTGACCGCTCACAGCCTGGGGCTTGACAGCCTGGGGCTTGACGTTCACAGCCTGAGGCTTGACCGCTCACAGCCTGGGGCTTGACCGCTCACAGCCTGGGCTTACCAGCTCACAGCCTGGGGCTTTACCGCTCACAGCCTGGGCTTGACAGCTCACAGCCTGGGGCTTGACGCTCACAGCCTGGGGCTTGACCGCTCACAGCCTGGGGCTTGACCGCTCACAGCCTGGGGCTTGACGCTCAAGCCTGGGGCTTGACGCTCACAGCCTGGGGCTTGACCGCTCAAAGCCTGGGCTTGACGCTCACAGCCTGGGGCTTGACCGCCACAGCCTGGCTTGACGCACAGCTGGGCTCCGCCAAGTGGCTTACGTCACAGCCTGGCGACAGCACAGCTGGGGCTTGACCGTTCACAGCCTGGGGCTTGACCGCTCACAGCCTGGGGCTTGACCGCTCACTAGCCTGGGGCTTGACTGCTCACAGCCTGGGGCTTGTAAGCCCGCTGCTGCTCACAGCCTGGGCTTGACGTTCACAGCCTGGGGCTTGACCGCTCAGCCTGGCTTACCGACGCCTGGGGCTGACGCTCACAGCTCGAGTGGCTTGACCGTCACAGCCTGGGCTTTTTTTGGGGCTTGACCGCTACAGCCCTAGCCTGGGGCTTGACCGCTCACAGCCTGGGCTTGACCGCTCACAGCCTGGGCTTGACCTTCACAGCCTGGGGCTTCCTACCTGAGCTGACGCTCACAGCCTGGGGCTTGACTGCTCACAGCCTGGGGCTTGACCGCTCACAGCCTGGGCTTAACCGCTCACAGCCTGGGCTTGACCGCTCACAGCCTGGGGCTTGACCGTTCACAGCCTGGGGCTTGACCGATCACAGCCTGGGGCTTGACCGATCACAGCCTGGGGCTTGACAGTCACAGCCTGGGGCTTGACCGCTCAAGCCTGGGGCTTGACGCTCACAGCCTGGGCTTGACCGCTCACAGCCTGGGGCTGACCGCTCACAGCCTGGGGCTTGACCGCTCACAGCCTGGGGCTTGACTGCTCACAGCCTGGGGCTTGACCTGCTCACAGCCTGGGCTTGACCGCTCACAGCCTGGGGCTTGACCGCTCACAGCCTGGGGCTTGACGCTCACAGCCTGGGGCTTGACCGCTCACAGCCTGGGCTTGACCTCACAGCCTGGGGCTTGACCGCTCACAGCCTGGGGCTTGACCGCTCACAGCCTGGGCTTGACGCTCACAGCCTGGGGCTTGACAGCTCACAGCCTGGGGCTTGACCGCTCACAGCCTGGGGCTTGACCGCTCACAGCCTGGGGCTTTACCGCTCACAGCCTGGGCTTTACCGCTCACAGCCTGGGGCTTGACCGCTCACAGCCTGGGGCTTGACCGTTCACAGCCTGGGGCTTGACCGTTCACAGCCTGGGGCTTGACCGTTCACAGCCTGGGGCTTGACCGTTCACAGCCTGGGGCTTGACCGCTCACAGCCTGGGCTTTACCGCTCACAGCCTGGGGCTTGACCGCTCACAGCCTGGGGCTTGACCTCACAGCCTGGGGCTTGACCGCTCACAGCCTGGCTGCCGTCAAGCCTGGCTTGACTCAAGCCTGGCTGACCGTCAAGCCTGGCTACCGTCACAGCCTGGGCTTACCGCTCACAGCCTGGGGTGACCGCTCACAGCCTGGGGCTTACCGCCGCCGGGCTTACCGTCACAGCTGGGCTGACGTCACAGCCTGGGCTGCCGTTCACAGCCTGGGCTGACCGTTCCAGCCTGGGTTACGTCACAGCCTGGGGCACGCTCCAGCCTGGGCTTACCGCTCACACCTGGGCTGACCGCTCACAGCCTGGGGCTTGACCTTCACAGCCTGGGCTTGACCGTTCACAGCCTGAGCGACGTTCACAGCCTGGGGCTTGACCGTTCAAGCCTGGGCTTGACGCTCACAGCCTGGGCTTACCGCTCACAGCCTGGGGCTTGACCGCTCACAGCCTGGGGCTGACCGTTCACAGCCTGGGCTACGCTCACAGCCTGGGGCTTGACCGCTCACAGCCTGGGGCTGACCTCACAGCCTGGGCTGACGCTCAAGCCTGGGGCTTACCGTCACAGCCTGGGCTTTACCGCTCACAGCCTGGGCTTACCGCTCACAGCCTGGGGCTTGACCGTTCACAGCCTGGGGCTTGACTTCACAGCTGGCTTGACCGTTCACAGCCTGGCTTGACCGTTCACAGCCTGGGGCTACCGCTCACAGCCTGGGATTTACCGCTCAAGCCGGGCTACCCTCCAGCCTGGGCTTACCGCTCACGCCTGAGCTTGACCGTCACAGCCTGGGGCTTGACGTTACAGCCTGGGCTACCGTCACAGCCTGGGGCTTGACCGTTCACAGCCTGGGCTTGACCGCTCACAGCCTGGGCTTGACCGCTCACACCTGGGCTTGACGTCACAGCTGGGGCTGCGTCACAGCCTGGGGCTTGACCGCTCACATGACGCTCGCCGGGCGACCGCTCACAGCCTGGGGCTTGACAGCTCACAGCCTGGGGCTTGACCGCTCACAGCCTGGGGCTTGACCGCTCACAGCCTGGGGCTTGACAGCTCACAGCCTGGGGCTTGACCGCTCACAGCCTGGGGCTTGACCGCTCACAGCCTGGGGCTTGACCGCTCACAGCCTGGGGCTTGACGCTCACAGCCTGGGGCTTGACCGTCGCTCACAGCCTGGGGGCTTGACCGCTCACAGCCTGGGGCTTGACCAGCTCACAGCCTGGGGCTTGACCGCTTACAGCCTGGGGCTTGACCGCTCACAGCCTGGGGCTTGACCGCTCACAGCCTGGGGCTTGACAGCTCACAGCCTGGGGCTTGACCGCTCACAGCCTGGGGCTTGACCGCTCACAGCCTGGGGCTTGACCGCTCACAGCCTGGGGCTTGACCGCTCACAGCCTGGGGCTTGACCGCTCACAGCCTGGGGCTTGACCGCTCACAGCCTGGGGCTTGACCGCTCACAGCCTGGGCTTTACCGCTCACAGCCTGGGGCTTGACCGCTCACAGCCTGGGGCTTGACCGCTCACAGCCTGGGGCTTGACCGCTCACAGCCTGGGGCTTGACCGCTCACAGCCTGGGGCTTGACCGCTCACAGCCTGGGGCTTGACCGCTCACAGCCTGGGGCTTGACAGCTCACAGCCTGGGGCTTGACCGCTCACAGCCTGGGGCTTGACAGCTCACAGCCTGGGGCTTGACCGCTCACAGCCTGGGGCTTGACCGCTCACAGCCTGGGGCTTGACAGCTCACAGCCTGGGGCTTGACCGCTCACAGCCTGGGGCTTGACCGCTCACAGCCTGGGGCTTGACAGCTCACAGCCTGGGGCTTGACCGCTCACAGCCTGGGGCTTGACCGCTCACAGCCTGGGGCTTGACCGCTCACAGCCTGGGGCTTGACAGCTCACAGCCTGGGGCTTGACCGCTCACAGCCTGGGGCTTGACCGCTCACAGCCTGGGGCTTGACAGCTCACAGCCTGGGGCTTGACCGCTCCACAGCCTGGGGCTTGACCGCTCACAGCCTGGGGCTTGACCGCTCGCCAGCCTGGGGCTTGACAGCTCACAGCCTGGGCTTGACCGCTCACAGCCTGGGGCTTGACCGCTCACAGCCTGGGGCTTGACAGCTCACAGCCTGGGGCTTGACCGCTCACAGCCTGGGGCTTGACCGCTCACAGCCTGGGGCTTGACAGCTCACAGCCTCGTCTCAGCTAATAATCTGACAAGTTTTTCTTCTCGTGCAGACGAGTTTTGACACAAAGTCAATACTAGACTGCTAGTGGTGGTGGTGGTAGTGGTAGTGGTGGTAGAGGTGGTAGTGGTAGTAATGGTAGTGGTAGTGGTGGTAGAGGTGGTAGTGGTAGTGGTGGTAGTGGTGGTAGAGGGTTGTAGTGGCGTGTGGGGGTGCTGGTTGTGGTGTTGGTGGTGATGGTGGTAGTGGTGGTGGTGCTGGTTGTGGTGTTGGTGGTGATGGTGGTAGTGGTAGTGGTGGTAGAGGGTTGTAGTGGCGTGTGGTGGTGCTGGTTGTAGTGTTGGTGGTGATGGTGGTAGTGGTAGTGGTGGTAGAGGGTTGTAGTGGCGTGTGGTGGTGCTGGTTGTAGTGTTGGTGGTGATGGTGGTAGTAGTGGTGGTGCTGGTTGTGGTGTCATGCCTTCACTATATCTCCTAACATCGGCTGCTCCTGTGTTCTTATCAGGAAGTAGGTACCTGGGTGTTAGTCTCCTCTCGTGGAAGACCTCGCCACCCACAACCCAAATAACTTTGGTTGTCTTAGATTAGTCTTGGTTAATGCCCCTCACAGATCATTAATACCTCTTCCCACTCCACTAAGACAGTGTTGTCTCATACACAGGACGTGGAGTCAGGTCTGGTGTCGTGGGGACGCAACAAGGGTCTCCAAGGTCAAGCAGCCGTCATGATCTCTACGTCTCTACCTGATCTCTCACGATCCATCTCCCAGGAACATCTTATCTCTCAAGATGCCAAGAAGGTCAGACCACACTCAAGTTCTTGCAATATGTGTATATAAAAGAGAGAGAGAGAGAGAGAGAGAGAGAGAGAGAGAGAGAGAGAGAGAGAGAGAGAGAGAGAGAGAGAGATAGTAAGAATGAGAGACGTACTTTGATTTACCTACATGTTTACTTGTGTTCTTATCATTCGCTGCACTGAGTGCCTCTGACCCCGTGTGTATGTGTGTATTACAGGTGCCACGGCAGACAACTCTGCCAACGGTGCCACAGCGGCACGCCTCCTTTCAGCGACAGCTGTCTCAGCGCCTCCACCTGGACAGCATCCAGTTCTCCGTGTGTAACCTGGAGAAGAAGGACGATCTGGGGCTCCTGAAGGTGCGTGCTGCCTCCCTCTGCTCTTCCTGTAGGAGCATTACTCTAAGTAGGGATTTCCTTGTCGCTTGTACAGAGCTCTTGAACCAGTGAGAACTTCTTGAACCAGTGAGAACTTCTTGAACCAGTGAGAACTTCTTGAACCAGTGAGAACTTCTTGAACCAGTGAGAACTTGGTCTAAATCTTCTTAACACCTCAAGGACATCTTGGCTGAGTTTTATATCACTTGTGACATGTGTGACGTCTTAGAGTAATTTTTTAGCGTTATTGAGCAAATGATGTCACCCATTTCTTACCTTTCACATTTCTTCTTATCTATATCTTCCTCTCTCTCCCTTCTTCCCTTCCAATAATCCCCTCTCCCTCGTTTTTCCTTGCATTACCTTTTATTCTACCCTTCCCTTCTTTGTTTACATAAAACTACTTTTCTGTCCCGGAGAACTTTCCTAAAACGACCCCTCTTTACCTTGCCGCAGCCTGAGCTGTACCGCAGTGAGCTGGTGCGGCAGTCGTCGGTAGAGAGCAGTGGGGCAGGCTCCGACACCGAGGCTGTGGGTCGTCTTTCCTTCACCCTCAAGTACGACCCCTCCATCGAGGGTCTGCTGGTCAAGGTGAGTTTCTCCCTTCAGCCTTCACCACCTCATAAGATAACATAAGCATAACACTTCATAGCATATAAGACAGAAATATATTTAGTGCAAACCAACGCATCAGGTTACCTCCTGGCAACGTAGCTAACAACATAACCCTAGGTATTTAGTAAAGTGAAACCAGCGAGACAGTTTTAATATCTAAAACTATACATACACGAACTGAGCAAAGCAAATTGCAGCCACCACCAGAACCATCAGCAACAATACCACCACCAATAACAACGACAACACCAGCACCACCAGCAGCACCACCACCAGAACCACCAGCAACACCACCAACAACAACTACACCAGCACCAGCAGCACCACCAGCAACAATAACACCACCAACACCACCAGCAGCAGCAGCACCAGCAACACGGAAGCAGAGGATACAAGCTCCCTGGCAGAGGCTGTGACACTGTACTGGTAGAACAATGTGAGTGTAAAACTCACGTTCTGTACATTGCCTGTCTCAGACACACAAACATGCACATTCCATGCATTGTTCCAACACATAACTCTTCATGAACGAAGAGAACAAGACTAAAAGGCAATGTTTTGAAGCAACAATCATACAGACCTCCAAACAGTAAGCATTGCGAAGCCGTTCACCAAACTCGCCTCACAAGAGAAAACTCAACAAGTATAGGGAACACCTGATTATCATCTACTACTATACTTCACTACTCACCTCTAAATAATGCCCTGTCTTACTGCTCCTTGTTTGACTTGTTGAAGTACTATCCAGAGGAAAATTTCCAAGTGTGTGCGCTACGCCAAGTGTCTGGCCACTTGTGCACTGTATTTGCCAGCTTACGTAAAACATATGTTTTGGACTGCTATTCTTCAGAGCCGTTCTGTCTACCTTCCGCGGATGCTTACATCCCCCTGGGAGTGACTACGTTCCCTCGGGGGTTTCCAGCCCTCCCCTTCCCTAGAGAGAAGGAAGGGGTCGGAAACTCCTTCACCAGCATCAAGGTGACCTTGATGCTGGTATAGGGGTGTTGATTCAGCTAACAGAAGCTCCCCTTCCAATAGATTAAATCTGAGTATCTCCCATTCCCCAGGCGCTGTATAACCTGACAGCTTTGATGAATAACACGACGCATATGCAATACTTTTGTATCTTTATTTCCGAAACGTTTCGCCTGCACAGTAGGCTTCTTCAGTCAAATACACAGCAGACTTAAGCTGGAGACAGCAGAAAGAGAGGAGAGGTGAATATGTGATTACCTCTCATCTACTTTTGCTGTCTCCAATTATAGTCACCTCTATATTCGACTAACAAAGCCTACTGTGTAGGCGAATCGATGTGAAAATAAAGGTGTTGATATTCGTCAACTTGTCGATACTGTATACCATTATAGGCCTAGAGCTTCCCCGTCAATATAATATGTGAGCGTGTGTGTGTGTGTCACCCCGGCAGGTGGTGCAGGCCCACGACCTGCCTGTGAAGGACGTGAGTGGTTCCTCAGATCCCTACGTCAAGGTGTACCTCCTGCCTGACCGCAAGAAGAAGTTCTGCACCAAGGTCCACCGCAGGAACCTCGACCCTGAGTTCAACGAGACCTTTGTCTTCAGGTGAGGGAACCTGGTAGATAGGGGGAGGGTAGGCAGGGAGTCAGGAAGGGAGGCAGGGAGACAGTGAGTGACAGCGGCACGTGGAGAGATGGAGGGAGACAGGAAGTGAAGATAATAATAGTATTGTAACATTGTAGTAGACATATTGACCCATACTAGAGAGGCCTTGTTTACCTGACTCACAAAATCGTAGTAAGACAATTGTAAACAAACCACGGAACGGATGGGGGTGTGAAACCATGGCGAGTGAGTCTTAAAACTCCCGGTGTATAGAAATTAGAGATGTATCGGATGTAAAAATTTAGATATCCGCGGATGCGGATGTGTATGAGGATGTCTTACTTACTTATTTTGCGGATGCGGATGTAAGAAATTGTGCGGATGTTCCGCAGATACGGATGCGAATATCCGATACATCACTAATAGAAATGTACCAAGTGAGATTAATCTTATTGTAGCCAGCTGACCCAGTGGCTTACACACTGGCCTCGAGTTATACCACTCACTCGCTATAATTTCAAAGCCCACCCGTTCCATGGCTTGCTTACCTCAGGTTTCTTACATTTCTACTGACTTGTTTTCAGTGTTTTGTGAACACATAGGCACTGTCGTCCTGGTATTAAATTTCTAGTAACCAGAGTTGTCAAGTCTCCCTGCATTAAGGTTAATTAACTTCTGTTATTTACTATACAGTCGCAACGTGTGACGTCTGTCCATCCTGAGTTGTGGTAATTCCTGGAGATAATTCTTCCTCTAGGGTCCTAGAGTGTTCAACAGCCTCCCAACAGGAATTACCAATAGTCCCCTGGTTGCATTTCAAGACGGAGCTGGACAGATACCTAAAGTACCTGATCAGCCGGGCTGTGGTTCGTATGTTGGACTACGTGCGGCCAACACTAACAGCCTGGTTGATCAGGCTCTGATTCACCGGGAGGCCTGGTCACCCTCCAGGTAGACTCAAACGTTGTGTGTTGCCATTCTTAATTTCGCAGAGTGCTCACCCTTAACACACTTACAACACAATAATACACTCGCAATACACTCAACCTCAACACACACTTCCTCATCACACTCATAATGCACTCACTTTCAACGCACCCACAACACATTACCACTCCTAACACCTACAGCACACTAACAACACACACCCACAACACTCAGTGCACTCACAACATTTATTCAACTCACCCACAATTCTCAGTGCACTCCAAACACACCCTCGACACGCCTACAACACTCAGTGCACTCCAAACACACCCTCACACACCCTCAACACGCCCACAACACTCAGTGCACTCGCCACACTCAGCCTCCAGAGTGAGGTATCCTAGAAGCAGCGTGAGGTGGACCTCAGAGAGGGGCTTACCATCTCGACAAGGACGAATCGTTTATCAATAATGATACTGACGGAGAAGTTGACCTGAACGCTGCTGCTGCTGCTGCTCCTCCTCCTCCTCCTCCTCCTCCTCCTCCTACTGTTGCTCCTGCTGTTGCTCCTCCTCCTCCTCCTGCTGTTGCTCCTGCTGTTGCTCCTCCTCCTCCTCCTGCTGTTGCTCCTGCTGTTTGTGAGAGGTGTAGTGCAGGGTGAGGGTACCTGTACACGACTAAACGAAGTGCACAACACACTTTTATTGCTTTGAAAGTTGAGCTCCACCACGTTCATGATCTCTCTCTCTCTCTCTCTCTCTCTCTCTCTCTCTCTCTCTCTCTCTCTCTGAGAGAAAATTTTATTCTCGGTTATAATTTCAATTATCCAGTGAAACAGAACAGTGTCAGCACGACAGTGACAACACAACAGTGATGGCACAACAGTGATGACACAACAGTGATGGCACAACAGTGATGACACAACAGTGATGGCACAACAGTGATGACACAACAGTGATGACACAACAGTGATGACACAACAGTGATGACACAACAGTGATGGCACAACAGTGATGACACAACAGTGATGGCACAACAGTGATGACACAACAGTGATGGCACAACAGTGATGACACAACAGTGATGGCACAACAGTGATGACACAACAGTGATGGCACAACAGTGATGGCACAACAGTGATGACACAACAGTGATGACACAACAGTGATGACAACATTGATGACACAACAGTGATCGCACAACAGTGATGACACAACAGTGATGGCACAACAGTGATGACACAACATTGATGACACAACATTGATGACACAACAGTGATGACACAACAGTGACAACACAACAGTGATGGCACAACAGTTATGACACAACAGTGATGGCACAACAGTGATGACACAACAGTGATGGCACAACAGTGATGACACAACAGTGATGGCACAACAGTGATGGCACAACAGTGATGACACAACAGTGATGACACAACAGTGATGACACAACAATGATGACACAACAGTGATGACACAACAGTGATGGCACAACAGTGATGACACAACATTGATGACACAACAGTGATGACACAACAGTGATGGCACAACAGTGATGACACAGCATCGATGACACAACAGTGATGACACAACTGTGATGACACAACATTGATGACACAACAGTGATGACGCAACATCGATGACACAACAGTCAGTGATGACACAACAGTGACGACACAACAGTGATGGCACAGCATCGATGACACAACAGTGATGATACAACTGTGATGACACAACAGTGATGACACAACAGTGATGACACAGCATCGATGACACAACAGTGATGACACAACAGTGACGACACAACAGTGATGACACAGCATCGATGACACAACAGTGATGACACAACAGTGATTACACAACAGTGACGACACAACAGTGATGACACAACAGTGACGACACAACAGTGACGACACAACAGTGACGACACAACAGTAACGATACAACAGTGACGACACAACAGTGATGACACAACAGTGATGACACAACAGTGACGACACAACAGTGATGACACAACAGTGATGACACAACAGTGACGACACAACAGTGACGACACAACAGTGACGACACAACAGTGACGACACAACAGTGACGACACAACAGTGATGACACAACAGTGACGACACAACAGTGATGACACAACAGTGATGACACAACAGTGATGACACAACAGTGACGACACAACATTGACGACACAACAGTGATGACACAACAGTGACGACACAACAGTGACGACACAACAGTGACGACACAACAGTAGCGACACAACAGTGACGACACAACAGTGATGACACAACAGTGATGACACAACAGTGACGACACAACAGTGACGACACAACAGTGACGACACAACAGTGACGACACAACAGTGATGACACAACAGTGATGACACAACAGTGATGACACAACAGTGATGACACAACAGTGACGACACAACAGTGACGACACAACAGTGACGACACAACAGTGACGACACAACAGTGATGACACAACAGTGATGACACAACAGTGTCGACACAACAGTGATGACACAACAGTGACGACACAACAGTGACGACACAACAGTGATGACACAACAGTGACGACACAACAGTGATGACACAACAGTGATGACACAACAGTGATGACACAACAGTGATGACACAACAGTGATGACACAACAGTGATGACACAACAGTGATGACACAACAGTGATGACACAACAGTGATGACACAACAGTGATGGCTCCAGAAACTGGTCTTAAATATACCACAAAATGAAGGTGTAACGTCTTGTGGAGAGAGAGAAACATATTCTGAGTCAAGGTTCAGCTGGTTGCTCACCTGGAGCGCCACTCACTTTATTTATAGAAATCTACCATTGCTTTAACCCCTCTTAAGACAAGTGTCTGTTGACACTCGTGGATATCGATGGTGGATAACCATAGCTCACACACACTGAGGTCCTTGGTTTGATCCCCTGTAGGGGTCGAAACACAAGGGCGTGTTTCCTTAAGACACCTGCTGTCCATGTTCACCCATCAGTAAAATAGGTACCTGGGTGTTAGTCGACTGGTGTGGGTCGCATCCTGGGACAAAACTGACCTAATTTGCCCGAAATGCTCAGCATAACAAGTGGTTTTTTATATAGTAGTATATCATTGATGTCAGCTAGGACTGTATACCTTGTACATGTACTTGTGGAAATTAAGATTATTATTACTAATTATTAATTAAAGGAAGTTTGTGTCAGGAGGAAAGATTCTCAGGACTGAGTTTATCTTCCCGTTACATGAGTCATGATTCTTGTGTCACCTTCCTCTTGTGAGCCACTTAAAGTTGTCAACATTGTGTTGTGTAGTGTTGTTAACATTGTGTTGTGTAGTGTTGTTAACATTGTGTTGTGTAGTGTTGTCAACATTGTGTTGTGTAGTGTTGTTAACATTGTTTTGTATAGTGTTTTAACATTGTGTTGTATAGTTTTGCTAACATTGTGTTGTATAGTGTTGTTAACATTGTGTTGTATAGTGTTGTGTAGTGTTGTTAACATTGCCACAGTAAGCAACAATCTTGTTAGATAAAAGGACACAAATGCAATTAATGTGACATTTTATTGTGGCAACGTTTCGCTCTCCAGGAGCTTTGTCAAAGCCTGGACAAAGCTCCTTCAGAGGGAAACGTTGCCACAATAAAATGTCACATTAGTTGTATCTGTGCCCATTTACCCAACATGTTGTGGGTAATTCTACCATTATTACCAACAACATTCACACACACATGCAGTCATTTTTATTAATGTCACTACAATTCAATGTACCTATTTTTGACATTGCCATAGAGGTTCTTTGTCGTTCTACTTTGATGTTTGTTGACGACTGGTATGAAGAGTATGTTGAGTTAGGGGGATAATCTGCACATTCCATTTCAGGTTTATTTTCCACTCAGAGAAATCTTCTCTCTCAAGCTTTTTCCATCTCTTTCTGACGTGTTCTATATTTCACAAGAACTGGGAATGCCACTGAACCCCGGAGGTGTTCCAGGTGTTCAAGTGAACCACCAGCATTGAGACTAATAAAACCCAGAGACGCTGCTCAGCTTTTCAAGACGAGAAACTAACTGCTCTTTCTGACATATATTTTTTTTTCTACAAGTTTCTTTACCATCATAATCTATGTGACATGTCAAGATATCTTATTTATGAAAATAAGATAGCAGGTATATTAAGTAAATTTCCTAAATTTCCTTGTAACAGATAAGTGAACTGTAGATATAAATCCAGGTGTATTCCTGTTAACCCTTTTGGGGCATAGTTGTTAGGTCTTTGTGTATCCATATGGTCTTGCGCTACCGTCCACAGGATGGATATGGAGTGCACAATAAACTAGCCACTTCGGTGGCAAAATCTAAATCTATCATTATAAAAATTTAAATCTATCATTTTTTGCCCTCCTCGCCTTCCTTATTACCCGCCTTCACAGAACTCACTAATTCTTTCTGTCTTTCCCCAAACCGAGACATCTCGTGAACATAACCTAAGAAAAATGCTTTTTTTTTTTGTTAATAATCAACCATTACAAGATGTTTGTAGGCACTAAGAGTGTCAACAATGCGTGTCACCGGCAGCGTGACCTGGGCGGAACTCAAGGAACGAACACTCCAGTTCAGCGTGTACGACTTCGACCGCTTCTCCCGCAACGACCTGATAGGTCAGGTGGTGGTGAGGGGCGTGGCTGACCACTGTCACCCTGACACCGAGGTCGAGTACCTGATGGATATCCTCAATACCAAGCAGGTGAGTACCTGACGGTTACCTTCAATACCAAGCAGGTGAGTACCTGACGGTTACCTTCAATACCAAGCAGGTAAACAGTGTCCTCAAGTAAACCAGGTACTGAGAAGTTCCCTACGACCAGTTATGTGTGTCTTGTTGTAGACTAGTCAGCCAGGGTCAGGTCTGGTCACGTGAGTCCTGTAGACTAGTCAGCCAGGGTCAGGTCTGGTCACGTGAGTCCTGTAGACTAGTCAGCCAGGGTCAGGTCTGGTCACGTGAGTCCTGTAGACTAGTCAGCCTGGGTCACGTCTGGTCACATTTGTCTACAATATAAACCATGTGAGTATATGAAAAAAAAATACGCATGAAACTGTCGCATTAGCCGCACTTGTGCCCTTTTACCTAATATATTGTCGGTAATTCTTACTTATATCACTAAACTCTCACTGCATATACCCAGGGGTATACATTTCTCGGTGTATATACCCGGACATATACCCATGTGTGTGTGTGTTTACATTGTGTTGTTGCTGCGCCGCCGCCATCTTGGATTACCTCTCTGTGCTAGTTCCAGGTTGTATTACCGATGCTCCCCCCGGTAATCAACCCGGATAAACACGGTCTCACATCACCGTGTCTCTCTTCCTTCTTGAGAAAATTGACTGTGTCTCTGCACAAGACGTCTCCATGTTGTTGTAGTGAGCTCTACAAGAGTGTCAAGATGGTGCCTCTTGTAGTGAGCTCTACAAGAGTGTCAAGATGGTGCCTCTTGTAGTGAGCTCTACACGAGTGTCAAGATGGTGCCTCTTGTAGTGAGCTCTACACAGAGTGTCAAGATGGTACCATGTTACTGCTGTACCTGCGCCTCGGCTCTGACCCAAATCGATCAATTAGGCTGTTGGTGTCTGAGCAAAATCAACGTACTAGGCTTCATCAGTGGAAGACAGGTGACACGAGGACTGGTGACACGAGGACTGGTGACACGAGGACTGGTGACACGAGGATTGGTGACACGAGGACTGGTGACATTTTTCCCAATATAAGATAGCATGAAGGGAGGTCCAGTGGCAGCACTGGGTGTGCCAGCATGGCTCTCCCAAGGGTAGGTGCCATTTACGTCTGGCCAATCATAATCTCAGCCGTCTCTGACGTGACAATAAACACGAGGGAAGAGTTCCTATAGGCTAGAGACGTGTTGATATGCATATCGAGTGTGTATATCTCAGTGTATATACACTGGGAGTTTACTTTAATCTCTATTTTAGGGATTTATTCTGACTGGTGAAGAAAGGGTTACTTGCAGCCTTATTAATGACCCTCGTGTGGCCGGCCTTTAAACCCAATTAACCAACTCTTAGGCTGGTTTGTAATATATTAGTGAGGACGTCCACTCCTGCTCTTCACCTTTGAGAGGCCAGGAGCTAGAGTGCAGCACACGCTGCCCTCACACCTTCCGTACACCTGTGAATGGCTCTCCGCTCAGCGGCTGCCCCAGTAATTACACTCTCGGCTTTTGTGGTCGGTAAACCTTTGAAAACATTATTGGCGAGGTGCAGGTGTGACCATGAACTGTTGTAGCAGCAAGCTAGACCTAGCAGGTGCAGGTGTGACGAGCAACTATTGTGGAAGCAGTTGTTGCTGCTACGGTATTGTCACCTACGGTATTGTCACCTACGGTATTGTCACCTACGGTATTGTCACCTACGGTATTGTCACCTACGGTATTGTCACCTACGGTATTGTCACCTACGGTATTGTCACCTACGGTATTGTCACCTACGGTATTGTCACCTGTAAGACTCGTTGTATTCGTAACTCCCAGACAGAATTTCTTTGATGTCTTCGTTAGTTTAAGATCCTCATGGCTTAGCAAGAGTACACAGGCCTCGCTATTCAACGTTATAGTTCTTCATATTTCCAAATTTAACCACCACGAGAGTCATTCCAATATACAGTGGACCCCCGAGTTTCGTAAAAACTTCACTCCTGAAGTCTGCTCAAGTGCCATTACCGAACGAATTTACTCCCTTAAGGAAAAATTTCACGTAGGTTAGTCTATTTCAGACCCCCAAAAATACACTTCCACAAGAACTTACAAAATTATACTTACATAATTGCACGATTTCCGGGGTATTCGTTAACCGAGGGTCCACTGTATTTCTTAACAAGGCTGTTAGCTTGAAACAGCGCAGTGCCAGGTTCAGCTGCTTTTCAATGAGGTAATGTTTGTGGTTTTGGCAGAAGTATTTCACGGCAGGTTACCCAACGATATTACTGAGTTTGTTCACTCAATAGAGTGAGTCAGCTGCAAGTCACTCATGAGAGTAGGTCTACTCACTCATGAAAGTGAGTCAGGTACAAGCTAGAGTAGGTCAACTCATTCATGAGTGAGTCTTGTACAAGATAACGTAGAAGAAAGTACAGAATATAAAGGGTTTCTGGACTCCGTAAAACGTGAATACGTCACAAAGAGTGAAACATAATCTTGGGCGATCGTGATCACTAAGATAGAACAAAAACTTTCGTACCAGACAGAAGAATCACAGAAGGAACAGAAAGTCATCCAGGACTGCAAGAAAACCACAAGAGGTTTATACACTGACGATGAGAAACAAATGAGCACAGTTCTAAAAGACGAATATGAATCAGTGTTCAGCAATCCACTAAACTAAAATTTGATGGAGAAGGCGGATTTTTTCATTACATCTGAAGACCACACAGCTCACGTAATTGACATAAGCACCAATCTCGTAGAATTCGATGTAGAAATAGAAAACATTCCGTCTCATGCAGCTCCTGGACTGGAGTCGCAGAGTTTCTTATTTATGAAAGAAGCACAAAATACCACTAGCACGAGCACTCAGTATCCCTTGGAGAAAGAGTCATTTAAATGCCAAGGTTCACAATGAAAACTTTAAAAACAAGGGAAAAAGTATTCATACTGACGCTATTCAAATAGCTTGTGCTCTCTCGCTTAGAATATTGTTCAGTGTTGACGGCTTCTCTCAGAGCAGCAGAGATGTCCAACCTGGAACAGATACACAGATCATTTTTGGCCTCCATAAAACCAATGAAACATTTAAACTACTGGGATTGTCTCAAAGTATATGTACTTACTGGAGTGGAGGAGAGAGAGAGTCATTATAATTTATTCCTGGAGAGTACTCGAGGGTGGAGTCCCAAGTCAGCACACTGTTGTAACAACATACTGGAGTGAGAGAAATGGGAGGCAGTGTACAATAAATCCAGTGAAAAGGAGAGACGCCGTAGGCACATTAAGAGAACAGTGTCAACAATTATAGGACCAGACTATTTACCATCTCGCTTCAAGATATCACAAACACTGCCTGGACAAGTGTAGAAGTTTCAAGAGAAAACTCTGCAAATATCACCACCAAGTGCCAGATCAAACAGGCTGTGATGGATAGGTGGGCCAGCGGGCGTCCAGCGGGCAACAGCCTGGTTGACCAGGCAAGCACCAGACAAGCCTGGCCCAGGGCCGGGCTGCGGGAGTAGAAAAACTCTCGAAACCTATCTAAGATATATCAAAGGTCTGACTCATGAGAGTAAGACGAGGCTAGTCATTCATGAGGCTGAGACAGCAACAAGTATACTCACTCACCCAGCTGGTATTACGAGGCTAGTCATTCATGAGGCTGAGACAGCTACAAGTATACTCACTCACCCAGCTGGTATTACAAGGCTAGTCATTCATGAGGCTGAGACAGCTACAAGTATACTCACTCACCCAGCTGGTATTACAGGCTAGTCATTCATGAGGCTGAGACAGCACAGTATACTCACTCACCCAGCTGGTATTACAAGGCTAGTCATTCATGAGGCTGAGACAGCTACAAGTATACTCACTCACCCAGCTGGTATTACGAGGCTAGTCATTCATGAGGCTGAGACAGCTACAGGTATACTCACTCACCCAGCTGGTATTACAAGGCTAGTCATTCATGAGGCTGAGACAGCTACAAGTATACTCACTCACCCAGCTGGTATTACAAGGCTAGTCATTCATGAGGCTGAGACAGCAACAAGTATACTCACTCACCCAGCTGGTATTACAAGGCTAGTCATTCATGAGGCTGAGACAGCAACAAGTATACTCACTCACCCAGCTGGTATTACGAGGCTAGTCATTCATGAGGCTGAGACAGCTACAAGTATACTCACTCACCCAGCTGGTATTACAAGGCTAGTCATTCATGAGGCTGAGACAGCTACAAGTATACTCACTCACCCAGCTGGTATTACAGGCTAGTCATTCATGAGGCTGAGACAGCTACAAGTATACTCACTCACCCAGCTGGTATTACAAGGCTAGTCATTCATGAGGCTGAGACAGCTACAAGTATACTCACTCACCCAGCTGGTATTACGAGGCTAGTCATTCATGAGGCTGAGACAGCTACAAGTATACTCACTCACCCAGCTGGTATTACAAGGCTAGTCATTCATGAGGCTGAGACAGCTACAAGTATACTCACTCACCCAGCTGGTATTACAAGGCTAGTCATTCATGAGGCTGAGACAGCTACAGGTATACTCACTCCCCCAGCTGGTATTACGAGGCTAGTCATTCATGAGGCTGAGACAGCTACAAGTATACTCACTCACCCAGCTGGTATTACGAGGCTAGTCATTCATGAGGCTGAGACAGCTACAAGTATACTCACTCACCCAGCTGGTATTACAAGGCTAGTCATTCATGAGGCTGAGACAGCTACAGGTATACTCACTCCCCCAGCTGGTATTACTAGGCTAGTCATTCATGAGGCTGAGACAGCTACAAGTATACTCACTCACCCAGCTGGTATTATAAGGCTAGTCATTCATGAGGCTGAGACAGCTACAGGTATACTCACTCACCCAGCTGGTATTACAAGGCTAGTCATTCATGAGGCTGAGACAGCTACAGGTATACTCACTCACCCAGCTGGTATTCTCAGCTGTTTTCATCCTCGCTCTGGAAGACTTAGTTAAATATTCATGAAATTCTATTTTTAGAGAGAGAGAGAGAGAGCGAGGGAGAGAGAGAATGTGTGTGTGTGTGTGTGTGTGTGTGTGTGTGTGTGTGTGTGTGTGTGTGTGTGTGTGTGTGTGTTAGTTACCATTTTGTCCTAGGCACATGTCGATTAGACACTAGGCCTGTTGTATATATGTGTGTGTGTGTGTAACGAAACACTTCGAAATGTTTCGGCCCCGCCGGGAATTGAACCCGGGCCCTCCGTGCGTGAAGCAAGAGCGCTAGCCACCATGCCATCGGGGCGTGTGTGTGTGTGTGTGTGTGTGTGTGTGTGTATGTGTGTGTGTTGTATTAACTCTTTTAGTAGTTTAATTCCTCCCTCTATCTATCCCTCCTCCTTCCTCCCTTCCTCTCTTTTAAGTCTTGTTACATAATCTTCTACAGTCGTCTTCCTGTGTGACTGAAGTATTCTCGGCTCTGATTTAACATTTTATGTTAAGTCATTCTCATATTGACGTTCAACTTATCTCAGTCTTACACAGTCATTCCTTTACTACTGTTCTTGTCTTCCTATTCTCTGGCATCCTCTCTGTTCTGTATTTTTTCTATGCTCTTCTGCACATTCCTCTGGTTTTTATGTAGCTCTGATTAAACCCAGGGTTCTCTCTGTATCTTGACCTCTCACACCTGTGAGGTACCAACATTGATGGTACCTCCAGACAATGTCTGGCGAGGTCCATATATCACAACACTGCAAAACTCCAAGCGGACATCAACCAAATCTTCAAATGGGCCACTCAAAACAATATGAAGTTCAACGAGGAGAAATTTCAACTACTCAGATATGGAAAACTTTAGGAAATAAAAAATATATCAAGGTATACGACAAATTCTAACCATACAATAGAGCGAAAATTAAATGTGAAGGACTTGGGAGTGATAATGTCAGAGGATCTCGCCTTTAAAGACCACAACAATGTATCTACCTCATCGGCTAAGAAAATGATAGGATGGATAATGAGAACCTTCAAAACTATGGATGCCAAGCCCATGATGACACTCTTCAAATCACTTGTTCTCTCTAGGCTGAAATACTGCTGTACACTAACAGCCCCCTTCAAAGCTGGCGACATTGCAGACCTGGAGAGTGTACAAAGAACTTTCATAGCACACATAAGTACGATAAAGCATCTAAATTACTGGGAACGGTTGAAGGTCCTTGATCTGTATTCCCTGGAACGCAGGCGAGAGAGATACATGATAATATACACTTGGAAGGTCCTGGAGGGATTGGTACCAAACCTGCACACGAAAATCACTCCCTATGAAAGCAAAAGACTCGGCAGGAGATGCAACATTTTCCCGATGAAAAGCAGGGGCGCCACGAGTACACTGAGAGACAACACAATAAGTGTCCGGGACCCAAGACTGTTCAACTGCCTCCCAGCATACATCAGGGGGATTACCAATAGACCCCTGGCTGTCTTCAAGAAGGCACTGGACAGGCACTTAAAGTCAGTACCTGACCAACCAGGCTGTGGTTCATACGTCAGTTTGCGTGCGGCCGACAGTAACAGCCTGGTTGATCAGACCCTGATCCACCATGAGGCCTGGTCTCAGACCTGGCCACGGGGGCGTTGACTCCCGAAACCCTCTCCAGGTAAACTCCAGGTATATATAAATATACATATATATATATATATATATATATATATATATATATATATATATATATATATATATATATATATATATATATATATATATATATATATATATATATGTGTGTGTGTGTGTGTTTAGAATTCGCAGAAGTGTTTATTATATATATATATATATATATATATATATATATATATATATATATATATATATATATATATATATATATATATATATATACGTTTGTGTGGGAAGCTGACAGCTATCCGCAGTCTCTTATTGCTTATATACCACTTGTTTATGGTTGCATTACCTAATAAAGCAAGCAACTACCTTGAGGTTATTACTCTCAGACTTCACCTCTGCAGGTGTAAGACATCGAGTGAGATTTTGTCATATAAATGAGTTGAAACTCTTGCACTGTTACGCCAGCAGTTACTTAATGTGTTACCTATGAGGTGTAAGAACCAGCTAGTGAGTTAACTAGTAAAACTTGGTATAGTCTTCTTAACTTAGCACATGTACATGATGGTGTTGGCTCCGCGCCAGGGGAAAGTGACAAGGCCTGGGTGATGCCTTTACATGTTGGTCAGGGAGAATGACGGGAAGCAGACATAGCTCAGACACTTGAGACAGGTGCTACTACTATTTTGTTTTTTTAAGATTTTAGAGCTAAGACAAGTGTTTGTGGTATAAGGTTTCAAACCTACTCGAATAGGCTTACATTTTCTCGGCTCCTCCTTCGTGATATTTGCGTTACTCTGATTCAACATTGTATTTTACTTATGCCATATCTTCACAATACCACTTCACAAGCATAGGGATATTTCAGAGTAAGACCACTGTCTGCTGCTGCTTATGAGAACATAAGAATGGAGGAACACTGCAGAAGGCCTACTGGCCCATACAAGGCAAGTCCTTATATGAAGAAAATTAAGCAGACGTTTGCTTGATTGTTTGATACAGCTGCTAAATTGTTTGATACAGCTGCTAAATTGTTTGATACAGCTGCTAAATTGTTTGATACAGCTGCTAAATTGTTTGATACAGCTGCTAAATTGTTTGATACAGCCGCTAAATTGATACAGCTGCTACATTGATACAGCTGCTACATTGATACAGCTGCTACATTCTTGATACAGCTGCTACATTATTATGGAAGGTGTAAACTTACACATAAGACATTCAAGGGCTGGACTGGTGAAGTGCAGATCTTACTACTGCAGATCTTACTACTGCAGATCTTACCACTGCAGATCTTACCACTGCAGATCTTACCACTGCAGATCTTACTACTGCAGATCTTACCACTGCAGATCTTACCACTGCAGATCTTACCACTGCAGATCTTACCACTGCAGATCTTACCACTGCAGATCTTACCACTGCAGATCTTACCACTGCAGATCCCTTGACTCACTGCAGATCTTACCACTGCAGATCTTACCACTGCAGATCTTACCACTGCAGATCTTACCACTGCAGATCTTACCACTGCAGATCTTACCACTGCAGATCTTACCACTGCAGATCTTACCACTGCAGATCTTACCACTGCAGATCTTACCACTGCAGATCTTACCACTGCAGATCTTACCACTGCAGATCTTACGCACACTGCAGATCTTACCACTGCAGATCTTACCACTGCAGATCTTACCACTGCAGATCTTACCACTGCAGATCTTACCACTGCAGATCTTACCACTGCAGATCTTACCACTGCAGATCTTACCACTGCAGATCTTACCACTGCAGATCTTACCACTGCAGATCTTACCACTGCAGATCTTACCACTGCAGATCTTACCTGCAGATCTTACCACCATCTTCACCAGATCTTACCACTGCAGATCTTACCACTGCAGATCTACTACTACCCCTGCAGATCTTACCACTGCAGATCTTACCACTGCAGATCTTACCACTGCAGATCTTACCACTGCAGATCTTACCACTGCAGATCTTACCACTGCAGATCTTACCACTGCAGATCTTACCACTGCAGATCTTACCACTGCAGATCTCACCACTGCAGATCTTACCACTGCAGATCTTACCACTGCAGATCTTACCACTGCACTGCGACATCTACCTGATGTCGGTAAAAAGGAAAATTACTCTTCCAAGACACTAAAAGAAAGACTCATTATGCATAAATTGTGAACACGTGAGAACGTAGTGGTTATTTACAGTGATTATGCACTCGCAAGTATTGACACCCAACTCAGCTAGCAGATAATTTGCATACCCGGCGTATGAGTCGCACTTTTCAAGGATGGGACGTACGTCATCTGGATATACGACTATTCTGGAACGAAGAGTATAAGGACGTCAGACAGGTGGACTGATGTCTGTCATTACATGAGAAGAGAAAGTAGAACTGTCACGGTGAACGTGTGTCATCTAGTGAGGCAGTTTCAACACCTATTCCTTCACTTGGCTCTGTGTTTGCTTGTCGTCAACACATCTCTCACATGGAACAAGGGAACCACATGAGCTTTGTTAATAGTCCCAGTAGCAATATCTGTGACTTTGAATTTGTGCCCTTGTAGCTGTCCAGGAGCTTAATACGGGATAATGAATTTACAGACAAGGTCTAGGTGATGTCTGGAGGCTGACCACCGCCACAGCTCAGCCTGACACCCCTGCCACCACACAGCTCAGCCTGACACCCCTGCCACCACACAGCTCAGCCTGACACCCTGCCACCACACAGCTCAGCCTGACACCCTGCCACCACACAGCTCAGCCTGACACCCTGCCACCACACAGCTCAGCCTGACACCCCTGCCACCACACAGCTCAGCCTGACACCCCTGCCACCACACAGCTCAGCCTGACACCCCTGCCACCACACAGCTCAGCCTGACACCCCTGCCACCACACAGCTCAGCCTGACACCCCTGCCACCACACAGCTCAGCCTGACACCCCTGCCACCACACAGCTCAGCCTGACACCCCTGCCACCACACAGCTCAGCCTGACACCCCTGCCACCACACAGCTCAGCCTGACACCCCTGCCACCACACAGCTCAGCCTGACACCCCTGCCACACACAGCTCAGCCTGACACCCTGCCACCACACAGCTCAGCCTGACACCCCTGCCACCACACAGCTCAGCCTGACACCCTGCCACCACACAGCTCAGCCTGACACCCTGCCACCACACAGCTCAGCCTGACACCCTGCCACCACACAGCTCAGCCTGACACCCTGCCACCACACAGCTCAGCCTGACACCCTGCCACCACCGCAGCTGACACTGCACCACCAGCTCAGCCTGACACCCCTGCCACACACAGCCAGCCTACACCTGCCAACAAGCTCAGCCTGACACCCTGCCACCACACAGCTCAGCCTGACACCCCTGACACAATGTCACCACTCCACCAGCTCAGCCTGACCACTCCCTGAACTGCACCACAGCTCAGCTGACACCTGCACACACACCGTGACTGACACCCAGCTGAACATCACCTACCGGGCTGAACAATGCACCACCACCTGGCTGAACATACACTGCCACTGAACAAGTAGCCTCACCCTGACAGCTCACCGGCTGAACACTGCCACTGCACCGGGCTGAAAAATGCAGCACCACTACCGGGCTGAACAATGAGCACTCCACCAGCTGCTGACCTCCAACTGTAGCACTCTACCGGGCTGAACAATGTAGCACTCTACCGGGCTGAACAATGTACCCGCACCTCCACCGGGCTGAACAATGTAGCACTCTACCGGGCTGAACAATGTAGCACTCTACCGGGCTGAACAATGTACCACTCTACGCTGACAACCCTGGGCTGAACAATGAGCACTCACCGGGCTGAACAATGTAGCACTCTACCGGGCTGAACAATGTAGCACTCTACCGGGCTGAACAATGACACTCACCGCTGAACAATGTAGCACTCTACCGGGCTGAACAATGTAGCACTCTACCAAGCTGAACAATGTAGCACTCTACCGGGCTGAACAATGTACACTCTACCGGGCTGAACAATGTAGCACTCCACCGGGCTGAACAATGTAGCACTCTACCGGCTGAACAATGTAGCACTCTACCGGGCTGAACAATGTAGCACTCTACCGGGCTGAACAATGTACACTCTACCGGGCTGAACAATGTACCACTCTACCGGGCTGAACAATGTAGCACTCTACCGGCTGAACAATGAGCACTCTACCGGCTGAACAATGTAGCACTCTACCTGGCTGAACAATGTAGCACTCACCGGGCTGAACAATGAGCACTCTACCGGGCTGAACAATGTACACTCCACCGGGCTGAACAATGTAGCACTCTACCGGGCTGAACAATGTAGCACTCTACCGGGCTGAACAATGTACCACTCTACCTGGCTGAACAATGTAGCACTCTACCGGGCTGAACAATGTAGCACTCTACCGGGCTGAACAATGTAGCACTCTACCGGGCTGAACAATGTACCACTCTACCGGGCTGAACAATGAGGCACTCTACCTGGCTGAACAATGTAGCACTCTACCGGGCTGAACAATGTACCACTCTACCTGGCTGAACAATGTAGCACTCTACCGGGCTGAACAATGTAGCACTCTACCTGGCTGAACAATGTAGCACTTTACCGGGCTGAACAATGTAGCACTCTACCTGGCTGAACAATGTAGCACTCTACCGGGCTGAACAATGTAGCACTCTACCGGGCTGAACAATGTAGCACTCTACCGGGCTGAACAATGTAGCACTTTACCGGGCTGAACAATGTAGCACTCTACCTGGCTGAACAATGTAGCACTCTACCGGGCTGAACAATGTAGCACTCTACCGGGCTGAACAATGTAGCACTCTACCGGGCTGAACAATGTAGCACTCCACCGAGCTGAACAATGTAGCACTCTACCGGGCTGAACAATGTAGCACTCCACCGAGCTGAACAATGTAGCACTCCACCGGGCTGAACAATGTAGCACTCTACCTGGCTGAACAATGTAGCACTCTACCTGGCTGAACAATGTAGCACTCCACCGGGTCCAGGTTCGAACACGGAAGGCCCGGGTTCGATTCCCGGCGAGTGGAAACATTTCGACGCTTTTTCTTACACCTGTTGTCCTGTTCACCTAGCAGCAAATAGGTACCTGGGTGTTAGTCGACTGGTGTGGGTCGCATCCTGGGGGACAAGATTGAAGGACCACAATGGAAATAAGACAGACACTCCTCGATGACGTACTGACTTTCTTGGGTTATCTTGGGTGGCTAACCCTCCGGGGTTAAACATCCGAACGAAATCTTATTCTTATTCTCCGACAGTAATCACGAAAGGAACTTTCATCTATTTTTTTTTTTTTACACGTTAATATTTAGCTTTTTCTAAGACATTTTTGCTCTTAGACATTTATTCTGGACTCAGACTAAATCACACAAGTTCAGTACTGGTTCCATGGTGTTCATGACGGGTTCCATGGTGTTCATGACGGGTTCCATGGTGTTCATGACGGGTTCCATGGTGTTCATGACGGGTTCCATGGTGTTCATGACGGGTTCCATGGTGTTCATGACGGGTTCCATGGTGTTCATGACGGGTTCCATGGTGTTCATGACGGGTTCCATGGTGTTCGGGGTTCCATGGTGTTCATGACGGGTTCCATGGTGTTCATGACGGGTTCCATGGTGTTTGACGGTTCCATGTGTTCATGACGGGTTCCATGGTGTTCATGACGGTTCCATGGTGTTCATGACGGTTATGGTGTTCATACGGGTTCCATGGTGTTCATGACGGGTTCCATGGTGTTCTGAGGGTTCCAGGTGACGGGTTTCCATGGTGTTCATGACTGGGTTCCATGGTGTTGTTCATTTGACGGGTTCCATGTGTCATGACAATCAGGTGTTCATGACGGGTTCCATTGTGTACATGACGGGTTCCATGGTGTTCATGACTGGTTCCATGGTGTTCATGATAGCAGTATTAAGTATACAACACGTGAATTATAGAGAAGTATGTGTGTGTATAGTTTAAAATCGCACTAATATAATTCTGAAAATTACATGTCATTACAAATTATATTGAATTAAGTAACTAAGCCAATTGTGCACATCAAGGTAGAGAAATTCTTAAAGGAGAGTTATACATGTTAGTGGAAGTGTGTGAAGCAGTGTAGCAGTGAAGCAGTGTAACAGTGAAGCAGTGTAGCAGTGAAGCAGTGTAACAGTGTAGCAGTGTAACAGTGAAGCAGTGTAACAGTGAAGCAGTGTAACAGTGTAGCAGTGAAGCAGTGTAGTAGTGAAGCAGTGTAACAGTGAAGCAGTGTAACAGTGAAGCAGTGTAACAGTGAAGCAGTGTAACAGTGAAGCAGTGTAGCAGTGAAGCAGTGTAGCAGTTAACAGTGAAGCAGTGTAACAGTGAAGCAGTGTAACAGTGTAACAGTGAAGCAGTGTAGCAGTGAAGCAGTGTAACAGTGTAACAGTGAAGCAGTGAAGCAGTGTAACAGTGAAGCAGTGTAACAGTGAAGCAGTGTAACAGTGTAACAGTGAAGCAGTGTAGCAGTGTAACAGTGAAGCAGTGTAGCAGTGAAGCAGTGTAACAGTGAAGCAGTGTAACAGTGAAGCAGTGTAACAGTGAAGCAGTGTAACAGTGTAACAGTGAAGCAGTGTAGCAGTGAAGCAGTGTAACAGTGTAACAGTGAAGCAGTGAAGCAGTGTAACAGTGAAGCAGTGTAACAGTGAAGCAGTGTAACAGTGTAACAGTGAAGCAGTGTAACAGTGAAGCAGTGTAACAGCAAAGCAGTGTAGCAGTGTAACAGTGTAGCAGTGTAACAGTGTAACAGTGAAGCAGTGTAACAGTGAAGCAGTGTAGCAGTGAAGGAGTGTAACAGTGAAGCAGTGTAACAGTGAAGCAGTGTAACAGTGAAGCAGTGTAACAGTGAAGCAGTGTAACAGTGCAACAGTGTAGCAGTGTAACAGTGAAGCAGTGTAGCAGTGAAGCAGTGTAACAGTGAAGCAGTGTAACAGTGAAGCAGTGTAGCAGTGACGCAGTGTAGCAGTGTAACAGTGTAACAGTGTAGCAGTGTAACAGTGAAGCAGTGTAACAGTGAAGCAGTGTAACAGCGAAACAGTGTAGCAATGAAGCAGTGTAACAGTGTAACAGTGAAGCAGTGTAGCAGTGAAGCAGTGTAACAGTGAAGCAGTGTAACAGTGAAGCAGTGTAACAGTGAAGCATGTAGCAGTGTAACAGTGTAACAGCGAAGCAGTGTAGCAGTGTAACAGTGTAGCAGTGTAACAGTGAAGCAGTGTAACAGTGAAGCAGTGTAGCAGTTTAACAGTGAAGCAGTGTAACAGTGAAGCAGTGTAACAGTGAAGCAGTGTAACAGTGTAGCAGTGAAGCAGTGTAACAGTGAAGCAGTGTAACAGTGTAGCAGTGTAACAGTGAAGCAGTGTAACAGTGAAGCAGTGTAGCAGTGTAACAGTGTAGCAGTGTAACAGTGAAGCAGTGTAACAGTGAAGCAGTGTAACAGTGTAACAGTGAAGCAGTGTAGCAGTGTAACAGTGTAGCAGTGTAACAGTGTAGCAGTGTAACAGTGAAGCAGTGTAACAGTGAAGCAGTATAGCAGTGTAACAGTGAAGCAGTGTAACAGTGAAGCAGTGTAGCAGTGTAACAGTGAAGCAGTGTAACAGTGAAGCAGTGTAGCAGTGTCAGAGTAACCTTCCACGACCAATTACAACGATCGATGTTGTCACATGTGGAGCATGTGACAACATGACACATGTGGAGCATGTGACATGTCACTTGTGGAGCATGTGACAACATGTCACATGTGAGCATGTGACAACATGTCACATGTGGAGCATGTGACAACATGTCACATGTGGAGCATGTGACAACATGTCACATGTGGAGCATGTGACAACATGTCACATGTGGAGCATGTGACAACATGTCACATGTGGAGCATGTGACAACATGTCACATGTGGAGCATGTGACAACATGTCACTGATGGGCATGTACAACTGTCTCATGTGCTGTCTCAGTCCAACTTGGCTCACTGTTCACGTCATCCATACCTGGCTCCTACTGCCTCACGTTACGTCCATACTCTGTCCTCACTGCCTCCGTCACGTCCATACTCTGGCTCCTACTGCTTCACGTCACGTCCATACTCTGGCTCCTACTGCCTCACGTTACGTCCATACTCTGGCTCCCACTGCCTCACGTCACGTCCATACTCTGGCTCCCACTGCCTCACGTCACGTCCATACTCTGGCTCCCACTGCCTCACGTCACGTCCATACTCTGGCTCCCACTGCCTCACGTCACGTCCATACTCTGGCTCCCACTGCCTCACGTCACGTCCATACTCTGGCTCCCACTGCCTCACGTCACGTCCATACTCTGGCTCCCACTGCCTCACGTCACGTCCATAATATGGCTCCTACTGCCTCACGTCACACTCACGTCCGTACCCAGAATCCCACATCATGGGAGGTTTCATGACTTACACCACTGCTGTAGTCTGTAGTGGTCATACGTGTGCGGACGCTCACTGTTATATGGTCATGTACGTGCGGACCTTGGCTCACTGTGTTAGTCTAGTGGTCAGTACGTGGAGGACCTGGCTCACTGTGTTACGTGTCATGCGGTAGGACCTTGGCTCACTGTGTTAGTCGTAGTGGTCATGTACGTGTGGAGGACCTTGGCTCACTGTGTTAGTCGTAGTGGTCATGTACGTGAGGAGGACCTTGGCTCACTGTGTTAGTTGTAGTGGTCATGTACGTGAGGATGACCTTGGCTCACTGTGTTAGTTGTAGTGGTCATGTACGTGAGGAGGACCTTGGCTCACTGTGTTAGTTGTAGTGGTCATGTACGTGAGGAGGACCTTGGCTCACTGTGTTAATTGTAGTGGTCATGTACGCGAGGATGACCTTGGCTCACTGTGTTAGTTGTAGTGGTCATGTACGTGAGGAGGACCTTGGCTCACTGTGTTAGTTGTAGTGGTCATGTACGTGAGGAGGACCTTGGCTCACTGTGTTAGTTGTAGTGGTCATGTACGTGAGGATGACCTTGGCTCACTGTGTTAGTTGTAGTGGTCATGTACGTGAGGAGGACCTTGGCTCACTGTGTTAGTTGTAGTGTTCATGTACGTGGCGACCTTGTCACTGTGTTATTGTGTTCATGTACGTGGCTCACTTGTCAGTTGCGGAGAGTGATCCACACATAGGTGTTCCCAGCCACTCAGAGTGGGATTCATGGGCCTCTGAGTGGTCCTTGCTGTGAAAAAGAGTTCGTCTAGCGGCTTCAACCTACGTCATGCAGATCCTGCACCATGACTGCCCTCGGCAAATTTGCAGTGTAGGTCAAAAAAAAGGTCAAACCGGCAATGGTTACATTAACTACATATATTGTAGTGATTAACACTGTGGCCAAGATGAATGTGGTGGACTGTTTGTGTAGCTGCTTTAATAAGCTTACACCACACTCCTGGGGTACCACCCACCTTGGGGTAAAGCCTACCTGGGGTACACGCAACACAACAAGTCAGGGTACACACAACACAACAAGTCAGGGTACACACAACACAACAAGTCAGGGTACACACAACACAACAAGTCAGGGTACACACAACACAACAAGTCAGGGTACACACAACACAACAAGTCAGGGTACACACAACACAACAAGTCAGGGTACACACAACACAACAAGTCAGGGTACACACAACACAACAATTTGCTTGAATTCCTGTTGGCTCACTCAGGAATTTCAATTTTTTACGCTAGGAACAGTGAGATTTGTTGTCATGTCAAGGGTACGCAGCAGTTGGGTTTTGGACTCTCCGGAAATATTCACGTCTTGTAAAGCGAAGGAGAATGACACTTGCAGCTGCGAGGAGAAATGTACGAGAAGAGAGGATGATTTTTGTGTCCATTATTAAACTGGAGGACTAGTAACCCGGTCTAACCCAGTGAAGCCACTGTCATCTGACTGTCTTGAAGTGAAAACTGGAAAGTGGGAAGACCAGGCATCATTGTTATGATGTCTGGGTGTTAACGTTTCGTTCTGTGTAGAGCTCTGTCATGTCAGGAATTGATGAGGCTCCTCATAGGGCGAAACGTTGACATTAAGTTGTTCTGTACCTTTGTCTTCAGTGTTAAATGATGTACACACTCACGACTGACTACGAGGATGAGAAATTCACAAATAACGTGGGCACTTAGAGGAAAATTATGATGCCGTTTCGATCCTGCCTGGACCATTGTCAAGTTACTGCTAAGTGAGAAAAGTAGAATAGGCCAGAAGACAGGTCAAGAGGAGGGAGGGAAAAGAAGATAGCCGTAGCAACAGCAATAAAAGCAGAGTTAGTAGTAGCAGTGAAGGTGGCAGCAGTGGTTGTAGAGTAGTAGTAACGGTGGTACTAGAAGGAGAGGCAATAGTGTAGAAGTGAAATAATTCGTAACAGAGAAGCACTGCAGAAGTTCTACTGGCTCAAGCAAGAAAGGGAAAAGTCAGAAACAGAAAAGGCAAAGGAAATGCAGAAGACGTGTCAAGATGAAGGTAGAGGAAGAGGCAAAGGTCAGGTCAGGACAAGAGTCTTCTGAAAATTAGAACATATTTGGAAATGTAGTGAGAAAGATGGGAAGCTGCAGAGACAAAGCCAGAATAACTTATACACAGGGAAGACTGTATATAAGTTATCGAACTTGCTTTTCCTCGAACTGATAACACCCTTCGCAGTAATTTAGTTCATACTTCTCCCGTCACCGATGCTTCCGGTGTCTACGCCATTACCTGCTTCTCTTGTCCTCTCCAGTACCCTGGTGAAACTGGTCGCTCTCTTTCTGCAAGATTTGAGAACAAAAGAAGTGTTCGTCAAAGTTTAGAGTCAGCCTTCTAACTGGTCTTCTGCTGAAATTGTCCACCTTTCTTCTAGCTTTCTAAGACACTGTTCTGTTGACTCAGCTCTTTTTCACAAGTGTCTTCACATGCATCTTAGCCCTGGTTGTGTCCGCCTTCCTCAACACATTGTTCAATGTTTTAATCTTCAGAACACTTGTGACTTGACTTGATCTTTGCCTCTTCCTCTTTATATGTATGTATGTATATATGTATGTATGTAGTTGCATGTATGCATATATAAATTTGTGTATGTATATAGGTGCTCGTGTATAAATGTATGAGCATGTAAATCTGTTATAAACATTGCCTTTTTCACTATGTTACACTACTTCTATGTTAATGTTAACAGTAAAACTCTACATTACTATCACTACTACAGTACTACTACTACTGCTGCTACTACTATCAACTCTTCTACTACTACTACTGCCACTATTAACTGTACTACTTCTACATTCTTCCCTCTCCCGACGCGTCTTCCGAATCTTCTCTGCTTTTTCCTCGCTTAACTGAGACTTTACAATAGTCCAAGCTGCACCCAAACGTCATAATCTACCTCTCCCAAGTGAAGGTTATTTGTGATGTGTTCCAGTCATGGTGCTCTGATTTTTATTCTTTCAATAATGGAAAATTGTTTGACATAGGAAAGTGCGAGAGCTCATGAGGTATTAAACTGTTTACAAACACTTGAATACACTGTATAGTGAATTGAGTTTGTGTCTGGCTTGAGTAAGGAGGGTTGTTTGTGTGTGGAAAGAGAGAGAGAGAGAGAGAGAGAGAGAGAGGTGGGGGATAATGGCTTGAGATGTGACTAGACATGTGGCCTCACCTGTTTTTCTGTGTTAGGCTCCAACTCTTTTTATTTTATTTTTAAACAAAACTTTTTAACCCAGACGATGTAAGCCTCACGTCTGGTACTGAACCACTGTGCTGGTTCAGCCTGGGGTGACCGTCATGTTGTTCCCAGTGTCTCTCTCTCTCTGTCATGTTGTTCCCAGTGTCTCTCTCTCTCTCTGTCATGTTGTTCCCAGTGTCTCTCTCTCTCTGTCATGTTGTTCCCAGTGTCTCTCTCTCTCTCTCTGTCATGCTGTTCCCAGTGTCTCTCTCTGTGTCATGCTCACCTCCTTGTACAAGTCCTCATTTACGTCCTCACCTGATCTGGATGTACACTGTGTGTGTGTGTAGTTTCACACTGTGTGGGTAGTGTCACACTGTACTCACCTAATTGTGCTCACCTAATTGTGGTTGCAGGGGTCGATACTCAGCTCCTGGCCCCCGCCTCTTCGCTGTCCGCTACTGGGTCTCTGCTCTCCCTGCTCCATGAGCTTTATCATACCTTGTCTTAAAACTATGTATGGTTCCCGCCTCCACTATATGGTTCGCTAGACTATTCCACTTCCTAGCTACTCTGTGGCTGAAGAAATGCTTCCTAACATCCCTTTGACTCATCTGAGTCTTCAGCTTCCAGTTGTGTCCCCTTGTTTCTGTGTTCCCTCTCTGGAACATCCTGTCACTATCTACCTTGTCGATTCCCTGCAGTATTTTGTATGTCGTTATCATGTCTCCTCTAACCCTTCTGTCCTCCAGTGTTGTTAGTCCTATTTCCCTCAACCTTTCTTCATATGGCATTCCCCTGAGCTGTGGAACTAGCCTTGTCGCAAACCTTTGCACTTTCTCTAATTTCTTGACGTGCTTGACCAGGTGTGGGTTCCAGACTCGTGCTACATACTCTAGTATGGGCCTGACGTACACGGTGTACAGTGTCTTGAACGATTCCTTGTTAAGGTAACGGAACGCTAATCTTAGGTTTGCCAGTCGCCCATATGCTGCCGCGGTTATCTGGTTGATGTGTGTTTCCGGAGACGTGCTTGGCGTTATACTCATCCCAAGGTCTTTCTCCTTTGATGAGGTTTGTAGCCTTTGTCCACCTAGCCTGTACTCTGTCAGCGGTCTTCTTTGCCCTTCACCGATCTTCATGACTTTGCATTTGGTGGAGTTAAATTCGAGAAGCCAGTTGCTAGACCAGATGTCAAGCTTGTCCAGGTCTCTTTGAAGTCCTGCTTGGTCTTCATCCGATTTGATTCTCCTCATTAATTTCACATCATCTGCGAACAGAGACACTTCTGAGTCTATCCCGTCCGTCATGTCATTCACATATACCAAGAATAGCATTGGTCCTAGGACTGACCTCTGCGGTACACCGCTCGTCACCGGCGCCCACTGTGATACCTCATCACGCACCATGACCCGTTGTTGCCTCCCTGTGAGGTATTCCCTGATCCATTCCAGTGCCCTTCCTGTTATACATGCTTGGTCTTCCAACTTCTTTACTAATCTCATATGAGGAACTGTGTCGAAGGCCTTCCTGCAGTCCAGGAAAATGCAGTCAACCCACCCTTCTCTCTCTTGCCTTACCTCTGTTACTTTATCATAGAACTCCAGGAGGTTTGTTACACAGGATTTGCCTTCCCTGAATCCGTGCTGTCTGGTGTTGATTATCCTGTTCTGCTCCAGATGCTTCACCATTCTTTTCCTGATGATTTTCTCTAAGACTTTGCACACTATACACGTAAATGACACTGGTCTATAGTTTAGTGCCTCTTTTCTGTCTCCTTTTTTAAAGATGGGGACTACGTTGGCCTTTTTCCATATCTCAGGTAGCTGCCCAGTTTCAAGGGATGTGTTGAATATTATGGTAAGTGGCACACTCAGAACCTCAGCTCCTTCCCAAAGGACCCACGGGGAGATATTGTCCGGACCCATCGCCTTTGAGGTATCAAGGTCATTGAGTAACTGCTTCACCTCCCCCTCAGTTGTGTGTATGCCCTCCAGCACTTGATACATCCCTTGTTGGTGACGCACCCCGTCCTGTCTACCCAGCTGCCTTCCTGCCTCCACTGTGAATACTTCCTTAAACCTCGAGTTGAGCTCCTCACATACCTCTTGATCATTACTTGTGAGTTCACCATCCTCTCTCCTCAGCCTTATCACCTGGTCCTTGACTGTTGTCTTCCTTCTGATGTGACTGTACATCAGTTTCGGGTCAGACTTGACTTTCGATGCTATGTGTGTAGTGTCATGCTGTGTGTGTAGTGTCACACTGTGTGTGTAGTGTCACACTGTGTGTAGTGTCACACTGTGTAGTGTCACACAGTGTGACACTACACATACACTCTTGCTCAAGTTCTTCATCAGATAAAGATTCTTCCCTTGTCTGTGTCTTGCAGTATTTTGTATGTCGTAATTGTGACCCACCTTATTTTTACTAACGCCACCAACATGATACTCAGCTCTCAGATTCTACCCTGTATTTCCTTACCCTGCAGCCCAAGCACTAGTCTGGATGCACTCTTGGCACTCTCTCGTGTTTCACTCTCACCCAGCTGTCAGTGGTGCTGCATATTAAATATTATACTAGTCTTTCTATAGGTTCCCAACTAGCATTCTTGTGTGTGTGTGTGTGTGTGTGTGTGTGTGTGTGTGTGTGTGTGTGTTCACTACAGGCACCACGAGGTCGAGTAAAAAGAGAGCGTTACCATAGTAACCACGAGATGCTGCTCTCAGCAACTTAGTCACGTAACCCTGTAACCTCTCTCTCTCTCTCTCTCTCTCTCTCTCTCTCTCTCTCTCTCTCTCTCTCTCTCTCTCTCTCTCTCTCTCTCTCTCTCTCTCTCTCTCTCTCTCTCTCTCTCTCTCTCTCACTCTCTCTCTCTCACTCACTCTCTCACTGCAGCCAGGATATTCTAATCTCACCTCACATACCTGGAGTATATAAGAGAGGTGGTCATTAAGTGTGTGAGACTCGGTGAAGGCTGCCAGTACATCCTTCGCTGCGCTCCACTCAATATACGCCAACATGGTTGACCCACTTACCTTCATTATCCCCTCTCTCACCCACCCTTTTTCCACATTCCATCCTTGCCTATCCTTCTTCCTCCCCCAGCTTACCAAAGCTCTGGTTAAAGAACCTGGACGATCCAGCCAGCTTCACCTGACGTGGCTACGTCGTACAGAAACATAACATCGTGGAGGATAAACATGAACTTTGAGTAAGAAGTTCCCGTGGAATATAACTCTCAGAAGACATACACAATCCTTCACTGGGACACTCGCTGACTCACTCGCCTCAAATGCTCACCTTAATATGGGATTTTTGTTTTAAATTATATATATTTTTTTTTTGTTTACTCTGTCCCTGAAAAGTGAGAGTATTTTAGTTATTGTGCACAAGCCGGTGTAGGAGGTAGTGCACCAACCTGGTGTGGGAGGTAGTGCACCAACCTGGTGTGGGAGGTAGTGCACCAAGCCAGTGTGTAAGACAGTGTACCAAGCCAGTGTAGAAGGTAGTGCACCTAGCCGGTGTGAGAGGTAGTGCACGAAGCCTGTGTTGGAGGTAGTGCACTAAGCCAGTGTGGGAGGTAGTGCACCTAGCCGGTGTGAGAGGTAGTGCACGAAGCCTGTGGGGGAGGTAGTGCACTAAGCCAGTGTGGGAGGTAGTGCACCAAGCCAGTGTGGGAGGTAGTGCACGAAGCCTGTGTTGGAGGTAGTGCACTAAGCCAGTGTGGGAGGTAGTGCACCTAGCCGGTGTGAGAGGTAGTGCACGAAGCCTGTGTTGGAGGTAGTGCACTAAGCCAGTGTGGGAGGTAGTGCACCTAGCCGGTGTGAGAGGTAGTGCACGAAGCCTGTGTGGGAGGTAGTGCACTAAGCCAGTGTGGGAGGTAGTGCACCAAGCCAGTGTGGGAGGTAGTGCACCAAGCCAGTGTGGGAGGTAGTGCACCAAGCCAGTGTGGGAGGTAGTGCACCAAGCCAGTGTGGGAGGTAGTGCACTAAGCCAGTGTGGGAGGTAGTGCACCAAGCCAGTGTGGGAGGTAGTGCACCAAGCCAGTGTGGGAGGTAGTGCACCAAGCTGGTGTTAGAAGTAATGCACCAAGCCGGTGTGAGAGGTTGTGCACGAAGCCAGTGTGGAAGGTAGTGCACGAAGCCAGTGTGGAAGGTAGTGCACGAAGCCAGTGTGGAAGGTAGTGCACGAAGCCAGTGTGGAAGGTAGTGCACGAAGCCAGTGTGGAAGGTAGTGCACGAAGCCAGTGTGGGAGGTAGTGCACCAAGCTGGTGTTGGAGGTAGTGCACCAAGCCAGTGTGTAAGGCAGTGCACCAAGCTGGTGTTGGAGGTAGTGCACCAAGCTGGTGTTGGAGGTAGTGCACCAAGCCAGTGTGGGAGGTTGTACACTAAGCTGGTGTTGGAGGTAGTGCACCAAGCTGGTGTTGGAGGTAGTGCACCAAGCTGGTGTTGGAGGTAGTGCACCAAGCCAGTGTGGGAGGTTGTACACTAAGCTGGTGTTGGAGGTAGTGCACCAAGCCAGTGTGTAAGGCAGTGCACCAAGCTGGTGTTGGAGGTAGTGCACCAAGCCAGTGTGGGAGGTAGTGCACCAAGCCAGTGTGTAAGGCAGTGCACCAAGCCAGTGTGTAAAGCAGTGCACCAAGCCAGTGTGAGGCAGTGCACCAAGCCAGTGTGTAAGGCAGTGCACCAAGCCAGTGTGGGCAGTGCACCAGCCAGTGTGTAGGAAGTGCACCAAGCCAGTGTGTAGGCAGTGCACCAAGCCAGTGTGTAGGCAGTGCACCAAGCCAGTGTGGGAGGTAGTGCACCAAGCCAGTGTGTAGGCAGTGCACCAAGCCAGTGTGAAGGCAGTGCACCAAGCTGGTGTTGGAGGTAGTGCACCAAGCCAGTGTGGGAGGTTGTACACTAAGCCAGTGTGGGAGGTTGTACACTAAGCCAGTGTGGGAGGTAGTGCACCAAGCCAGTGTGTAGGCAGTGCACCAAGCCAGTGTAGAAGCAGTGCACCAAGCCAGTGTGTAGGCAGTGCACCAAGCCAGTGTGTAGGCAGTGCACCAAGCCAGTGTGAAGGCAGTGCACCACGCCAGTGTGTAGGAAGTGCACCAAGCCAGTGTGTAGAAGTGCACCAAGCCAGTGTGTAGGCAGTGCACCAAGCCAGTGTGAAGGCAGTGCACCAAGCCAGTGTGGGAGGTAGTGCACCAAGCCAGTGTGTAAGGCAGTGCACCAAGCCAGTGTGTAAGGCAGTGCACCAAGCTGGTGTTGGAGGTAGTGCACCAAGCCAGTGTGGGAGGTTGTACACAAAGCCAGTGTGGGAGGTTGACACTAAGCCAGTGTGGGAGGTAGTGCACCAAGCCGTGTGGAGGCAGTGCACCAAGCCAGGTGTGGGCAGTGCACCAAGCCAGTGTGGGAGGTAGTGCACCAAGCCAGTGTGTAAGGCAGTGCACCAAGCCAGTGTGTAAAGCAGTGCACCAAGCCAGTGTGTAAGGCAGTGCACCAAGCCAGTGTGTAAGGCAGTGCACCAAGCCAGTGTGTAAGGCAGTGCACCACGCCAGTGTGTAAGGAAGTGCACCAAGCCAGTGTGTAAGGAAGTGCACCAAGCCAGTGTGTAAGGCAGTGCACCAAGCCAGTGTGTAGGCAGTGCACCAAGCCAGTGTGGGAGGTAGTGCACCAAGCCAGTGTGTAAGGCAGTGCACCAAGCCAGTGTGTAAGGCAGTGCACCAAGCTGGTGTTGGAGGTAGTGCACCAAGCCAGTGTGGGAGGTTGTACACTAAGCCAGTGTGGGAGGTTGTACACTAAGCCAGTGTGGGAGGTAGTGCACCAAGCCAGTGTGTAAGGCAGTGCACCAAGCCAGTGTGTAAGGCAGTGCACCAAGCCAGTGTGGGAGGTAGTGCACCAAGCCAGTGTGGGAGGTTGTACACTAAGCCAGTGTGGGAGGTAGTGCACCAAGCCAGTGTGTAAGGCAGTGCACCAAGCCAGTGTGGGAGGTAGTGCACCAAGCCAGTGTGGGAGGTTGTACACTAAGCCAGTGTGGGAGGTAGTGCACCAAGCCAGTGTGTAAGGCAGTGCACCAAGCCAGTGTGGGAGGTAGTGCACCAAGCCAGTGTGTAAGGCAGTGCACCAAGCCAGTGTGGGAGGTTGTGCACAAAGTCAGTGTGGGAGGTTGTACACTAAGCCAGTGTGGGAGGTTGTGCACCAAGCCAGTGTGGGAGGTTGTGCACCAAGCCAGTGTGGGAGGTAGTGCACCAAGCCAGTGTGGGAGGTAGTACACCCAGATGGTGTTATAGGGAAGGTGAGGGTAAGCAGCAGCTGTAGCCGTGATAGGTGATGGTGATGGTTGTGGTTCTGGCTTAATTGTTGGTAATGATGGGTCATCATGACTGAAGTGCACCTTCTGAAGACCAGCTGGGCTGACCTTGTGGATACACCTCTTCTGTTTTTTGTTCTTCTCCCTGTATAATTTTCCTCCCCTGCCAGTCTTGTTATTGAGATATATATATTCCCTGTTTGAATATTTTTTCCACCAGTTTCGTTACCATAGCAAATATTTGCATTTCTTTCTCTCTCTCTCTCTCTCTCTCTCTCTCTCTCTCTCTGTTCCTCTTTTGATCTGGAGCCTCTGGCCAGACCTTACCCACTCAGCTCAGAGAAAACTTTTACCCAAACTTTGGGACGCTAAGAGAGGCGAATTGTATTAAGGTCAATGAGCCTTAGCCTGTGTTTAAGGTCAAGAAGCCTTAGCCTGTACTTAAGGTTAAGGAGCCTTAGCCTGTGCTTAAGGTCAAGGAGCCTTAGCCTGTGCCTAAGGTCAAGGAGCCTTAGTCTGTGCCTAAGGTCAATGAGCTTTAGCCTGTTGATGTGTTTACATCATTCATCCACATTCTGGTAATATTAACCATCCAAGTTGCTTGCATTTTCTTATTATATCAACATTGTTTGAGCCTTGCATCTACCATGATATATTTGACATTTTAGAAGGATAGAGCAGCTGATTATATTTATAAAGTGTAATTAACATTCATCACGTAGAATGATCTTCAAGTCGTATTCCATTACAGAGGAAAAGTTCTTTCATTATCAGGCAAATCAAAAAGAAATACTGAAGTTCGTCAGGCCGAGAAGAAAGACCTCAATGGGTAGATGATGTCACCGTGAAATCCTCCTCATTGACTTCAGTAACACTAAAAGATTTTCGTAGTGAGTCACTACTGTGTTGATTATGACCTCGGTCATCTTGCACCAGACTCCATCGCTAGATGACACCACTATTTTGTTGAATTTGGTTCAGTGCTATATTTTGTTTTTCTCTCCTTATTGTTTATCTCTTAATTTTCATCTCTAGGTATACACCTCTTCTTCATATAATATATTTCGCTCATGTCTCTTATTTAAAGTTTTGTGCAGTCATTATATCGAGGTTGGTGTTCGCCTAGTGCAGTAATGGTCATTACATCGAGGCTGGTGTTCGTCTAGTGCAGTAATAGTGAAGTAATATGAGGACTAAAAGAAAAAGAATATTTTAATGCCACCTGCGACTGCCTTGGTAACAAGAACTGTCCTTCCAAAAGTCGTGTTTTCACTTTCGCATTTCCTCGCCTCAAGACTGCTGGTGCATGCCAATGAAGACACAAAATAACCCCTAATTACAACCCTAGAAAATTGCTGACGGTGGGGAAATTAATTTAGTTGCTAATTATACGTGGAGAAAGGAGAGTGGTGGCGGCAGACAGTGTTGTGTGGCCAGACTGAGGGTGGGTTGACACATGGCTGCCTGACACTTCATTACAATGATTTGATTACTTGTTGACATCTGATAACGTGTGATGGTTATATTTAACTGCGTTACCTCCAGTCTGTGAACGTCACAAGGTGTTGTTAAACTGTGAATTCTCATTGCTTGTAGTAGTTAAACTGTCAGTATTATGTATTGTTGGTAAAGCTGTTGTTGTTAGCAATACTGTTGTCGTTACTGTTGGTAATAACGCAGTTGCAGCTGTTGCAATTACTGGCGCTTAAATCCAGTATTTCCCGATGATTTATTCTCACCAGTTGTTTGTTTTTCTGTGGCGGGAAATAAACGGTGCAATTTATTTTATAGAAACATTGTAATGTCTTAATAATATATCAACACGAGGTTGTGACCCACAAGAAACCTCCGAGTCTGATTTAGTGAAGCTAAAGTTTGGGATCTATCTGTATTTATATAATAGAAAATTTGAGGTTACAGCTCCTGGGGAAGAGAGGAGGGGGGAGAGATAGATGGGAGGGGGGGTGAACCATGTGAGAAAATAATTGTTGTGGGTCTTAAATGTTAAACTGGTAGAAAGTGTTGATGTCTGGAGTGTCAGGGGTGAGTGATACTGGGGTCTCTAGTCGCACTGTGTACAGAAATAGGTTGGGTAATAGGTAATACTTGTTTAAGGAAAAAGAGGATGAATAAACAAATGAGATAAGATGATGATAAGACACACCTTCAACACTTTAGTATCTTTACTGCCGAGACGTGTCGCCGAGACTTCTTCCATCGAACAGATGCGAATATAACGTTGGAGAGACAAGTTGTAACTTAACATGATCAGTTGTTACCCTCGGTGAGGTGACACAATGGTCTACAACGTTTAAACAGTTTTGTGCTTCGGAAAAAAAAATGTATTTCACTTCAATGTTTTGTCTGTTGAAAACGTCTATGACCATAATAATAATATGCCGGTTAAAGTTTCCAAGGAAATTTATTGACACAATTTGCTTATATATATACAGTATGTTAGTAACATACCAAGGGAATAATGATTTCACATATATATTGATTCAATGTGACGCTTCTTTGCTTGGCTCTTGTGTTCTACTTTCATTGCAACTCTTGCTATTGTTTATTAGTAATCTGCTAACAATAATGGACTCCAGTTTTCCTGGTGGTGTTCCCCTATCACTAAGGTGTCCTGCTCGAAACGTTTACTATATCCATCACTGACTGCTCCAAAGTTGGCCGGGGAAAAATTTCGGTGCCTCTGGAAGAAATGCATGTTTAAAAACACTTTCAGGGAGATCCCATTGGTGTAATGTGGACCCCAACACTTCGTCCTGACTCTCTGATAAGTTCGTATAATTCATTCAGAGTTATCATGTGTGCTTTAGATGCCAAGTTATGGAAATATGTATTTTTTACCCTTGTACAGTTTATATACCCACCTCACTTCCCAAGTCAGCATCAGGCTTGATTCCCTATCTTCATAAACAAAACCAATGTGCAATTTTAAGCATCATTTTCGTATTCAGTGACCCAAAATTAAGAAAACCAGTGTTGTCTGACCTCCTGAAATTTGTAACCATACGACATGGCAACATGGTCATATGTTGAAAGGTAAGGAAACTTTTTTTGTTTGTTTTTTTTGCTTACCCTTTATCCTATGTTACATATCTAAACGGTTTCATGCATATATGTGCACATGTACCCATGGTGGTGCACATTTTTAGCGTGTGTTGCAGCCTTCGTACTTTTAGACTTCGTCCTGGTGAGAATGTTCATGTGGGTAATTTAATTAACTTTTTAATGGACTCACACCTTTGTAATCTCATATGACCCGGTTTCTCTTTTATGGGTCTTTTTATAGCCTGTGGTGCGTTTACGGTATAGGATTTTTATGGATTAATTTATGGGATTTTATTAGTCATGTGAATTTTTATCTTTGTATGTATACAGGTGTATCACTGATCAGTTTTATTCTTCTGAATATTTTGTTTTCATGTGTGAGACCGTATGATCAGTGTTAGTGTTATCTCTGTTGTATTGATCTGAGGTCTGAGTGACTTAGCGTGCTAACGCTCAGTCTGTCTCGCATATCTCGCCATGGTGAGTGGTGACCTTATCTGACTTTCACAGGAGAGTCGTGACCTCGGGGAGTTGATGGTGAGTCTGTGTTACTTGCCCACCGCCGGCCGCCTCACTGTCACTGTCATCAAGATGAGAAACATCAGAGCCATGGACATCACCGGCTCCTCAGGTCAGTTCCCAGTTCCTCAGGTTAGTCCCCAGTTCCTCAAATCAGTCCCTAATTCCGCAGGTCGGCCCCTCAGTTCCTTAGTTCGATCCCCAGCCCCTTTCCTTTCCTCGATCTTTGTAGTTTTACTCTCAAATGCTCTTTCGTATGCAGGAGTAACTTTACCTTTCACTCCTGTTTGCATTTCTAGATTGTGGATCAATCTGGCGGGGGACTGTTTTAAATACTTTCTTTGCAGTTCAGGTAGATGCAGGACGCTCACAGTTCCCCCATAACCTCCTCTTTTTCTAGTCTGATCTTCAATCCTCTCACTTTTCTCTTCAATGTCATTTATATTCAATATAATCAAAGCTAAGAAAGTATTGCCATTTGCACCGTGTGTGTGTGTGTCATTATCAGTTCATGATAGTATATTTGTAGCTATGGCAGCAGAACTATAATACTCGTGGTGTTCAGTCTTATTAAAAAAAAATCCCCAGGATGCTTCCCACAGCATTTGTATAACACCCGGGTACCTACTCACTGTTATATGAATAGGAGTAGCAGGTGTAAAGTCGTTTGTCCCGGGATTAAACACTGGACTCTTCAGATGTACACAGAATGTTCTGACTAATACAGAGCTTAAATCACCTCAGTTTAGTACCTGTTAGTAGCGACCAGAGGAGACCCGTGCTCGTCTTCACCAATTAATTCATGGTATACATTTTTAATTTTTAAATGTGTGTGTGCAGGTGCTTGAAGGTTGATGTGGGTGACCATGACTAACCTGATACCATGATAATAATAACTATTACAGTCATTGCTAAACTCTAAATTCATTAATCTTGCGGCGCCTGGGTAATGAGGGAGGGAGGGGAGGGGGTATCAATGAGGCTTGATCCTAGGCAGGGGAGGCTAGCTCCACTTCCGTGAATCAAGACACCTCCTTCAAGCATACTTACCTGCCAACATTCAGCATCTAGATCTGGGAAGTGGTGAGACTAGAACCTCTAGAAGAATTTAATATAACCATTAATATGCAGATTACCAGATTAGCCTAAAACAACAACAACAACAACACGTGTAATGACGGAAGCCGCACAAACAGATGTATTACGCCATAAATGTATATTAATAATATACATTTATGGCGTCATGCCAGGTGTTATACAGTGTTATGCAGTTCATAATATAGCTGAGTGGAAAAAAAAATAATAAAACAACGGAGGCCTTTCTTGCAATAATAATAATGTAAAGTAAAGTAAATTTTATTTCATTGCAGATAATAATATTTTTATTTCGTTGCAAGTTACAAGTATACATAGTTATTGGTAGTTACAATTATAAAACTGTAATGCAAGGAGAGCCACTGGCATGCCATGGCATTAGAGGCAGTTTATTCTAAAGACTTATTCACTATGTACATAATACTAGAGTAATTTATTGAGTTTATTCTAGTTATATATTATTTCAAATTACAATATGATTATACACACTATTAAAAAGACAATACTAGAGAAATTGGTTGAGTTTATTCTAGTTGTATATTTTATTTCAAGTTACAATATGTTGATGCTATACTAGTAAAATAACAATACTAGAGAGGAGGTGTTGATTCACCGGGAATTCTCCCGGCCCGGGTCTTAACCAGATGGCGACCCGGCTCCGGCTCCCTGGCGTGGGAGTGTCAGAGACCTATGTCTCCCATGGGAGGGGATACCCCTCATCGGCGAGACCAACTGGCCCCAGACCTAGCCACATTCCCCACCAGCACGAGGCATGGAGGTAGATAGATGCTAGGCCCCTCTGGTCTGCCACCTTCCCTAACGGGAAGGGCAGACTTACGAGCTGCAGATGGTAGCAAGCTCCAGCCTTGGCACCTACAATGCCCTAGAAGGGCTGGGCATGGTGATTGACGAATACTAGAGAGGAGGAGGTGTTGATTCACCGGGAAATCTCCCGGCCCGGGTCTTTACCAGATGGCGACCCGGCTCCGGCTCCCTGGCGTGGGAGTAGCAGAGACCTAAGTCTCCCATGGGAGGGGATACCCCTCAGCGGTGGGACCAACTGGTCCCAGGCCTAGCCATATTCGCCCACACGCACAAGGCAGGTAGGTAGGTAGATAGTTGCTAGGCCCCTCTGGTCTGCTACCTTCCCCGCCCCAAGGAGGCTGATGGGAAGGGCAGGCTTGCGAGCCGCAGATGGTAGCAAGCTCCAGCCTTGGCACCTACCCTGCCCTAGAAAGGCTGGGCATGGTGATCGACTTTTTTCAATACTAGAGAAATTTATTGAGTTTCTTCTAGTTATATATTTTATTTCAAATTAACAAAATGATGATACTATACTAATTAAAATGACAATATGATGATATGAAATTGCAACAAGTGTTAAGTAGGATGACAATATAAAACTGAGATTATCTTAAGTAAAATAACATTGGGTTTGAAAGTTTGTTACAGTATGAGTATATTTAATATAGGGTGAGTAGGTGATTTTTGAGAAGAGTCTTGAATTGATTTTCCGACAAGGTTAACTAAATATTTACTGGTAATGAATTCCAGATTCTGGGGCCCTTTATGTGCATAGAATTTTTACATTGGTTAGTATGGACTCTGGGTATGTCAAATAGTGATCTGTGTCTTGTGTCGTGGTCGTGGGACCTATTAAAGTTGTTGAGGAGAATTTTGAGCGGAGGGTTGATATTAGCATGTAGAGTTTTATGTATGTAATAATATTGGTAGAATTACCGACAATATGTTAAGTAAAAGGACACAAATGCAACTAAGTTGCATTTGTGTCCTTTTACTTAACAGTTTTATGTATGTAGAAGGCACATGAATAGGTATGAATATTTTTTTACGGTGAGTAGTTTTAAAGTTTTGAATATTGGTGGAGTATGCTGTCTAGAGTGGGAATTTGTTATCATCCTGACTGCAGCCTTTTGTTGTGTTATGAGTGGTCTAAGGTGATTTAATGTTGTTGAGCCCCATGCACAGATTCCATAGGTGAGATAAGGGTAGATAAGAGAATGATATAGTGCAATGAGAGCTGGTTGTGGCACATAATAGCGTATCTTTGATAATATACCTACTGTCTTTGAGATTTTCTTGGAAATTTGTTGTATGTGTGTTTGGAATTTAAGGCTACTGTCAAGGTGGATTCCTAGGAATTTTCCCTCTGAGTCTTGTGATGGGTGAATTATTGAGCGTTATGTTAAGTGGAACATTTGTGGCTTTGTTTCCAAACTGAATGAAGTAGGTCTTGTCAGTATTGAGAGTAAGCTTATTTGTCTTCATCCATGTTGATATTTTCTCTAATTCGGCATTAACAGTGTTGGCTAGTATGACTGGATTTGGGTGAGAGAAGACATATGTTGTGTCATCTGCAAATAATATGGGTTTGAGTAGTTGTGATGCATTCGGTAGGTCGTTTATGTAAATGAGGAATAGGAGTGGCCCCAGGACACTTCCTTGAGGGACTCCGACTGTAATTTGTTGTGTGGAAGAGTTCTCTCCATTTGTGTACACGTACTGGCTTCTGTTGCTAAGGTACGACTTTAGGTAGTTGAGTGGGTGCCCCCTAATACCATAGTGCGCTAATTTTGTGAGCAATAAATCATGGTCGACTGTATCAAATGCTTTGCGTAGGTCTATGAAGATTCCCAGCGGGACTTCTTTCTTCTCAAGTGTGGTGTATATTAACTCTAACATGTGTGTTATAGCATCGTTTGTGCTCTTGTTAGTCCTGAATCCAAATTGACAGGGGTTGAGTACATTGTGTGAGACGAGATTTTAGAAAGCAGTGGTAAATTTGAGATTGGTTTATAATTATTCAAGTCAGTTTGGTCACCTCCTTTGTGGATCGGGGTGACCCTAGCTATTTTGAGAATTGATGGGAAGGTAGAAGATTCAATGGATTTATTGAATAATGCTGCTATAATTGGTGACAGTACCTGTGAAGCTTTTTTGTACATAAAGGGTGGTAAGCTGTTTATGTCTCCTGCTTTGTTTTTAAGGGTGTTGATTATGAGCAAAACTTCAATTGAATTGGTAGGAGCTAGGAATAGTGTATCTGGGTAGGTGTTGGTGAGGTAGTCTGTTGGACGGGTGTTCGAGCTTGGAATTTTACTCGCTAGATTCTTTCCTATGGTGGAGAAGAAAACATTAAGTCTGTTTGCTGTCTCAGTTGGTGAGAGTAGGGGTTCGTCTGTTTTTGATAATTTGATGGTATTGTTCGTGGATATCTTTTTATTTCCTAGAATTGCAGATAGGGTTTTCCAGGTCTTTTTCATGTCACCTTTTACGGTCTGGAGTCTGTTCTCATAATACAATTTTTTTAACCTTCTTATCAGCCTAGTAAGGATTGATGAGTAGCGTTTGGATTGTTCTCTGGTTATTAGACCCCTTCTGTATTGTTTTTCATATTGATGCCTCTTGTTTATGGATTTAAGGATGCTAGGTGTTAGCCAGGGATTGTTAAGTCTCTTAGCTGTGATCTGTTTAGTTTTTAGGGCAATGTCTGTTATAGAGGTTGTGTGTTTTTTGTGACAAGGTTTCTGTGTGAGTTATCTCATCCACCTGTGAGGTGACAGTCTCGTCCACCCACCAACACTGGTGGGTGTGTCAGGTGTGTGTGACCACCCACCAAAACTGGTGGGTGTGTCAGGTGTGTGGGACCACCCACCAACACTGGTGGGTGTGTCAGGTGTGTGGGACCACCCACCAACACTGGTGGGTGTCAGGTGTGTGGGACCACCCACCAACACTGGTGGGTGTCAGGTGTGTGTGACCACCCACTAACACTGGTGGGTATGTCACATGTGTGACCACCCTCCAACACAAGTTGGTGTGTCACATGTGTTACCACCCTCCAACACAAGTTGGTGTGTCACATGTGTGTGACCACCCTCCAACACAAGTGGGTGTGTCACATGTGTCACCTTTGATTCTATATACACAGCCACGCCTTCAGTCGTTTATTGCAGGATAGATGACGGGAGGATTGGGCTCTCTGACTCGTAATATACTTGACTCACTGAAATATCTGATTATCCAGAGACCAGTAGACGTAAGATCGAGCCTTTCCCCAATATTTGTGCTAAAACTGAATGATTCTCACGGGTTTAGTGCTTCGCATACAAAAATATTGTGTTTTCTCCCGGCAGACCCATACGTGAAGGTGTGTTTGTTGTGTCAGGGTCGACGTCTTAAGAAGAAGAAGACTACAGTGAAGAAGGCGACACTGAACCCAGTCTACAACGAGGCTCTGGTCTTCGACATCCCCAATGACAATATTGAAGATGTCACCCTCCTTATCAAGGTGGTTGATTATGACAGGTGGGTAGCTCCCTCACTGCTGGGTAGCTTCCTTACTGCTGGGTCACAGGTGGGTAGCTCCCTCACTGCTGGGTCACAGGTGGGTAGCTTCCTCACTGCTGGGTCACAGGTGGGTAGCTCCCTCACTGCTGGGTCACAGGTGGGTAGCTCCCTCACTGCTGGGTCACAGGTGGGTAGCTCCCTCACTGCTGGGTCACAGGTGGGTAGCTCCCTCACTGCTGGGTCACAGGTGGGTAGCTTCCTCACTGCTGGGTCACAGGTGGGTAGCTCCCTCACTGCTGGGTCACAGGTGGGTAGCTCCGTCACAGGTGGGTAGCTTCCTCACTGATGGGTCACAGGTGGGTAGCTCCCTCACTGCTGGGTCACAGGTGAGTAGCTTCCTCACTGCTGGTAGCTCTCACTGCTGGGTAGCTCTCACTGCTGGGTCACAGGTGGGTAGCTCCCTCACTGCTGGGTCACAGGTGGGTAGCTTCCTCACTGCTGGGTCACAGGTGGGTAGCTCCCTCACTGCTGGGTCACAGGTGGGTAGCTCCCTCACTGCTGGGTCACAGGTGGGTAGCTTCCTCACTGCTGGGTCACAGGTGAGTAGCTTCCTCACTGCTGGGTCACAGGTGGGTAGCTCCCTCACTGCTGGATCACAGGTGAGTAGCTTCCTCACTGCTGGGTCACAGGTGGGTAGCTTCCTCACTGCTGGGTCACATGTGAGTAGCTTCCTCACTGCTGGGTCACAGGTGGGTAGCTTCCTCACTGCTGGGTCACAGGTGAGTAGCTTCCTCACTGCTGGGTCACAGGTGGGTAGCTTCCTCACTGCTGGGTCACAGGTGGGTAGCTTCCTCACTGCTGGGTCACAGGTGGGTAGCTTCCTCACTGCTGGGTCACAGGTGGGTAGCTTCCTCACTGCTGGGTCACAGGTGGGTAGCTTCCTCACTGCTGGGTCACAGGTGGGTAGCTTCCTCACTGCTGGGTCACAGGTGGGTAGCTTCTTCACAGGTCAATGTTTGTACTAGGTCACACCTATGGTCGTCCTGTAGCCTAGGAGCAGGATAGCCTTGTAGCAGTCAGGTTCGATCCAATCAATCAAAACTAAGCGCTAAACCCACAAGGGTCACAACAGCAGTTCGATCCCAGGAAGGGGAGGTTAAGTCCCATTCTTTGGATCAAGAGCCCCTCACCAACGTCAAGGCACCTCCCTTGAGGGGAATGATTATATAGCATTTGGTACCTGAAAAATTATTGTAATCTAAGAATTCTTACTGTAATGGATGACTTTTTTTTATCTATACAATTACAATATATAATAATTCCAAAATGGGAAAATTTCCAAAATCCGTAAGTTTTTCCAGTGTTGACATAAGACGCCACAATGGATCATTCAGCGCAAGACACCGTGGTGAAGGCTCGGTCCTCCGTCTGTTGTATTAGTGCCAGTTTGATGTCAGCAGCAATTACCCATGGATTACAGCGTGTGTTGTGCTCTGTGGCGTCAAGATATTGTTGAAAATGTCAAAAAGGCCTATGGGTAATAGTGAAAAGAGGGAAGCATGTGTGGACTTTCTGAGGTGAGGTGCCACAACAACCACTGTATAACACTAAGAAACAGAAGGACAAATTGTTGAAATTCTATGATGAACGTGATGAACAGAAGTTAGTGAAAAATAGAAAAACATTGTATAGAGGGAAAAATGAAGATCTGGATCGTGTATTGATGAGTGGATTAGTTAGCGTCGAGTGAGCTTATGCTGCTTAACCTAATGATCATGAAACAAACAAAAATCTATCATGAACTGAATATTAAAGGTAACTGTGAATATTCTGTTGGCTGGTTACAAAAATTTAAGAAAAGACACGGCATTAACATCGATAATGACGCTCCGGTTGTTCATTCAAATATAGATGGTGAAATAGCTGAAACAGTTCTGAATGAAGGTGATCCTGATGACTATAGTGACCATGAAGATGATATTAACACAGTAGAAAAGGTGTCAGTAGATAACTGAAAATGTGTGACGGACTTATTAAAGGACTAGAGCAGCATATATTCATAACTAAAGAAATCATATCAGTGTATAAAATCATCGAGCAGAGTGCTTCCTCATCCCTAGAGCACCAGCTTCCTCATCCCTAGAGCACCAGCTTCCTCATCCCTAGAGCACCAGCTTCCTCATCCCTAGAGCACCAGCTTCCTCATCCCTAGAGCACCAGCTTCCTCATCCCTAGAGCACCAGCTTCCTCATCCCTAGAGCACCAGCTTCCTCATCCCTAGAGCACCAGCTTCCTCATCCCTAGAGCACCAGCTTCCTCATCCCTAGAGCACCAGCTTCCTCATCCCTAGAGCACCAGCTTCCTCATCCCTAGAGCACCAGCTTCCTCATCCCTAGAGCACCAGCTTCCTCATCCCTAGAGCACCAGCTTCCTCATCCCTAGAGCACCAGCTTCCTCATCCCTAGAGCACCAGCTTCCTCATCCCTAGAGCACCAGCTTCCTCATCCCTAGAGCACCAGCTTCCTCATCCCTAGAGCACCAGCTTCCTCATCCCTAGAGCACCAGCTTCCTCATCCCTAGAGCACCAGCTTCCTCATCCCTAGAGCACCAGCTTCCTCATCCCTAGAGCACCAGCTTCCTCATCCCTAGAGCACCAGCTTCCTCATCCCTAGAGCACCAGCTTCCTCATCCCTAGAGCACCAGCTTCCTCATCCCTAGAGCACCAGCTTCCTCATCCCTAGAGCACCAGCTTCCTCATCCCTAGAGCACCAGCTTCCTCATCCCTAGAGCACCAGCTTCCTCATCCCTAGAGCACCAGCTTCCTCATCCCTAGAGCACCAGCTTCCTCATCCCTAGAGCACCAGCTTCCTCATCCCTAGAGCACCAGCTTCCTCATCCCTAGAGCACCAGCTTCCTCATCCCTAGAGCACCAGCTTCCTCATCCCTAGAGCACCAGCTTCCTCATCCCTAGAGCACCAGCTTCCTCATCCCTAGAGCACCAGCTTCCTCATCCCTAGAGCACCAGCTTCCTCATCCCTAGAGCACCAGCTTCCTCATCCCTAGAGCACCAGCTTCCTCATCCCTAGAGCACCAGCTTCCTCATCCCTAGAGCACCAGCTTCCTCATCCCTAGAGCACCAGCTTCCTCATCCCTAGAGCACCAGCTTCCTCATCCCTAGAGCACCAGCTTCCAGGTCCCTCAACTGCTTCTGATGTTCCTCCTCAAAGTGATGTCATTATTGATGATATACTCTCTCCTTCAAGTTTCTCAGACCTGCCTGGCGTAGTTGTAGTGTCTGGCCCTCCATTTATCTTCTTTTTGTAAGCAGTGATTGTGTTTTTTGGTACAGTACATATACAGTATATTACCGTGTTTAGGCTGGTCCCATCCCCAAGCTGTCCCATTTTATAGATGCAAAAATACAAATATTCCAAAATCCGAAACACTTCCCATCCCAAGCATTTTGGATAAAGGATTCTTAACTAATAATATTATGGTAAAATTATATTTTTCTGAAAGCTCTCTGAATGGAATTGTTTAATAATGTGTTGTATAACATTACTGAGTTGATGAAATGTGAACTTAAGTGAGGGGGGAGGCCCCTTGGGGGGACCCCTTGATCCTAGGAACTGAACTTAAACCTTCCCTTCCCTGGATCAAACCTGATTGCCTCACATTCCCCAGGCACTACATAACCCATGTAGCTCTAGCGCTCTCATATGAATGCAAACTTTATTGTAACAGGTGTAAATATAGAATTTAGCACAAAAAATTTACCAGAATACTCGGGTAGAAGGCAATTTTGTTCATAAAACAGCCTTAATCTTGTTTTCCACATTGACTAGTGACATCTACACCAGGTTGTTACTTTGTGAAATTTGCAGGGTTGGTGCCAATGAGCTGCTGGGCGTGGCAGTGATTGGTTCCCAGGTGATTGGCCCTGGCCGTGACCACTGGCTGGAGATGCTGGAATGTCCCCGCCGGCCTGTGGCCCAGTGGTACCCTCTGATGGAGAGTGTACCACTTAACCTAGTGGTCTCACCTACCCGCACACTCCCAACACCACTTAACTGCTTCAACTCAACGTGAGTACTTTTATTACTTTTCTTTTTACCACACACGTCATCTCCCACCAGGGTGACTCAGTGCAGGCATTGTACTTCCCTCCTCCAAGACTTGAGTCTGGTTAACCAGTTTCCCTGAATCCCATCATAAATGTTACCATGCTCACACTCCATCAGCACATCAAATCCTTTAAAACCACTTGTCCCTACTAATTCCACTCTAACACCTGTTGGATGTACAAGCCCCTATCACTTAAAATCTCTTTTAAACATTCCCTCCAACTCTTTTAGGGATATCCCCAAACCCCTCTTCCTTTCACCCTGATTATATACACTCCTAGTCAGGAGTAGAATGAAATTAGCTCTAAGGCACCCACACCACCATATATTTACATATGTATTAAGAATTGTACATATATATTAAATAGGCATTATCATTACTACTATAATCAAGGGAAGGACTGTACAAGTGCTTCTAGACTTACGATGGTTTGAATTACAATATTTTGACTTTACGATGGTGCAAAAGCAAATAGTATGTACTACTTTGGATATGAATCTTAATTACTCAGCGTCTGTAACCTGTATACAATTTTTTTTTTACTTTTCTATATACTACTGATATTTAGTTACAGTAATTATTAATCATGTATTCATACTTACGATATTCTTTACTTACGATAGATTTGTTGGAATGTAACCCCATTATAAGTCAAGAAGTATCTGTACTGATAGGGATCATACACTTTTTGAGGAATGGGAGATAATCAGGTTTAATCCAAGGAAGGAGGAGGTTACTCCTTTTCCTTGAATCAAAGAGTCCATCATCAGTATCAAGGCAATCCTTTCACCCTCCTTTTGAATAGTTTCACATTTGTACAAATGAAAGCATGATAGTAAATCCTTAATGATAATTTTCTATACAATACTTTAACATCTATATTAATAGTAGATGCAGTATTTAATGACAAAAATACTTCAGTTATGAACATCCCCCCACGACCTGGTCACAGACTGGGCTGTGGGGGTGTTGATCCCCAAAACCCTCTCCAGGTATCTCCGGGTATACCATTATACTAGTACATCAATTTAAAAAGCGAACATTACTCGTTACGTAAAAATAAATCAATATTATGTACCTTTTGTCTTTCAATCCTGTAGGTGAAGTTGTGTGGAGAACATTTGAGTTGGTCCAACATCTGGAAGATGTGATGATGTCGCCTGAGCTAAAAGCTTTTTTTTATGGTGATGTCGCCCATTACAGGTCTTCATAAGATCCATCAGGCGCTCCTTACTGCTTAAACTATCAAGATGGTCATGGCCCAGAATTTAGCTCTTCAGGCTGCCATCGTTTTCAGCATACATGTACTACATGTATTTGAATCTCCGATTTAATGTCAAGTGCTATTACGGTAATTTTATTTTTTTTACCACAATTTGTATGACCCATTAGAAATGTTAAAAACCATTTTATCAGGTTACTTGTATAAATTCAATGGTCACATTTGCAAAGCACTTGGAAAAGGCTAGTGTAAGTTTGACAGCTATATGACCTGGGATGCTGCATATCTTGACAGAGTTGCAGCTCTCTGTCCTGCCTTACAATTTTTAGTCTTTCCATGTACATACAGTACTTAGTTGCCTCTTCCCTATCACAAGTATATCTAATCTGAGTGTATATAATCTAGCCTTACCTTAGTCTGCTCTGTATTTCAAAAGAGAATTTGATATTGTAAAGTTCCCCCTACATTCCCTGCCATTGGTTGTTGCTGTAATATTGGTTGATTCATCCAACTATATTTTTCATGTCATAGATGGCCATTAGTAACCACAAGATCTGATTGATTTACAGTAGATTTTTTTTTCCTGAGAAATAATTACATACCGTAACAACATCCTTAATGCTCAACTTGCAAATTACCTCTACATCTTCAGACACTGCCATCATGTCTTGAGCAACCTGCGGTAATATTGTCTTCAGGTTTCATTTTTAATTAACAATTTCAGCTTATATGACTAATTTTGTTGTGCTTCAGGCATTCTGAGTTTTCGTGTAATCTTGATCGGTTTGCCCGACTTCTTTCCCATGTTTGAACATGTCCTTTATTAACCACATTTTCTGTAAGCTGATACTTATACAGTGGTACCTCGAGTTACGATATTTTTTCGTTCGAGAATGCTGTTCAAGTGCCATTACCAAACGAATTTATCCCCATAAGGAATAATGTAAAATAGACTAGTCCTTTTACACCCCCAAAAATATACTTACAAAAGCATTTAAAAAAATAAACTTACATAAAAGGGCGATTTTGGGGACCATCGTAACTCGAGGTACCACTGTACCTCGTTAATATTTTCATAAGCCATCTTTGACACATTCTCTATCTTTATTATCAACTTTTAAAGTGAAAGCTACAAGGTTACACCAAAATTATTTTTAAATATTTATCATTTACTGTTATGCCTATTGTTGCAAACTTATACGTATGTAGTATATGGCGTAAATATTATTACTGTATGACCCTTATGGATTTAGCACTTTCCATGAATGTAATTCAAATACTGTATTATTATTATATTGACTGAAAATGCTAAACCCTTAAGGGTCATACAGAGTTACATGCTGCAGATATGCAGTTGCTTATTATTGTGCGTGTGCCATGGAAAAAATTTCACTGTCCAAGAAATAGCAAAGTGCCATGTAAGAGAAAAATTTATTACTAATAGAGTATATAAAACATGTTCTGTTTCATAAATATAAATTGTCAAGAAAAAGCTCAGGAGATATTACTTGCAGCAGATATTTGCCAAAACATTAGCAGAACTCCCTTCAGAAACAATATGTAGCTGATGCTACCAACATGCTTTTTCTCTATGTGGTCTTTCAGTGGTGGTCATGTTTTATTCATCAAGAAACAAGACTTGTTTAGTGACATGGGTGTTAGTCACATGATGACCCATTAACTGGAGCTTTTGATTATATGAAAAGACCTTATGTTGGCTTACTGGTCCACCACATAAAAAAATTTAAATCACATCATGTGTGATGTGGATTCTTATATGAACTTCCTCCTCAGATAAATTACTACCTGGCCTTGAGTTGTTACTCTACATGTCATTTCAACAGTTGTGTATAAATAATTTTATAGCTTTAAACAGTGATAAAATACTGTATTCTGCAGTTACTAATATTAATTTCTTCTATAAATGTGAATCTATATCCATTGCACTGTGATTATATTGTATTAGTTTTACAAGGCCCAAATTTGAAAGGGTTACAGGAATCTATTTTTATAATACTGTATATTTATGCTATTTTCTTTCTGTATCATTAAGATATAGTAGCAGTGTGCTACAAGGCTCTCAGGATGCACCAATATACATTGCACTGAGGAGTAACAGCCCGTCTGGACTTCTCGTCTGCCCCTCTACAATTTACCAAAGGGTAAAAATTGATAAACTGTTAGTTCCAGACAAGTTTTTGTCTATTAAAACAATTTTAATGTTCTTTCTTTACAACTATGATGCCTTAAAAATTGCTTCATTAATAAGTCAATGAAAACAATGACGAACATTAAAACTGTGGCATACTAAATGTCTGAAATTCAAATAAGCAGTACAAGAGTGTACTTGGGGAAAAGTATTTGATATTGATTTAATAGTCTCCAAGTGTAGGTTAATTTCTAGTATACAGTGGTATCCCGAGTTTCGGACATAATTCGTTCCAGAAGGCTGTTCGAGGGCCGTTACCGAACGAATTTGTTCCCATAAGGAATAATGTAAATTAGATTAGTCCGTTTCAGACCCCCAAAAATACACTTACAAAAGCACTTACAATAATACGCTTACATAATTGTTCGAGTTGGGAGCTGTACGAAACTCAGGGTACCACTGTATATGTAGTGGAACATTAGCTTGTTCACTATGTGCTACACATTATTTATAGTAAATACTACTCAACTTATCGCCAGTTGCATTCCTGAAGATCCATGTGCAACTTAAATTCATGCTACATTAAGTGTATAAAAAACGAGAGAATATATTTGTTTAAAAAGTCTCGTAAGTTAAATCTCTGACCCGAAAAAATATTTATCTTAAATAATTCAGTAATACATGTATACTGAATGATACAACTTACCTGTTCTGCCAACTTTCTCTTGTAGAGGGGTGTTTATCTTGAAAAGGAAATGTTTACCTCAGCCTTCAAGGCAAAGGTTGATGGCTGTGGTTCTTGGGTGCATGTTGACGGAGAAGCGTCAGTAGTTAATGTTTAACTTGGAGTAGAAAAGTATTTCATAAAGAATCTCTGGTGTGTTACCTACATTATAGGGCTGACACTACAAGTGTCAGTTGCTCCAGACACTGTTTCAGTCCAAGACTTTTATACAGGTTAGGATCAGCTTCAAGGAACACACCTGTAATCATATCAGAAAGCATATTCTCATTTATCAGTTGTAATATGAGTTGCTGCTCCTCATCCTCTTGCTACTTCTTTCTATCTTCCCTGGGAATTGACTGTCTCCAGCAATTCTTGTGCAGTTGTTGTACCTCTCTTAATCCACTGTCATCTTCACCTTACTCTTTAGAATGGGATTATATTAATGGGGATGCACTAAACCCATATGTGCCATACAGCACCTAGGAAATGGAAGGAGAATACATTTGATCCAAAGAAAAGGTAGCTCCACTTTACATGAGTAAAGTGGAGCTACTCATCCCTGGCCTCTTATTAAACTGACAAATTAAAGGTAAAGATGACTTACCATTTCCTTTCAAGAAACAGGGATTCAGAGTGCTGAATCATCATTGGTTTGCACCTCAGTTTTCTTCAGCCATACATCAATACTCGTATGCCAAATGCATAGAGTGCCTACTTGAATCTTTTCCAACACTTGTACTATCTTGTGTATCATCAAAAACGTGTGCCCAATTTTCTTTGAACTACTAGCATCACCAGCAATCCTCTTGAGTGTTATGGTTAAAACACAAGGATGAGAAATGAGTGATGGTAATACTCGAAAAATAGCAAGAAACACATTTTTAATGTGCCACGTGTTAGTCATGGAATTCTGTTCAGGAGGCAGCATGGATGTTCACTTGGTAGAATGATGCTAGGAAAGTAAGGTGCCTTCTGAACTTTTGTGTAATGCTCTAGGCCCATCTAGAGAAAGGTGCATAGTACCATATTTTTACATGTTATGCTTTCTCTTCTTGTGGTGAGAAATTTGCATAAGGGTTGTGCTAAATGATACTATTAATATTGAGTTACTTGGCTTGGATATCTTTTAAATATCTTGCATTTTAGTAGACAATAAAAGTATGTACAGTATTTACTGTCACACTAACAGTGCAGTATCAATTGTGTATCTACTGACAAATGTGATCAAATCTTTTGAGCCATGCACTGTATTAAGAAATACATACTGTTCATTTTCATAACACAAACCATATAACTTCAGTACTAAATAATAATCCACAAAATATACTCTCATCCTTACTATTCTTTCATTATGACAAAGGAACATTGTCAATACAAAATATATCTTGAATTTGTATGATAATAGTGTAGTCTTCAGTTTGTATAATAAGTGTTGAATCTGTATAATAGTGTAACCTTGAATTTGTATGATAGTAGTGTAGCCTTGCTATAATTCCCACAGAATAGAGAAATATAATACAGTTACCTCTCTTATAAGGCTCCTATATATACGTAGTGTATTTTTTGTAAATACAATTGGAAAAACTGCATTCAAAATTATATAGCTCACAGAAGGACCTTCATGGTATATGCTGTTCAGTTTTGGATGCTCTTTCTCAATTGCATTTACAAAAAATTACACTATGTAGACTAGCCTTATAAAAGAGCTTAATGTATACCATGAGCATTTTCACATAAGAATTTCTCAATTTAGACACTAGAAGAAACATAGCTTGGGTTAAGCTCAAACAGTTTTGCCTCATTGTTTTTTATACACACCAGCCATCTCTCACCAAGGTAGTGTGACCCATGGACAGATATTATTTGAAATATTCTTAAAGTAAAGGATTTTTTAAAAAATTAATAGGGCACCTACTGTTGTATCATTTATTCTATTTCAAATAAAAAATGCAAACATACATTCCTCATTAAACAGCAAAAGTAGAGCAACAAAGTTCTTCATGTGGGCTGCCATCTAGTGTGCTACAGCAAGCCTACACAGTACTGTTTATCTTCAACCTTTTCTCTAATGGGATACAGTGTTTCTCCAACCTTCCATCTACTAGAACATATTGTAGCAAGGCTACACACTGCTGTATGTCTAACTGTCCAGAATCTGTCTCTGTCTGTCTGTCTCTCTCTCTCTCTCTCTCTGCCTTCATACAGTATAGCACTGTGTCTACTTCTAACCACATGATGCATAACATTTATTAGATCAGTTTGTATTTTGACTAAACTCCATTATGTCCTGTATGTTCATTTTTGTTAAGACCATATACAGTGAACCCTCGGTTATTGGCCGTTCCGGATATCGACCATTTCAGATTTTGGCTGCTTTTTTGGCCGAAATTCTATCTCGGTTATCGGCCGTCAACTCGGAAATCGGCCGTATTGGACGCGTCCGCCCGCCACTCCGCCGCGTTTGTGAGTAAGTCTGGCTGTGTCTCTGGGTGAGTGAGCAAGACTCCACGCATTCATCCAAACATTTCATTATAATCCATTGTTTTTTGTGGTTGTTTATTCAATGCAACTGCGAAATAAGCCACCATGGGCCCAAAGAAACACGTTACATAGTATATAAAAATATGCGATGTATGTTTAATAATAATCACTCTTGGGCACATTAAATGTCTTATTTTAGGTTAATATAGACATTTTCATTAATCCATCTATGATATTTTCTTCAAAATTATATATGAAACACGTTAAATAGTATTATAACATATAAACATGCAATGTTTATATGTTATCGAGTGGTGAGTTGGGTTGAGAGTAAACATTACGTTTTCTCTGATTCAGTGTTAGAGAAAACTGTGAATCTGGCGTCTGGTGCAGTCACCGCCCTTCATATGCGTTTGTTTACAATTCTCGGCATGAATTATTCATTACTTCTCCCTTTGTTTATGATGGCATCTAAAGGTAGTTGTTAGAAACAATTAAACTCAGTGAACATGGTAATAATATGGTTGTGTAGTGTAATAATATGGCTGTGTAGTGTAGCCCAGGGGGGCTACATACATGTACTGTACCTACATCTACTGCTGCCTACACTGACTTCCTACAAATAAATACTACTCACCTCTCACCCTACATTAAGACTACAAATATTTTAAGGTAATGAATGTACTGTGGCAGTAAATGACAAAGAAGGGAAGTAACCCTAAAGAGGGTTTTGATACCTGAAGTCCTTATGGAGGGGATTCCTAATTCTCTCTCCCTTCCTCACCTTCAATACTCCAACAAGTCTTCAATAAAGGTATGTAATGTTCATTTATCATTAAAATTTGTGCTTTATATTTATTTCTCATTGTTTTCTGTATGTAAAACTATAGTTAATCTTTAAAACATGTATTTTTTGTTAATATTTTTGGATGTCTGAAACGGATTAATTGGATTTACATTAATTCTTATTGGAAATATTATTTCGGTTTTCGGCCTTTTCGGATTTAGGCAGACCTTCTGGAATGGATTACAGCCGATAACCGAGGGTCCACTGTAGTCTACATTTTAAATTTATTTCCTTGTATCTTTATATATATATACATATATCTTATCAAAACCAGGTAATATAAATTTTGCTTCAATAAATAGCAAAAAAAAATCTGTTCTTCACCAGCAGCTATAGGTGTGTCATACCAATATAATTAAGACTGAGTGTAGATATTTTCTTGGGATAACCTACAAATATTACTTAACTTTTTATCTTTCTTCTCAGTATTTGAGAATTTTCAGTATGGAAGAGGACACTTGTGTACAGTAGACAAGTGCCCTTTTCCATTTTGTCGGTATAACCATCCCATTTACAACCAGGATCATCAGGTGCAGACCCAGAGAACAAAGTACTACAATATTACAAATAATAACCTAGAACACATGAAAGGATTCAATGTCTGATATACGTGCAACATTTAATACCTCTTGTGGTTACTGTTGTACAATGTTAAATATCCAGTTAAGTTTAGATCAAATACTTGTATCTACCTGTTGCATGATCATGTAATTCCATAACTACTCCATACAATGTACATCAGGTTAAGTTACATATCTGCCTGTTACATGATCAAGGTAACTCCAATTACTACAATGCACATCAGATTAAGTTACAGCATTACAAACTGTTATGTATATATATATATATATGGTACGTGAACAGCTATTTCTTAAGTATGTAGTTGGTGTCTTGGTTCGTTCAGCCACTTGTGCTTATTCCATAATTGCAAAGGTCCAAGTAATGGCATAATATTTAACCCTTTGAGGGTTGGTCCCGTAGTACTACGCTTTGAAGCCTGGGTCGGTCCTGTAGTTCTAATGCCATGAGCTAAGCTCACTCAGATAAACTCTGAGCAGTAAATATGGGCCTAGATATGAGAGAATGGGTCTATGTGGTAAGTGTGCATCATATAAAAAAATTCCTGCAGCAAGCAGTGCATAATGGGGAAAAAAAAACTTTTGGGTTTGAAACAATGATTTTGCAGTGTATTTTCGTATGGTTTTTGTTGTTGTATTCTTGGTCTCATATGGTAGAATGGAAGATATATTACAGAAATAGAGATGATTTTGATTGGTTTCGGGACTGAAACTAGCTTCCAGTTAAGCTCAAAGTAGCGGAAACATTCTATTTTTGCCACTGTTCCAGAGTACACGAATTACGTCACTCATCCAATACACATCCAGCTGGTTGGTCTAATAAGTGTCCACAAATGCACTGACATTATTTATATAATTTTTACAATAATACAGTAGTCTGCATAACAGTAAATCTTATATTTTATGTGTGAATAAAAATTAAAAATGGAAAGCAAGCATAATATAGGAGACTAATGAACAGAGGAAATGTTGTTTTAGTGCTAGGAATGTCTACATTGTTTATTCTGGACCCTTTGACATTGTCAAGTTTTGAATTTTGTGTGAAATTGGCCAAATTACTGATTTCTGATCACTTTATTGGATAGTTGAATTAGGTAAATGGGCAGTTTCTTGTACTCAATCGATAGGATAGAAGGAATACTAGAGAAATAGCTATGAGTTTGGCTGACTAGAACAATGGAATTGGTAAAAAATAAGGCTCAAAGTGGGCAAAATTGCTGATGCTTAAATATCACTGCGACTGCTAACTTTGTGAGAGCGTAATTCTCCAAGTTTTTTCCATCAAATTTCATACTTTTGGTTTCATTACCTTTGGAAAAAGATTCTTTATCATTTCATAAGAAAAAATAATTTTTTTTTTTTAAATTCTCCGACCCTGAGAGCAAGTTTCAGATCAGGGGTTACGATCCTCAAAGGGTTAACATGACACTCTAAAGTACTAAGGTGTTCTTAGAGTTACATAATTCTTGCAGCTAAAAAACATGCCATTTGTGATTTAAAAATATAGTGTAGGATAAATAAACATTGAATTGAGACAAAATTAAATGTATTAGAAGAGTAGTTTTATGAGAGTTGTATATCTGGTATTTTTGTGAAATAGGGTGCTTATAAGTCAATGTATACTTCCATTTGTATTATACAATAAGCATTTAAATTAGTATTTATAAGCATACAGTATATAGTTTAATTAGTACAGTACTCTTAACTACAGTCAAGGACTGAAAGTTCAGATCTGTCAGGCAGCAGGTGTTCAGTAGTTTTGCACTGCCCTGCCTAACTCTGTGAAAATCTAAGAAAAAAAATTAAGATATAATTTCCAAGACAAAATATTATAGAACGAATAAAAGAATACCATGTAGTACTAATGTCTGAGTTCCAAAATGAACCTCTTGATTATACAAATTATCAGATTCCTAAATTTCTGTGCTTGACTGTATTAGCAACACAAAAATAAAGATTTTTCTGCTGGCAGAGGTCATACAGTGTTGCATATATTGGTAGGAGTATATGTGAATGTGTACATTAGCCACTTTGTTTACTCTACATAAGAAAAGTAAATACTCTAGTCTGTAGTTTTATCCAATGTTTGTATGTAAGCAATGTCATGCTTCAAAAGAGAAGTGTCTGCCTTCCATTTTTTAACACCCAGTGTTGAGCAATGACATCGACTGAATAGCAACAGTATTGGCAGTATTGGTGTTTTAATAAGTGTATAATGTGTGTTATACGGCAGTACAAGCATGCTAACTGTAACATGAACTTAAAAATAAAGTATGATGTTATGATTCTGTGTCGTCATATCAGTCTCGAGTAATGTGCTAATTGTTCACTGGTTGTTGTAAGTGTCATCAGTGGTACCATTCACAAGCACAGCTACATAGTTACTGGACCTTTATTACAAGGTGGAGGACACAGCATTTAGCAATTCTGTAAACATCACCAGTGTTAAATGTTGTAATAAGTCTGTGCAGAACGTTGTTCCCCTTGTCATTGTAAAACTTAACCGCCTCTTGTACAAAGCACTCAATGGTGTTTGTGCTTGCCTTGTTCTTTGTTCCTTCACAGTCTCAGTACAGATCAACTCATTTTATGCCTGCCTCTGTCAGCTAATGAAGGTTCATGTTTGAAAATAAAGTTATTACATTTTTCTGAGTATTTTCTGTGACGAACTTCAAAAACTTTCTGGATCGAGTAGTAATAGCAGCTGTGATACACGAGAACAATCCATATTTGTCTTTGGACAATTAACATGATAAAGATGTTGAGGTCCTATATTGGCTGACTAATGCAAGTAAATCTTCCATTTCATAAACATTGTTCTATTTTTGTACCTTTTCACTTCCTGTACTTATTTAATGATAAGGAAATAGAATAATTCAGAATGTGTTTAGCAAATGAAAATTAATGTAGTAAGCTATATTGTGTAATTATCCTATAATGTAAAATAAGCTTAGATGACACTATTGAAGGGTTTAGCTTATACAGTGTACCCCCGGATTTTGTACTGCTCCAAACTCAAAAAACTATGTAAGTGTATTTTTTAAGTGTATTTTTGGGGGTCTAAAAGGACTAATCTAATTTACATTATTCCTTATGGGAACAAATTTGTTCAGTAACGGCACTCGAACAGCATTCTGGAACGAATTATGGCCGATAACCGGGGGTCCACTGTACCACCAAGTATTAATGCCATCAAAGAATATTATTCAAAACATGCATTAAACCTTTATGGGTCATACGGCATTGTTGGTAGGGGTGTGCCAGGGTCAGGGTTAATGGAGGTTGGGGCTAGTATGGGTGTAAAACTGAAGCTATTGTTGATGCAGTGGATTAGTTTCCCTTAAAAATATAAGAGTGAGTCTGAGTTAAGGCAGGACATTCAGCAAGGAGGTTGGTTAATGATTGCATCAGAGTGCTGTAGATGCCAAAAGTGAAATGTGTGTGTTTTCTGATAGGACAGCCTGTTGAGATATGGCAAATTGACAGTGCTACCTAGCAGTCCTTGCAGAGAGATTCGGGGCATTACTCCATGTGGTATCCATGAGTGAGTTGTGTGTGTGTCCAATATGTAATCATGCGAGTGTAGTTTCCCAAATCCAACAGCAGTGGGAAGATGATGGCATGAAACCCAATTGTGGTTTGATAGAAAACAATTTGCTGCATTCTAACTAGGACCAACATTGCTGCCAGCAATTTTAGAGAAATTGAAAGAAAACTGGAAAATAGACTGAGACAGGAAAACTCGTGTGGGGAAATTGGTTGTTTGTGAATAGCTGACTGAACTGCCAAGTTGTCATGTTCATGTAAAAAATCTAAGCCTGGCTGCATATTCTTTAATCTTACCACAATACCTCTTCAGCAAAGATATAACACAACAGTTTGCACACCTGTAACCAATTTTAAGAGCTGTTCTTTTCTGCATTATCTTTTTCATAATGTTAGCCAACAAACTTTTTATCCAGTTTAGAAACCAAATTGGTTTTGATGTGCTGATCAAGAATACAGCTAGCCCTCCACTTTCGCGAGCTTCGAACATTCACAAATGCCCAGCCGCCCAATCATATTTACCAAACAAATGCGGGAAAAAAGTACGGGAAAACGCTTCCCGCCGCGTCCCTACTATCCTCCCTCTTACCCCCTCAACCGGCAGCCCGCTCAGTCATTGTCCTAATCATCACAAGTTGTCAGAGTTCGTCTGCCTAACCTTACGAGTGGTGAATGTTTTGTTTGTTCATTATTTATTAAACCATAACATGTATATACAATATTTTACGATGTTTTCATGTGTTTTATGATTGTTCGTGGTTCAATAGGTTAAGGAAGCAGTAGTGTTAGGCTAAGTAAATGCTATTATTATATTTCCCTACAATATATTTGCACATCAAAACATTTGCGAACTCTGTAGTACAGTATTACTATTATATTCCCCTACATCATATTTGCGCACCAAACATTCACAAATTTTCAAGATTCACAAGGTTCTTGATCCCCTAACACGTTCATACAGGAGGGCCTCCTGTATGAACATGTTTAGTCTATCACATAAGGTTTCTTTGAAATCTTATGATAACATATTGGCTATTTAAGGTTAAAAACCCACATATGTTACCTAACAATCATAGGAATTATATTATGCATAGATATTATGTGTGGTGCATGCTATGACAAACACTAATCTTTTTTAATGTAAATTAATTTTGTATTTGCATAAAAATAAAAGAAATTAACACACAGTCATACAAACATATTTACATTACAGTTTTCCGGCATTTGTGCATGTGTTCAGTACTGCATCGGTGTCCAGCAGTAGTCGACCATCAAACTAATTGCCAGGCTTCCCTGATATCTCTTCTCTGTGATGGGTATGTCTTGGTGAAATCGTTTACTGTGGGGTTCTATTTAAAAGAAACTGTACATGTTGGACAGTGCTGTATGACCCTAGTGGGTTTAGCACACAGCTATGATTGTAATAATAATCTATGTGTAGGAGCAAAACAAAGTTCAGATTTGAATTCAGCGTCCCAAAATTAAAAGCACGTGTTTTTAAATGTGAACTGAAACCTCTGTTGGCCAGTGATGTTTATAAGCATCACCAGTAGAACTTATCAATGACAAAATATTAGGAAAGGTTAAGTCAAATAAAATATCTTGCCAAGTTTTAATAAACAATATATGACTATAGCAACTTTTTCTATGCCTCATCAGGAGAAACAAAAAACACAACTAACTCTTACTTAATTAGTAAATCTTTACTCAATACATGTAAAAAAATAACACTGACTCAAAATGATACACCACACTTCATTCACTATACGATTTTAACGTTCACTTAAAAAAGTACTGTGAATTAAACAGCCTCAAGTAACATTTTACTTTAGAGAACATCTTTCTTAGGCAGCAAGTTGCAAATAAGAGCACCAGTTCCTTGAGTAAATGAATAAAGTACACCAGAGAACAGTCTACCAAATTGGAATGTACAAACAAATTTGATAAGTGCACGTGATACCTCTCAATCATCATTTGACCAATTATACTAAATACCCTGAGAGGCCATATGAACAAGGACCACTATCAGAGAAGAGTGCACATGCACACACGTGCAAACATACATACACACACATGTACATACATACATTACTGCCAAAGTAAAGATCAAAGAGCCTCCAGATCTGGTGGAAGAGGAATATTCTTCTGGTTGGCAAACTTTTTCAGGGCTTCATAATTTTGGTATAGTCTATCAATTTCTGCTCTCATATTTAAATTATCACTTACAAATTTGTCGATATCAACTTGTTCCGTTGTTCGTTCTGACTCGAGCTCATCCTTTTGTTCTATTCTCTTTATACGGCAACTATGAGAAAAACAAAAGGATTTGGTAAATAATTACCTTTAAAAATATTATGTTCACAAGAAAGTGCTTATCTTTAAAAAAAAAATAGCATAAACAGTTAATCTCTAAAATTTTGTTTTAGCGCTTCTATTTGATTATAATAATAATAATAATCTAAAATTTTGATGAGTACTAATTATAACATATCTTGGCACTACAGTCAAGCAGGACATCTTATCAACCAGTATGTACTCAAGAAACACATTTTCACCTCCACATTGCATATAGTTAGGCAGTCTTTGGCTAGTTGGTAAAAATAAAGAGGAAATACATGTTATTAGACACACTAATTAAACTTCATTTGTTAAAAATGATTTCTACAAGCACCCAGTATATTTCATGTAATAACTACTGTTAAAATGTCTTTAAAGTTAATATATAAAGCACGTCTGTAAATTACATTTAGCAAGACAAATAGTATACAAATTAATCTATTTTGAAGTGAGATACCAGTGAAGTGCTCTTGATTGGTGCTATTCTCCCCTTCCTTGAATCAAACCTGATTTCCTCCCATTCTCCAGGCACTGTATAACCCTTATGGGTTTAGTGTCAAATAGACACAAATTTAAACAATATATTTTGCAAGTGAAGCCTACACCATTACAAAAATGAGATTATTACTAAAGCTGCCTATAGGGCAAAGCAATGATAAACATGGTCAGGATCGCTCTGGCTATGATTGACTATCTTCAGTGGTTTCCTTTGCTAAATATCATAAAGATCAAGATATACTTTTGTAAGGTTTTGAGAGTTTATCTACTCTTGCAGCCCAGTCCAGGGCCAGTCCTGTCACAAACATGCAAATACAGTGGACCCCCAGCAACGATCAAAATTCATTGCAGAAGCCTGTTCAAGTGCCATTACCGAACGAATTTACTTCCTTAAGAAATAATGTCACGTAGGTTAGTCTATTTCAGACCCCCAAAAATACACTTCCACAAGAACTTACAATATTATACTTACATAATTGTACGATTTCCGGGGTGATTGTTAGCCGGGGGTCCACTGTATGTCAAGAAGTTTATTGCTTAGGCAACCCCTTTCATTTTGAACAATACTTTTCTATCCTTTATAAGCAAGTGTCCCCCCAACTCTATAAAAATAGGAAATAAGATAAAGATGATGATATTATCTGTTTAAGCATATCCTATATGTATTTGCAGCACAATAAATTACTCAAAATTTAATTCAGGTTGTATGTCCAACTGACTATATACAGTTAAGCATGAATAACAAACTTACAAATGCTCTATTGTCTAACCTGGCAGCATATCCTCGGTTCTTGAGAGTTCTTCGTCTTTGTTTCATTTTAATAATGTCTTCTCGGCAGAGACCACGAAGCTTCAACTGGCGGTTGAGGTCTCGAACACTGATGCTGACTAGCTCATCATCACTTATGTCACATGGCGGTGGTGAGAGTGGGGGCTCCTGGTCAAAGGATGTACTAGTAGTTCTGCTTTTATCTCATTCATGTGCACTATTGAACACATTGTAGAAATATTTACATTATGGTAAACCGGATGAGCTCACTGATAAATATGAAAATTTTTGAGTAGATAATAATGGAATACTGATTATACAGTTCAGGAAGATGTAGAAATAGAGCAAGACAAAATTAAGACAATTTCTGATGGACAGATAATATTGTTACAGTACTGTACTGCTCACTAATAATACTTGATATATCTTATGTAAAAAACAAAAACACCTGTACACACATATGCGCATACACACATGTACATGAAAGCACACATGCATGAGTGAATGCACACTCAATAGTAACCAAAACAAAAAAAAATGAAATGAAAAATGGTGAGATAAACACATTTGTAAAACTTTTACTTACAGGAGTAATCCAAAAAGACTAAAGGGAAGATATAAATTTGAAGAAACCTGATATAGTGTATATTTTGTCGAAATGAAAGTAAACTAATTAAAAAAATGTTTTAAATCAAGTTGTATTCAACAGAATCTACTCAGTGTGGAGAAGAGAGAAGACTTAGCAATTTTGTTAAAAGAATCACTTCAAGTTATAGAAATTAAAATATAAAACACACATCTCAAAAGTCTAGTGGAAGAAATCCAGAATAAACACAATTTTTTTTTTAATTGTGAATGCATACACTCCACCATTTACCAAACATGGGAGAAAAAAAAATCTTGACAGTTTAAATGAGGAATACATATTACTGTACACTAGGGTAAATACAAAAAAGTGACCTAGAAATTGGTAAAATCATTGTGGAATTAGAACTAAATAGAAATAAATTGGTTAGCTTATGAGGTTGGAACAGCATACAAATGATTAACCAAATGCCTCATAGTAATGACCAGTTTCTTAATGCATTAGAACATTTAAGAAATGACTTATGTGAGAGAAGGCAAACTATTTCAACGGACGAGAGATTTCCTGTTTGAAAGGAAAATGAGTGTTTTGGTGGTTTTCTTGATTCAATACAGGAAGAACATCAGTTGAGGATGATAAACACTCTGGTCATACATCAACGTCAAAAACAGATGCCAACATTGAAAAAAAAAGAGGAAGGCTATTCATGAAGATCATCATCAGAGTATTCAGGACACTGCAAGTGCTGTGGGAAATTTCTTATGGGTCATGTCAAAGCATTTTGATTGAAAATTTGAACATGAAGAATGCAAAATTTGTGCCCTGCTTGCTGAGTAAAGACTAGAAAGACCTTTGTTTTCTGGCTAAAAACAACATGTCAGTCATCCTCCAGCATCACTACTCGCAGGCCATGCTAGATGCCATTAGGAAAGAGTTCCAGGAATGTTTTAAGAAGTGGCAGAGGCATTGGGATCAGTGTATAGCCTCCCAAGGAGAGTACTTCAAGGGAGACAATGTCAACTAGATGATTAGGTAAGCCTATATATTTTTTTCGTGACAGTTCAAGAAGTTTCTGATAGCACCTCGTATCTTTTTTTTTGTGCGTAACTTGATAATTTCCAGCCCTGGACAAAACATAGCAGTAATAAAGGTTTCCTGGCAAACATAAGTGACATTTTCTCCTTCTTCATTTTTCCCTTTCTCTCTCTGGGATGCATGTCCTCATCTTATTCTGCTTGCTGGGCATTTTACTGGAGGGGCACCATTCATCAGCGCTATTTTTCCATTTTGTAGATATAGATCTTTAACATATTTGGTGGAAAACCGGCTACTGAATTCAGGTGAAGGTGTGGATGTTTACTCTGCTGGGGCTTGGCAAACAGGATCCACCTGGCCTACATGGGAACTTCTAGGTGTTTTTTTTTTCTATTTGCAAAGGGACTCCTGTTCCCTTTTATTTCATTTTCCTGTTTCGTTTTCTTTCACTGAGAAGCAGGACTCGATACAGCGTAAGCTGTCAGTAGCAATTACAAACCAAACAAGAAGAGACTGGTTAAAGATGACATGGGTGAAACATTATTTCTTTAAAAAATATACCACTATTTGGAAAGCAAAAGTTGCCAACTTATTCAGTATCCATGCAGACATTAAAAAAAATCAATTATTTCACATATTCTGATACTTTCAAAGAAAGTATCTGAGTTCTTATGGGACTCCTTACCTGATGCATATCTGAGCCCAAAAAGTATTCTTTTTTAAATCTTAAAAATAAAACAATAAGTCCATAATTATATTAGGCAATACGAACTACAGTAAAATACTTTGACCAGAGAGCTGAAAATTGTGAAGTCCACTTATCTTTTTTGGGTTTATATCCATGAGACATCATTCTTTAGGGAATTTTACTTCAGGCAACATGTGGATAAATCTGTCAAAGCTTTTCACTTTGTATCTATTCTTGCAGCAATTATTCTACAGCAGAAATTGCCATTCAATATAGGTAACATCACAGTTAGCAAAAACTTCCATTAAACTCGAGTAACACCACAATTAGATAAAAGACTGATCAGAATTCATGTACAATATGTTATTAACACAAGTATCTTGTTAAAACTAAAGATGGATTTATTATAAATACATAAAAAGCATGCACAGATATATACGTTTCATGGTATAGCCATATTCATGTGACAAGTGCTCTATAATCATGCAGTCCTACATAATTTCGTATATAACAAATAATGCAGTATAAGCTGTATAATATACTGAATCAAAGATACTGCACTGAACTGTACATTATAAGTGCTTATTTGGTAGTGATATTAGAATTATTTTCATGAAAAGCATTTAACCTGTGTGGGTCATTCAGAACTATAAGGAGTGATGTTGGGAAGAGGACAATGGTAAAAGAACAGTCACAATCAGTGTGGCAAATCAGTTTTATATCCAGCAACAATGAAGGAGGAACAGTCAGAGCCTAACTATGGGCTGATGCAATAAAGCTAGCCACCTTGAAAGAATTGAGTTACTGAAAACAGCCCAAGCATGCCAACTATCTGTGGAAGACTGAAAGGTAGTAATGTGCTCAACATGCCAAGGAATCTGCAAGATCATTTCTCTGAAAACCAGCATGGCCAGGAACCCAACAAAATACATCCTTTTTTGTGTCTGCCAAAAATGTAGCACAGCCACACTGATTGAGAATGATGAGATGCGAGGAAGAAAGTTCTAAATGTCTTACAATACACTTTGAGTCTGGGACTACAATAAATGATGACTCAGACACAGGAGCAACATGGATGACAAAAGCAAGAACAGCATACAACGCTGCTTTAAAAACAGTAGATGAATGCAACATCAGTCTTGGATCATGTGATTCAGGAAAAATTTCTGCATATCCCATTCCACCAGTGGATTTTGAGTTATTAGTACACCAAGTAGCATCAGCATGATTAAAAATTATTAAGAAAAGGCAAGCATGAATCCAGAGCAGAGAAGTGGGAACCTGGTAATGGCAGACTTGAATTACAGACTTTGTAAAGTGTCAGGAAAGAGTAAGAACAAAAAGAGGTGAAATGCCTAAAGACTACAAAAGCCTGTAGGTGTCAACTGAAGAGAGACAATAAGGGATTATGACAAACTGTTAGATTTACTAATGTTTGTACTAGGCTAATTCTGTAAGTTGTTGGATCATGAAGACCAAGGAAACACACAAGTTAACACAGACAATAGACTTTTTGAGATCTCACAATGATAGTACAGTACCGTATGTTAGATTCTGAATACTGTACAAGCTTTTGGCTGGAAATGACTGAAAGGCTTCTGGAAACAAACAATCCCTGAAGTCTAGTTTCAAATTTGGATAAGAGAAAGGCTGATTGAAAAATGGAGAAAAATCCATCTATTAGTACTACAAAAAAGTAAGAAAATTATATCTACTGTACCATGACACAACTTTTGGGAAGACAATGTGAAGTTTCCATGACATACAGGAAATTAAAAGAAGAATAAAGAAATTAACAATTAGCAAGCTGTAAAAAAGAGAATCATACAGGGACTATGAGAAAGAATGACAAGGAATGTTAGAAAGGAATAAAACTTATTTTAGAGATAGAGAAGAGAGAACATAAAGCCATGTGAAGAACCCAACCTGAAATACAGTCAATAGCATGCTGTAACAATGCATTCTTCAACTAAAATGTCAGTGTCAGCACAATCTATGGTAATATCTCCATACTCCTCAAAGGACAATATGGAAAAGATCATTAAAGAAAAGATGCCTATTCTTCAGCATAAATTCAGTTGGCCATGGTCACTGACAGCAATGGATGTTCCAGCTACTGCCTGTAGTTTGAAGAGGGTATCATCTTGAGAAGAATCCTGTATGCACACAATTCATATATACAGTGGACCCCCGAGTTACGAACACCCCGGAAATCGTACAATTATGTAAGTATAATATTGTAAGTGTTTTTGTAAGTGTATTTTTTGGGGGTCTGAAATGGACTAACCTACTTGACATTATTTCTTAAGGGAGTAAATTTGTTCGGTAATGGCACTTGAGCAGGCTTCTGGAATGAATTTTGTTCGTTACTCGGGGGTCCACTGTACTACACTTAAAAAATGCTACAGATTAATGGTCATCATGAAAAGGTACTGTATTCATAACTGTACACTATGTTTTTGTCCTTCACAAGCAGTTACTGTTTGGGAAACCACAATTCAAATGTTAGTAGTAAAATATAAAAAATACAATCTACATTATCTCCAACTTTTCTATATTCATTTTATATTCATGAAAGTCTAAATATCTAGAAATGGTTATAGGAGGCTCAAGATGTTTGTACCAAATCTGCAGTTTGTGACTGTCATACAGAGATACTGGTACTGTAATGCAGCCTTTATTCTCTAATTTGATTTTATAAGTTAAATTAAATAATGCCACCATTTTAGGCCCCAGCTGTGTCGTTTGGGTCAATAATTACCTCGTGCCTTCTGGGAAAAAATCCAGGCTACATGGGTACACGTGGGACATTGTGGATAGTATCACCCGTAAACATAGGCTCACAATGGCAGGTTGACACAACAACCTTCATTGCAGTGAAATACTGGAAATACTGTTTAATGCAGACACTAGTGACACTGAGGAGAGTGATAATGGAGCATCATTTTCTGGTTTTGAAGGGGTCAGCAATAGTGGTATAACCAGTTATGACAGAAGTGCAAGTTCAACACAAGATATAGAAATGCCATCCACCTCAGGTATACAACAAAGGTAGATGCTGAAGGCTCTTTACCCTAGAAATTGATAATGATTAGAGTAATGTGGGTGATGACAGTGGAGATGAGTATATGTATAGAGAGGAGAGTGCCAAATCAAGTGATAGTGAGGTAGAATATTTGCCCATGAAACAAACACAGGTGAAACATCATACTGGGTCTGGCTCTTGGTCATGTGTTGTTGCACAGTTCTATGGTAACACATCTAGACAGGATGATACTGTTGCAGGACATACTGATAGTGATTGTGACATTGATGGGGCTTTCTTTGGTATGAGAAAACCACATGCAGCACAGACACCATCTCTAACAACATCTACTGCAGCAGCAATAGTGATGATAACAGCACCAGTTGTGCCAACACAAACAGCAGTGACACCACCACCCATGACAACAACACAAGCTGTGACACCATCAGCCATGAGAATGCCATCAGCCGTACCACCACCAACAACTGTGACAGAAGAAGTGGCCATGCCAACAACAGTAAATATTATATACCCACAGGCCAACATGGTGGAATTGGCAGGAAAGTGCCTCATTTGTGCCAAATGTTCACAATTTGATGATAGTAATAGTGGAATTAATCATAAGTTATTCAGTAACAGATGATTCCACTTGACAACTTTCAGTTATTCTTCAATGACACACTGATGAATATTACTGTTGCCCAAACAAATAATTATTACAAGCAGATGGTGCCCAACTGAAATCAGTGTTGAAAGTAGAACACACTACTGTTGCAGAGCTGTATCTCTTCTTTGCAACACTAATGTTGATTCCATACACCCATAAGAATTATATATCTAAGTACTGGAATAAAGAAAGACTTATAACATAAACTTTTGGTGAAATCATGCCCATTGATTGCTTTCACTTACTGCTGCATATGTTGCATTTCTCTAATAAAAGCAATCCTCAGAGAGATGATTTGCTTAACAAAATACAGAAAGTGATTATATACCTGAAACAAATTCAGTGAGTACTTTTATCAATTCAAGAATGCTGTCATAGGAAGCCTTGCCTTCAAGCAATATATAGCAAGCCAATGACATCAGTCTAGTATCAAAATTTTTTGTGATGTGTGATTGTGAAACTGGTAAAGTGCTAGATATTGTATATACAGGAAAGAAAACTTTGCAAAAATACACATGACATGTTAGGACTTCCTGGTGCAGTTGCGAGTCGCAGATGGAACCATATCTAGGCAAGGAGTATACCTTATTCACAGATAATTAATACACAAGGCTTTCTCTTTGTAATTTCCTCAAGGTAAGCAATAAAGACATATGCAAGACAGTGAGAGGAAATAGAAAACATATGCCTTCATTCCCCAGTGAAGTGCAGGTACTGTATTTCATACCTACAACACGATGGTTCTCCATGGGGAAGTGGAACAGAATTCTTCCTCCGTAAGCCATGCGTGTCGTAAGAAGCGACTAAAATGCCAGGAGCAAGGGGCTAGTAACCCCTTCTCCTGTATATATTACTAGATGTAAAAGGGGAAACTTTCGTTTTTCATTTTGGGCCACTCCGCTTCGGTGGGAAACGGCCGACGTGTTGAAAGAAGAAGAACATGATGGTATTTCAGTGGCATGACAAGAGAGATGTAAGTGATAACAACCATACATGGGCATCAAATGAAGCAAACTGGAAAGGCTGACTGGCATACAGTTAGCCTTACTGGTGTTGTATTCAATAACTTGCAGTCACTGAATACAACACCAATAAGCTAACTGGGTCTATGGAATGTCAGAAAGAACTGCTAGTGGTATATGATTTTTTTTTTTCCATCTGTTGGATGTTGCATGCTAAATGCATACTACATTATATGCCCAGGGAAAACAAGACAAAAATTCAAATTGGGTGATTTCCATTTATCTGTTATAAGACAGATAGTAGAAAAATACCAGACGAAGGCTCAGCCAACATATCTCTGCCATGGCAGTAAAAGCGATCCATTATGACTGAAGCCTGGTACATGCTTCGCTGATAATATTCCTGCTACAGAGATGGCACAGCAATGATGCTAAGTTTGCCAGCACACAAGCAGAAAGTCAAGGAAGCAAACAGAAACACAATACAGTGGTACCTCGAGTTACGAGCTTAATTCGTTCCAGACGGCTATTCAAGTGCCGATAGCGAAGGAATTTTTTCCCATAAGAAATAATGAAAATTAGATTAATTCATTTCAGACCCCCAAAAATACACTTACAAAAGCACCTACAAAAATACACTTACAAAATTGTTCGAGTTGGGAGCTGCTCGTAAGTAGAGGTACCAGTGTATGTATATCTACAAGCTATGTGGTATTCCACCGTGCCTCAAGCTATATTTTGAAGAATATCATACATTGAAACAGTTCTAATATTGTAATAAAAATCTGTACATAGTGCTGCATGAGAAACAACCATTACATATAACACACACCAAGTTTTCTGTACAGTTTTATATTGAACACTGATGGTTTTGCTATGGCACAGTGTGCTTCCCAACTTATTTATATACACTGTAGTATTATTTTTGCTTGAAATCAGAATATTTTCATTGCAAAATGTGGTACCTAATGTTAATCGGTGCATCCAAATACAAAAAATTATAATTACAAGTGGCGCTGTAGCACCGATGTTAATGTCGCATCAATTTCAGGAAACTTTAACACACCATAAAGTTTTTATCAGATTCCACACATTTTTGTCTTATTTGATTCAGAAAAATGTACTCTTTCAAACTGTAAGAAAAAAAAATCAAAATCTTGCCCCACACACAAGAATTATATTTTTTGGGTATCCTCAAATAAGGCGTCAAATTACAATAAAATGGAATGAAAGTCATAATGAACCATTATTGAACTACAACAACCATAGATTTAACATAAAAATTACTATATTTAAATCTATGTTGTAAATAATAATGACAGTCATAGCTGAAGCAGAACACTGTTATTAAGATACCTTACTATAGCAAAAAATTAAAAGATGTATTTAGCAAATACAAAGCAGTAATTATTTAGGCATATAGAGGAAAGTATAATATGAGACTATAATACTGTACTTCATGAGGCTATAAGCCATCTTGGAAGGCTTCTGAACAGTTTTGTTTACAGAAAATCCTATAACAGGTAAGCAATTCATCACAAATATCTCAAAAATAATGTACACACATATCAGTGAAAAAGTAAGCTATTGGTTCTGAAGCACATGTCACATTGAATATGGCCACAAACATATGCAAGAGATGCACTGAAGTTCATCAACAAACTTGAAACTCCCACTAATGCTCTTGACACCTCTAGTCTTGAAATTCAGCTTATAAATATATGTAGTACATTCACAAACTGAATTCACAAGTACTAGCATATACAGGTATCAGTAGACCATATCAGAAAGTTACCTGTTTAACATGATTAACTTTTAGTTCATCTCCTGAATATCTCTCAACACAAATGCATGGTTCCTACCCAAGAGTCTTCTTTATCAGGGTCGTGCAGGGATGAACCAGCGAGGAGGGCGTTCTATGAAGCCACACATCATGAGTGTGGGAAACATCACCAATGATAAAAAAGGAAGAGGAAGAATGTTTCATCAGATTTAGGAAAACAGAATGTTATACAATACTTTGAGTAAATTGATGAGCTTTAAAAGCCAACCTCACCAAACTTATCCTTTATAGGTGGTACATCATCTTTACTTCCAGCAAGGTGGCAGATGCACAGTAATCTCCATACATCCCTAGTCCTGCGCATCTCTAAACTACAGTATTTGCAAAGTCTTTTAAACAAATTTGCAAAAATATATTCTATCTCAGACACACTGTTTTCTTCAGGAATGTTACCATGGCAGAAAAAACTAAGGAGACCCATATCTGGACATGGTCTTCTGGCCAGATGTATACCTTTGATGAGTTTCAAGAGTTTTTCTACTCCCAGAGTATACCCATAGTGCTTGTATATCTTCCTCACAAGCCTAGTAACATTTTTTTTTTTTTCAACGAGTCGGCCATCTCCCACCAAGGCAGGGTGACCCAAAAAGAAAGAAAATCCCCAAAAAGTAAATACTTTCATCATCATTCAACACTTTCACCTCACTCATACATAATCACTGTCTTCGCAGAGGCGCTCAGATACAACAGTTTAGAATAGTCCCTCCAAACTGTCAATATCCCAGACCCCTCCTTTAAAGTGCAAGCATTGTACTTCCCATTTCCAGGACTCAAGTCCGGCTAAATCTATAATAACCGGTAGCCTACTAACAGATATTCTCTCCAAATGTCCAAAACACTGGAAAGTACTTCTCTTGACCCACTACCCCACACCTCTTATCTTTCATTTCCGCCATTCCACCATCTAAGTAAATATGAAAACTCGCATGCAAGTTTAATCTACCCCATATCCAGTATGACATAACAGTGGTGTGTTACAAATCCAGCAGTACAGGCTCAAGAGATAGCTACTTGTGTCAGTATTTGTACATCAAAAATATCAACTAGTAATGTACTTCAACACATTTCATTACTGCAATACTATTGTCATGAATTCTTTCAACTAGAATCAATTGGTAACAAAGTCTGAGGGACCAATGTAAAGTTATTCATTATATGCTTATGTATGACAAGAGGACAAAAGAGCAGTCACTTCACTAACCATCACTGATGCTCTGGATAGCTGGATTGTTGATACGTTAAACTGCTAGATGTTTTGTTTAAACAGATCACTCCTGGATCTGTAATACAAGAAAATCTTTAGATTTTTACACAAGCAACACTATCTTCACACACTGTGGCCAATGTTCACAAGCAACTCTCATATGGTTTAAAGAATAGTAATAATTATATTTTTTATATTAACTAATATCACTGCCATAAGAGATGGCATACCTTTGTATATCGAGGTACTGTTTATTACTTAATGTGGAGCCATAAAGACTACTAAGGTGCAAAGAAAGTTATAAATACAGATTTTAAATACATAACTGATTAATTTTATTAAAATTATACACCACTGTTATGACATGGTCACTAAAATGGCACTAATTCAGACACTGACAATCACTAACTGGAATACAGTATGTACATATTTATGTTTATGTCAGGAGCCTTGCAAAGGCTGCTCAGATTATTATTATAATAATCAAAAGAAGCGCTAAACCACAAGGGTTATACAGCGTGGCAAGGCTGCTCAGAGAATGAAGCAGACAAAGGTGTGTTGAGAATGGGAAATGCAGAGGCTTTAGTGTGTGTAATTATTGCTTGCCCAGAGGAACATGTAGAAAATACAAGGATCCAGACAAAAAGATTTTGCTGCTATTTAAATTTTACTGTTTGAAACTTCTGGCAGAGAAAACAAGAATGTTAGCAATACATCATGATATATAGGATGTAGCTGCAACCGCCTTCAACTTTTTTCTTTCTCACCTTGCAGCCCATTCTGGGGCCAGGCTTTTCTGTTGACTGTGTATTCAACCAGGCTGTTGCAGTTAGTAACCCACTGGCCCCTATATCTATCAAAGCCTGGCTGATTTGGTACTTAGCAGAAGTACATGATGATCCAGTTTCCTCTTGAAAACTTCAATACATGTTCCAACAGCATTTGTGATATCTGCCGGTAGCGTGTTGAATAGTCATCAACCATGGATGGTGACACGGTGTTTTCACATTGTTCATGGCACCCTGCTTTTCACTGCGTATTTTATACTTTAATGCTGGTTAATTGTTATGGTAATGTGTAGGCTTGAGACTTGGCCCTCAGGTATCTATCATGTATATATTAATAGGCATTTCTCTCTCCTTTTCTTCAGTACGTGAGGCATTCCCAGTAGTTACAATGACTTATCAGTTCTATGCAGTCAGCAAGTGATGTCTGCTTTTTTTTCCAGCTCTGATACTATGGTTTGTAGGATTATTATTATTATACTCAAAAGAAGCGCTAAACCACAGGGGTTATGGTTTGTAGGAGCAGCAGAGGAAATTAAAAAACTATCACGATCAACCGTCTTCTTGTTTAGTTGCTTTTGAACAATAATTCATGCTGTTCTTTAGGGATTTTGATAATTTCTTTTTCATAATCAACATAAAGGATGAACCACCTGTGAGTTGTGGTCCATTTCTGGATGTGATTTTTTACTTGATTTTGCTTGTGTGTAGAAATATTTAGGATTTTTTTTTTTTTCAATTTATTGAGTAGCCTTTTTGTTCCAATAATAATACTATAATAATAATAATATTTTTTTATTTTATTTCATTGCACCTAGTATGAATGTTTTACCTTCTACTTTTGGTGTATTATTATTATTATTATAATCAAATAGAAGAAGCGCTAAACCACAGGGGTCATACAGCACTTTTGGTGTAGATTCTCTTTCTTTCTTAGTGACTTGCTCATTTTAATCAATCTGGTATATAACCCCTTTTTTTTCTTCTATACATTCCTTTAACATTCTCTTCACCTCTTTTCTTCTATACATTCTTCAACATTCTCTTTCAAAATCCTTGTAGGCATTGTCAGCAAAATATATTTTACAAACTTTGTGCTTCAGTATTCTGAAACAGATCCAATACAAATGAAGTTAACCCCCACTGATCTTAGATTAGCTTCATCTGTCATCTTTAACCCTTTCAGGGTCGAGACCTCGATTCTTAACTCTCTCTCAGGGTCGAAACATTTTCGGAAAAAAAAAAAATTATATTTTCTTATGAAACGATAGAGCATCTTTTTCCGATCATAACGCCACCAAAAGTATGAAATTTGGTGAAAAACTAACGGAATTATGCTCTCGCAAAGTTAGCGGTATCGAAGATATTTACGCATCGGCGATTTCGCCCACTTTGAGCCCTATTTTCGGCCAATTCCAATGTCTCAGTCTACACAAATCATAGCTATTATTGTAGAATTCTATTTGTTCTATCGATTGAGTACAAGAAACCACCAATTTACCGATTTCAACTACCCAGTAAATCGGTCAGAAATTGGCAATATTGCCAATTTCACACAAATTTCCAAAGATGCCAATTTCAAAATAGGGTCCAGAATAAACAAGACAGACATTCTTGGCACTAAAATAACATTTTATCTGTTCATTAGGCACGTCTCCAGGCTCGTATTGCATAACTTTTGCTTTCCATTTTGAATTTTTTATTCTCACAAAAAATTTAAGATTTTCTGTTATGTATACAACTGCATCATTGAAAAAATGGTCTAAATAATATCAGCGCACTTGTGCAAGAATATTAGACTACCCAGTTGATGTATATTGGACGCATGGCGTGATTTGTTTACTCTTGAACATCGGCAAAAATCGAACATTTTCGCTACTTTGCGCTCAGTTTCAAGGTACTTGTCATCATGAAACCAGTCAAAATTATCTCGATTTCTGTAATATATCTTCCATTCTATCAAATGAGACTAAGAAAACGAGAATACAAGCATAAATACTATACGAAAATAGACTGCAAAGTCGCTGTTTTAAACCAAAAACTCGGTCAGAGTTTTTTTTTCCTCATTATGCACTGTGTGGTGCAGGATTTTTTTTATACTGCGCACACTGACCGCACAGACCCATTCTCTCACATCTAGGCCTAACAGCCTGTTTCTGCTTGATTTGAGGGCGCTAGAATTTAGGCGTACTAGTACGTCAAACGCCCTGGTGCGTAAGCCGTACTAGTACGTCAAAAACCCTGAAAGGGTTAAGATTAGTAAGGTGAAAGTTTACATTGCTGATGCACCTTTGTGTTAGAGTACACTTTACATAAAACATATTGCTAATCCTTGCATTACTCACTCTTCTCCGTTCTGATGCTTCTGTCTTGACAGTGACTCCTTTCTCCTTTCTTAAATATAGGGACTATAGTTGCAGTCTTCCAGATCTCTGGTAACTGTCCCATATCCATTGTAGGTCATAGCTAGTGGTTTACACAGGCTCATTGCCTTTGATATATCCAAGTTCATTAAAAGGTTCTTTAGCTCTTCTTTTGTTGCAAGGATGTCAAACAGTGCTTGTCAGTGACCTGCTGTTCCTTAGTCTCTCTGGTATTGCCCATCTCTACTGAGATGGCATTTTTAAATAATTTTATCAATATTTCACAGACTTCCTTGTCATAGTTCATGTGTGGGGAGGAAAGTGTGTAAAAGAAAATGTGTGGGAAATATATGAGAAAATAAAATGCATGGGAAATATATGGGAAAAGAATGGATGGGAAGAATGTGAGGAAAGTGTGAAGGGGTGTGAGAGGGAGTGTGGGGAAAGTGTGGAGGGAAGTGTGGGAAAGTGTGTGAAGGGGAGTGTGGAAAAATGTGTGGAGGGGAGTGTGGGAAAATGTGTGGAGTTGAGTGTGGGAAAATGTGTGGAGTTGAGTGTGGGAAAATGTGTGGAGGGGAGTGTGGGAAAGTGTGAAGGGGAGTGTGGGAAAGTGTGTGAATTAGAATGTGGGAAAGTATGTGAAGGGAAGTGTGGGAAACTGTGTGAGGGGGAGTGTGGGAAAATGTGCAGAGGAGTGTGGGAAAGTGTGGAGAGGAGTGTGGGAAAGTGTGGGGAAAGAATGTGAATGGAGAATATGGATGGAAGAACATAGATAGAAGAATGTGGAAGAGGTGATGTGGAAATGGAGAAGTATGTGAAAAGGGGAAAGCGCATGTAAGAGGGGAATGTGGGTAGATATGTGGGGTAGATTGTGAGGTAGTTTGTGGGGATAGTTTGTGGGAGATAGTTTGTGGGAGGTAGTTTGTGGGGGGTAGTTTGCAGGGGGTAGTGTGTGAGGGTAGTTTGTGAGGGGTAGTTTGTGGGGTAGTATGTGGGGGTAGCTGGTGGGGTAGTATATGGGGGTAGTTGGTGGGGTAGTATGTGGGAGCGTAGTATGTGGGGGGTAGTATGTGGGGAAGTTTGTGGGGGTAGTATGTGAAGGAAGTATGTGAAGGAAGTATGTGAAGGAAGTATGTGAGGGTTATGTGAGGAAGTATGTGGGTAGTTATGTGGGGGTACGGTGCCCTGTGGCCTGGTGGCAAAAGCTCTCGCTTCACACGGAGAGGGTCCGTGTTCGATTCCCAGCGAAGGGGTGGAAACATCAGACATGGGGCTTTCTATATAGTAGTATGTTATTGATGTCAGCTAGGCCTGTATACTTTGTACATGTACTTGTAGTAAATAAAGATTTTATTTTTTTATTTTTATTATTATTATTATTATTACTATTCTTTCAACAAATCGGCCGTTTCCCACCAAGGCGGGGTGGCCCAAAGAGAAAAACAAAAGTTTCTCTTTTTAACTTTAGTAATGTATACAGGAGAAGGGATTTATTATTATTATTATTATTATGGTAGTATAGTATGTTAGGGGTAGTATGTGGCGGTATGTTAGGAGTAGTATGTGGCGGTATGTTAGAGGTAGTATGTGAAGGCATATGGAGGTAGTATGTGGGGGTACTTTGTGGGGATAGTTTGTGGGGATGTGGGGAAGTGTTGGGGTAGTATGTGGGGGTATGTGGAGGTGGCATGTGCAGGTAGTATGTGTGGGGTAGTATATGTGGGGGTAGTATGTGTGGGGTAGTATGTGTGGGGTAGTATGTGTGGGGGTAGTATGTGTGGGGGTAGTATGTGTGGGGTAGTATGTGTGGGGTTGTATGTGGGGTTGTATGTGGGGTTGTATGTGGGGTAGTATGTGGGGGTAGTATGTGGGGGTAGTATGTGGGGGTAGTATGTGGGGAAGTATGTGGGGGGAAGTATGTGGGGGTAGTATGTGGGGGTAGTATGTGGGGGTAGTATGTGGGGGTAGTATGTGGGGGTAGAATGTGGGGGGTAGTATTTGGGGTAGTATGTGGGGGGTAGTATGTGGGGGTAGTATGTGGGGGTAGTGGATGTGGGGGGTAGTATGTGGGGTAGTATGTGGGGTAGTATGTGGGGGTAGTATGTGGGGGTAGTATGTGGGGGTAGTATGTGGGGTAGTATGTGGGGGTAGTATGTGGGGGTAGTATGTGGGGTAGTAGTGGGGTAGTATGTGGGGGTAGTATGTGGGGGTAGTATGTGGGGTAGTATGTGGGGTAGTATGTGGGGGTAGTATGTGGGGGTAGTATGTGGGGGTAGTATGTGGGGGTAGTAGTGGGGGTAGTATGTGGGAAATAAATCTGAGGAAGGGGGAGGGAGAAGAAATGGTAAGCTTATCCTAAACTCAAGAAATCAATTTTACCTTAACATTAGACAAAATTTGATGTTATTACCATAAAATAAGAGAAATCTTATTTTTTAATGGGATTTATTATTATTATTATAATCAAATAGAAGCGCTAAACCACAGGGGTTATACAGCTTTTTAATGGGATACTTTCTTGAATATACAGTATTTTCCATTAAATATTCAACAAAATGAGCCAACTTTCTTCCATGATAGCATGGAATACTGTCAACTGTTGGTTCCATTTATTCATTATGCTGTGTAGGAGCCATGAATAAAACTCAAAGATATCACAAGATACAAAAAAAAAAAATAGATGACTATATTTCCACAAGTGTTAAGGATAACCCATTTGCTCATATCACCACTTAGAGAAAATAACACTGCCTAAACTTGGGTATATGCAGTGGATGTAATTAACATAAAAAAATCCTGCCCCTAAACACTACATGATGGGAACACCTATTAACCCCATTTTTGGTTAATATAGCAAATTTATTTGGGGCACTGTTGTTAAGGTGTTTTATGTTTGATTAGAACATAAGAACATAAGAACATAAGAAAGAAGGAACACTGCAGCAGGCCTACTGGCCCATGCGAGGCAGGTCCAAATCTCCCACCGGCTTAAGCCAATGCCCCGACCCATCCAGGTCAGGTTACATTCACTTAAGGAAGGAGCACGGCATCTGACCTAGTAGCACAAACTAGTCAGGTCCAACTCACACCCACCCGCACCCACTCATATATTTATCTAGCCTATTTTTAAAACTACACAACGTTTTAGCCTCTATAACTGTACTCGGGAGTTTGTTCCACTCATCGACAACTCTATTACCAAACCAATGCTTTCCTATATCCTTCCTGAATCTGAATTTATCCAACTTAAAGCCATTGCTGCGAGTCCTGTCAATACTAGATATTTTTAGCACGCTATTTACATCACCTTTATTTATTCCTGTTTTCCATTTATACACCTCAATCATATCCCCCCTAATTCTACGCCTTTCTAGAGAGTGCAGATTCAGGGCCCTCAGTCTATCCTCATAGGGAAGATTTCTGATACATGGAATCAACTTAGTCATCCTCCTTTGTACGTTTTCCAGAGCATTGATATCCATTCTGTAATACGGTGACCAAAACTGTGCAGCATAATCTAGATGAGGCCTCACCAAGGATATATAGAGTTGAAGAACAACCTGAGGACTCCTATTATTTATGCTTCTTGATATGAAGCCAAGGATTCTGTTCGCTTTATTGCGAACACTTATGCACTGCTGTCTTGGTTTTAGATTACTGCTAACCAGAACTCCTAAATCCTTTTCGCAATCAGTAGTATTAAGATCTACATTATTAGCTGTTTCTTATTACCAGTAGATAGACCAGAATACACATTAATGATATACAGAAGTTTTTGATCAGTGTAAGACCAGAAGTGGTCTGATACAGGCCTAAAAGTGGCAGAAATGGTTAATTTTATGTAATTTTCCTGGGAAAGGGTAGGAGAGTCCCCCCCCTCTGGGGACCTTCCTGATCTGTTTGATGGGTTTTAACAGATCTGTATTAATTACTGGAACATATTAAACCATGACCAAGCAATCTTGGTTATGGTTATTAATGGCGAAATAGAAAAACTTTAATTTCTTTGTATATGATGATGGATTCAAAATGGAGGGTAAGCATTATATAGGAGAGGTCTGGGAATGTGATTAATGAACAGAGGGGAGATTGCTTTAGTGGCTGGAATATCTCGAGTGCCTATTTTGAACTCTGTTTTTAAAATGGAATTTGCTGGCCAAATTTCCAACTACTGGGTGTTTAATAAGACAGTTCTGATAGTTAAATGGGTAATTTTTTGTGATCATTGAATAGTACAGAAATACAGTACTAGTGAAACAGTTGGGAATTGGGTTTCTCTGAGCACTGGAAATGGCTTAAAATAGGCCTGAAAGTGGGCAAAATCATTCTTGAGTAAAGTGCTCCCCAACCTCTTAACTTTCGACTTTGAACAATTCTGTAAGCCTTACATCAACTTTTGAATTTTGGTGTCATAACCTTTACAAAAAAAATTCTCTACTGTTTTTTTAAGTTAATTTTTTTTTTCAAACTTGTGGGCACAGAAGGGGCTTTCTATCTGAAGTGTGTGGACAGTTTAAGGATTAAAGGTCAAATGATATACGTAGTACAGTGGACCCCCGGTTTTCGTTATTTTTTCGTTCCAGAATGCTGTTCAAGTGCCATTACCAAACAAATTTATTCCCATAAGGAATAATGTAAAGTAGACTACTCCTTTTAGACCCCCAAAAATACACTTACAAAAGCATTTAAAAAAATACACTTACATAAAAGGGCGAGTTTGGAGCAGGACGAACACCGGGGGTCCACTGTACATATTAAGAGGAGGTGCCTTGATGCCAGTAAGGGGCTCTCAAGCCAAGGAATTGAACACAACCTCCCTTTCTTTGGATCAAGTCTGACTGTCTCTCATTTCCCCAGGTCCAGTATGACCCCACGAGTCAAGTGCTCCTCCCCATGAATGTAATGAAATAGTACATAATAATGCAACTGAAAAATATGTAGTAAAATTTTTTATCAAAATATACTTCATAATCTACAATTGTATTATGTAGATAAATGTAATTTTGTCACAGGAGGGCATTTATATTTTGTAATCTAACAAACTTCCAAATTATACTCTCACCCATTACGTACTAATGCCAGCATATATGAGGAAATAATAGTGATAAGCAATTAAGAGAGCAAGAGCTCCATAACTACTCCCAAGAACTACACTGTAGTACAATACAGCCTCTCCTCACTTAACGACGGAGTTCGGTTCCTAAGACCACATCGGTAAACGAATTCGTCGCTATAATGGTAGTGGGTTTGTGTCAAATATCTTTGATATTGTTTTAATGTCACCTTTGCACCATTTATAACATTTCTGGTATATTTTTAAATGTTTATACAGTAGTGTACTGTATATTGTAATAAACAGAATAGAGAAAATCAGCTCTAATATACATTATTTAGGCATCCATAATGGCCAGAGAGCCCGTCGTGTGTCTGAGGCGCCGGTAAACGAGTACTTCGCTAAGTGAGGAGAAGCTGTATAATATAACATGTGTGAAGGATATGCTGAAGCCCACCATGAGTTCTGGTTACTGAAACTACTAATGAATGCCAGCTGCCCCACTGTCACCACTATGTACCATTTTTTCCTGCAATTTAGCATCGCTACACAACTAACTTACTTTAAGAAATCTTCTCTTCATGTCTCCGGGGAAAGTATGAGTAGCCTAACATTATTACATAAACAATGACTTACCTTAATGGAAGTTTTCTTTAGTAGGAAATGTCTTTAGAAACAGATCTCTTTAATTACTCTCATAAGAAGTGAAGAATGCACTTATTGGCCCATGCTAGGCAGGTTCAAATCACACACACTCATATATCCATCCTAACTATATGTAAAGCTACCCAATGGTGTCCTGTGGCCTGGTAGGCAACACTCGCCTCACACACAGTATGTCCATGGTTCAATCCTCAGTTAGGGTGAAAACACTGGTCGTTTTTCCTTATGCCTGCTGTCCCATTCACCTAGCAAGTAAGTAGGTACCTGGGTGTTAGTCAGCTGGTGTGGGTCACATCCTGAGGGACAAGATTTAATGACCCCGATGGAAATAAGACAGACAGTCCTCGATGACGAACTGACTTTCTTGGGTTATTCTGGGTGGCTAACCCTCCAGGGTTAAAAATCCAAACAAACTCTTATCTTAAAGTTCTTTCATCAGTGACACTACTTAAGAGTTTCTTCTACTCATTTATGACTTTACTGAAAAATTAGTATACATTATTTCTAAATCTAAATTTATCCAACTTGAGCCTATTTCAAGTCATTACATTTTAATGCTATCTTGTTAATTACTCCATGTATCCCATATCTTTCTTTAATCTTGTCAAAATTTTTTACTGAATGACTGATTTTCCTAAACCTGTATCACATCGTTATTATTATTGTTTTTCATTCCATCGTATCAGGAACTTTATGCTGCACTTGGACCCTTTCAGGGTCCAAGGCCATTTTTGGAAGGGGTGCACCAGTGTCCAAGAATTAAAAAAAAAAAAAATCTTATTTTTTTTTATGAAATGGTAGAGAATCTTTTTCTGAAAGTAATAAAACAAAAATTACGAAATTTGATTGAAAATTGACGAAATTATGCTCTCACGAATTTTTATGTCAGCGATTTTTACACATCGGCGATTTTGCCGACTTTGACTCACATTTTAGGCCAATTACATTATTCCAGTCGACCAAATTCTTAGCTATTTCACTAGTATTACTTCTATTCTATCGATTGACCACAAGAAATCGCCCAGTCAACTGTTTCAACTACAAAATAAAGTGATTGGAAATTGGTAATTTAGCCAATTTAACTCAAAGTTCAAAATATTCCAATTTCAAAATAGGGTGCATAATAAACAATGCAGGCATTCCTGGCACTAAACTAACATTTCCTCTGTTCATTAGTTACGTTTTCAGTCTTTACAAATGAATTCCATTTTGATTTTTTATTCACATAATGAATTTTTATTCAAACCAAAAAATGGAAGATTTACTGTTATGCAATATTGTAATAATTGTACAAATAATATCACCACATTTGTGAACGTATATTAGACCCACCAGCTGGCGCGTATTAGACGTGTGAGGTCATTTGTTTACTCTTGAACATAGGCAAAAATTTAACATTTCCGCTATTTTGAGCTCAGTTTCAAGCCATTTGCAGTACTAAAACCAATCAAAATCATCTCTATATCTGTAATATATCTTCCATTCTATCAAATGAGACCAAGAAATCGCAAATAGAACTATGCAAATTATACGAAAAAACACTGCAAAGTCGATGTTTTAATCGAAAATTGCGGTTTCAGTTTTCTCTCTATCATTATGCACTGTGTGCTGCAGGATTTGTTTTATGTGGTGCACACTTACCACATAGATGTATTCTCTCATATCTAGGCCCAAATTTGCCGCTCAAAGCTTATCTGAGTGAGCTGAGCTCATGACATAGATCTACGGTTTGGACCCAGAACTCAAAGCCGTAGAACTACGGCATGGACCCTGAAAGGGTTAATACAGTACTATCAACAAGCTTTTTTCACTTGTGAGCTGTGACTAGATTTAACCTGTCAATACCTTGTACTTAACCCACAAACTTAACAGTTCCATAACTAAGAAGGTGTATTTCATATTAAGTACAGCAGTTTTAGTCTTAGATACCCAAAATGTTGTGCATGATATGGGTTTTAGGTTTTTGTACAGTATTTATATATAATGGATTGAAATAATAATAATTAGTAGCAGTACATGGTGGTGGTGGTAGCAGTAATAGTAATATCAATAGTAGTAGTAGTAGTATCAATAGTAGTAGTAGTAGTATCAATAGTAGTAGTAGTAATATCAATAGTAGTAGTAGTAATATCAATAGTAGTAGTAGTAATATCAATAGTAGTAGTAGTAATATCAATAGTAGTAGTAGTAATATCAATAGTAGTAGTAGTAATATCAATACTAGTAGCAGTAATAATAATAACAATAATAGTAGTTGTAGTTGTTATTGTTATTGCTGTTGTTGAAGAAGTCTGCCCAGAATGCTGTGCATACATTAGGCTTCTCGCAAGATCTGTATATCACTGTTGCACGTCTTGTGAGAATAAAAAATTTTGTATTATTATTATTACTGTATTACCATAATACCTTACCAACAGATATCAATATGTGACCATTGATAACTGCTTCAGCAACACAATCAATGAACATAGAAGTTCCCCAAGAGCAATGTCCTGGGACCTCTGCTATTCTTCATCCATATTAATAACCTTCCTAATGCTTCACAGGAACTTAAACCAATTTTGTGAGCAGATGACCCAACTTTTGTCATCTGAAATGCAGATCCGCCTACACTCAACACAGTTAATGTTAAACTTCGAGAGGAATCTACAGGGATCACAACTAACAAATTCACACTTAATATAGATAAGACCTACAAAATGCTTGGGAACAAAACTCAAAATCTGAACATAAAGATAAATAATGCACTAATTGAAAGACAGGATGAGTGTAAAATCTTGGGTATACACCTGAGCAGCAAACTAAAATTTAACACACATCCAACACATTTCTAAGAAAATCTCCAAAACAATGAATATTCTCTCAAAAAATACACTATTGCATACCTCCAACATCCTTATTTTCTCTGTATTATTCTATAATCTATTACTACCTCACTTATGGTATTTATGCATGGAGCTCAACAACAAGAAGCCACCTGAAACCTGCTGTTACTCAGCAGACATCTGCTCTTAGAATAGGTTCCAAGCAATATGTGCCCCTCTTATTCAAAGGTTTAAATTTGCTTAACATTCCAAATACAGTATTCACACTTACCACTGTGCATGCTATGTATACAGGACACTCAGTACAAACATTAACTCAAAGCTTAAATAAGTCTTTTTGGAGAGCTTCAACAGACAAAACACAAAGAACAAAATCTCTTTAATATACCATGTGAGTGACTCAACCTGCTGAGAAATTCCAAGCAAATAAAAGGATGAAAAATATGAAACTTGCTGCCTGATACTGCCAAAAGTTCTGTTTGCTAACAGCATTAATACCAGTGTAAAAAATCTATTAAACTTAAATGGTATATCAAGTAATTCATCATAAATACTTAGGCACTATTGTCATCACTATTTCTACCACAGCATAAAAAGCAATTCATTATTCTGATGTAAATTTGTGCAGTTATATCTATAATTATTCAATCTGTCATTTTCAGCCTGTTTCATTAAGCTCATCATAAATTCATTTTCAACAGCTCACCTACTCTTACAACCATTTTGTTTAATCCCTGTTATATAATGATTAGAAAGAATTACTCATGCTGTACTGTGTCACAATACCTAAAATTAATCACTATTGCTAGAATTAAGTATTAAGTTTTAGGATGAGTGGCTTTCTTTACAGCATGCATGTGCATCAAACTGCATGTACATAATAACTGTATCAAAACTGTAAGCCATTGTAACTTCTATGTATATTTCTAAGAAATATTTTTATTATATATGTATTTTGATAATGTAGTAGTAGTAGTAGTAATAGTAGTAGTAATAGTAGTAGTATTAGTAGTAGTATTAGTAGTAGTAGTATTAGTAGTAGTAGTATTAGTAGTAGTAGTATAGTAGTAGTAGTAGTATAGTAGTAGTAGTATTAGTTGTAGTGTAGTAGTAGTAGTATTAGTAGTAGTAGTAGTAGTAGTATTAGTAGTATAGTAATAGTAGTAGTATTAGTAGTATTAGTAGTATTAGTATTAGTAGTAGTAGTATTAGTAGTAGTAGTATTAGTAGTAGTAGTATTATTATTAGTAGTATTAGTAGTAGTAGTATTAGTAGTAGTAGTATTAGTAGTAGTAGTAGTAGTAGTAGTAGTAGTAGTATTAGTAGTAGTATTAGTAGTAGTATTATTATTAGTAGTATTAGTAGTAGTAGTATTAGTAGTAGTAGTATTAGTAGTAGTAGTAGTAGTATTAGTAGTAGTAGTATTAGTAGTATCCAGGGGTACGGGTGGTGTAATTTTTGTCTACCAGCATCACTGACTTTTTGTATTATAGATAATTTACACTATGGATGATAATTATACTTATGTGTACCTGTGCCTAAAGAAACTTAAGGGGGTGTAAGCAGGGCACATCAGCATCTCCCTGTAGCCTAGTATTGCTACACAAGTTGCATTAACTTAATGGACCTTCTCTCTTAGTTATATAGTTTGGTGCGTGCATCTCAACACACTAGCCTCTTCTAGAAGCCTAGCACTGTTACACAATGATAAACTTACCTTAATGGAGCTTCTCTCCAGGTGCGAGCACATCAAAGTAAGAGCCTAACATCCCAGCATAAATCCCAGCTCACCTTAATAGACCTTCTCTCCATGTCTCCGAGGTGTAGTATGAGATGTGATGGTGTGGCTGAGGTACCAAGATGGAGAGTAAGAAGTGTGTGTGTGTGAGTGAGTGAGGCTGAGGTAGCAGCAGTAGTAGTGCTGAGTCACGGGGCCAGCAGAGTCAGCCAGGCAGCCAGCAACTCTCTCACCCTGTTTGTTTACATTGTCATTCCCACCAGGCACACCAACCTTCCTCTCACATTCTTTAACACTGTTTTACTCTCGCTTCCATATTCTCGCTCTTATGTTATTATAGTCAATGCTAAACTCGAGAACAATACTGCGTGTATATTTTTGCTAGATACACTTGTATAACGCAGCGTTTTGTTAAAGTATTAACGCCAATGCTGGTAACCCTTGCGACTCACATTGTTTGCATTCCATTTACATACAGACATTACTGTTGTTAAAATATTAATACAATTAAGTAGTTACTTCGTGCATCATCTGAGATGAAATACGGCTAAACAAGAATTAATTGAAACTAACTATTAATTGTTATATAACAGAATATTACATATCCTCTGAAAATACCCGTTAGACGTTATACCTGATTGCTAAATTTTATATATTTACGAAGAAATGATACACACATAAGGGCTTGGGGAATGGGTGATCAGTTGGGATGCAAGGAAGAGGGAAGCTCTGATTCCCTGAATCAAGAACTCATCAATTTGTAAGGCATCCCCTCGAAAGAAAACTCTTATAAATATGTTAGCATGCACTTGTAGTTTGTGCACATATATGAAAACTAAGTGTGTAAGTCGGACAGAGTGGGAGAGAGAAAGAGTTGACCACTCAAGCTTAACGGGGTGGGGGAGTTCATTACGTGGAAGGGGAGGTCAGAAACATTTCACTCCTCTACATTCTCCTCACAATATGTTCGCCTTAATCATAATCAAACAAATGTTCCTTAGTTATGATACATGAAATAAAAAGAAAGTGATGAACTTAATTTTATTCAAATTCATTTTTTCTCTTATGCAATACACAGTATAGTTTACATGTAATACAAACATGCTAGGCACAAAAGAAAGCCACTAGTATGCAATGGATTTCGGGCAGACTAATTCTAATGCTACTTAAGAGCTAGACAGATTATTTTCTTATGCAAGTATAGCTCACTAAGAAAGATTATTTTAATCATTTAAAACTGCTTAAATACCAGATTTTTCACGGTATGGCCTCAACACTAAGGAATATACCGAAAGACTAAGAATTTCACCATCTTGACATGAGGAAACATACTACGGTACTCAAGATATATGTATATTAAAGTGGTGGGTTGGACGAGTGAATGCGTCACGCTGCCATTATACTACAAGCTGCAGGCAACCCTCAAGCCAGGGAAGTCGTTTTTTTTATTTTTTTTTTTCACGAAGGGGAACGGAGAAGTTTAAACGGTACTTTTGTTGGTAAAAAAAAAATCTCTATGCTCACCTTGTATATTACTTCCTGGTGAATATATTAAAAAAAATATTAGAAAGTACATGAAACCATGAGATGAGTTGTGATGACATTTGGCTGATAGAAATATGTAAATTACAATACAGTGCACAAAATGCAGGCTAATGGTGGTGCCATACAATTATAATCAAGGGGAAGCGTTAAACCCTTAAGGGCAGTACAGCACCTAGGAAGGATTATTATTATTATTATAATCAAAAGAAACGCTAAACACCTAGGAAGGAGTGGTTCAACTTTCTATCGAGCCCCTCACCAGCGTCAAGGCTGATGAAGGGCTCATGAAAAGAATCATTTACAAAGTTTGCATTTTATTTTGTAGCTAATAATAATAATAATAATAATAATAATAATAATAATAATAATATCTTTATTTACTACAAGTACGTGTACATGGTATACAGGCCTAGCTGACATCAATGACATACTACTATATAGAAAGCCCCTTGTTATGCTGAGCATTTTGGGCAAATTAGGTGTCCCAGGATGCGACCCACACCAGTCGACTAACGCCCAGGTACCCATTTTACTGATGGGTGAACATAGACAACAGGGGTAAAGAAACAAGCCCAATGTTTCTACCCGCGCTGGCTTCATATTTGAAGGAGCTAAAGTCAACACTCGATCAGCCGGGCTGTAGTTCATACGTTGGACTGTGCGGCCAGCAGTAACAGCCTGGTTGATCAAGCCCTGATCCACCGGGAGGTCTGGTCAAGGACTGGGACATTGACCCCCCAGAACACCCTCCAGATAGACCTACCTGGAGGTCATTCCGAGGGTCAATGCCCCCTGCAGCCCAGTCCTTGACCAGCCTCCTGGTGGATTAGGGCCTGATTAACCAGGCTGTTACTGCTGGTCACACGCAATCCAACATACGAACCACAGCCTGGCTGATCAGGTTCTGAATTTAGCTATCTGTCCAGTTCCTTCTTGAAGACAACCAGGGTCTTTTGGTAATTCCTCTTATGCATAGTGTGAGGCTGTTGAACAGTCTTGGGACACAAACACTTATTGTGTGTTCTCTTAGTGTACTTATGTCACCCCTGCTTTTCATTGGGAGTATATTGCACCTTCTACCTTGTCTTTTGCTTTTATAGGGAGTGATTTCTGTGTGCAAATTTGGGACCAATCCCTCTGTATTTTCCAAGTGTAGATTATGATGTATCTCTCTAGCCTGTGTTCCAGGGAGTATAGGTCAAGAAATTCCAAATGTTCTCAGTAATCAAGGTGCTTGATTGAACTTATATATGCAATGAAGGTTCTTTGTACGTTCTCTAGGACTGAGATTTCACCAGCCTTGAATGGGGCTCTTAGTGTACAAGAACAATGTCATCTGCAAACAGAAATTGTGGCAACTACCACTCTATATTAGGTTCATTATGTTCAAGACCACACATCTTCCTAATACTAGCATTCATTTCACTTACATCAAGCATCCTTGTCAGAGGCCCAATTTTATGGAGAATTTTTTTTTTCTTTATTTCTACAAGTACATGTACACTGTACACAGGCCTAGCTGACATCAGTGACATACTATTATATAGAAAGCTGTTTGTTATGCAGAGCATTTCGGCCAAATTAGGTCAGTCTTGTCCCAGAATGCGACCCACACCAGTCGACTAACACCCAAGTGTACCCATTTTATACTGATGAGTGAACATAGACAACCGGTGTAAGGAAACACGCCCAATGTTTCAACCCTAGCCGGGAATCGAACCCGGACACCTCACCGTGTGAAGAGAGCTTTTGCCACCAGGCAAAAGCTCTCACTTCAATGGCCCGTGGCTTCTACCTTACCACCTGTTCCAAACATTTGCAACACATCGTTCCCTAATCAATCATCATATGCCTTTCTCTAAAATTATTACTGCAGAATAAAAAGGCACAGTACCATGGCTAGAGCAATACATAAATAACCCACAAGCAGGAGGCTGAAACTTACGATGACATTAACCAGTCACACTAATTAATGGTCCAAGTCGGACCAAAACGATGTCATAAGTTTGAGTCTTGTATGTGCAGGTTATTGGTGTATTACTGCACCTGTTTACCTTAATGTAAGTGCTGTTTATATATGCTTCAGTACAAACCTTGATCCACACATCCTTTCACTTCTTACAACCACTGACCTGCAATCATATTTTATGTTTTCCTATCAATCTCAACAATAATAAATCTGCCTTAACTGAAGATCACTGAATCAGTTTGAAATAAGAGGTCATACTTTTAAAATTGTACCATTTGTTCATTAGCTACCTTTCTTATTGTGCAATTAATTGTTGTTAACTGCATAAGAAATCCTACTTAATAGTCTATGTCTAATTCTTAAGTAGTCTTTATGCATTAGGATTAGTTTGCCTGAAATGCATTGTATACTAGTGGTTTTCTTTTGTGACTAACAATGTTTTATTACATGTAAACTACATTGTCTTTGTGCTGCATTAAAAGAAATAAAAATCTGAATTTGAATACAGTATATACTTTCCATGTTTCCTTGACAGTCTAATTCTTCTGCAAGTACAGTATTAGGCTCTCTTCCAATCCTTGGGTACCTCTTTTTTTTCATACTTACATAAATTGAACAAATGCACTAGTCATTCTAGTATTTTATCCTTACCTCCTTAAAGCATTTCAGTCTTATAATCCCATCCATCCTTGTTGTTTTTCCACTATCAATCTAATTACTACTTCACTTACTTTTGCCTCTTCACTTAAGCAAAAAGATTATTATTATAGTCATGGGGAAATAATGCAAACAAACCTTATTCTTTCCTGCCCCATGTACAAATTTTCTACTTACATTTCAGATTTAGTACATTCAATAATTTTTCAAAATATTTTTCTCTCTAACACCTCTACCCTCTTAATAAGTATGTATCTCATCACTTTCACTTTTACCAGACAAATACTACAGGACACCTAGTTTTTCTCACCTTACTTATCTCTCAAAAATTTTGCACATACAGTGGACCCCCGGATTTCGTCATTAATTCGTTCCAGAATGCTGTTCAAGTGCCGTTACCGAACGAATTTGTTCCCATAAGGAATAATGTAAATTAGATTAGTCCTTTTAGACCCCCAAAAATACACTTACAATCCAATAACCTTTCTATTTATCGCCTACATGTATCCTCCTGTAACTACACACCTCTTCTGCACAAGCACATCATTATTAAATCCACATCACACCTTTTCAGCATCCTTATCACTCATTCTGCCTTACCTTTCTTCAAACACTTGCATATACCCTTCACTAACAATCCTTATCTTTTAATTCATTAACTTTCACTTCTTTTACTTTCTGGCACCATTTTTTATTCCATTTTTCTTATTTATCTACCACTAGTGACTCAACATTAGTTTTTCCTCTAAAATCATGTACACTACATTCAAAAACTTACCTCTCAATTTAGTATCCACTTGTGCAGGGAGGCCCTTTAGAATGCATGCAGCCTTTAACGATTTCTCTGGATTTTAAGAAACAAGATAGTATGTGGTGGCATTTTTCATGATCTACGATGTGTCCTCAAGCAGCCTCTTGCCTTGTCATTTAGTATGGTACCTGTGTTTCTCCTAAAAAATAAAGTTTGAATAATGTTGAATAATCAGGTTATGGTAATCACTTTACCTGAAAGTGTCATACAAGAACAATGCAGGAGAACACCAAAAGTAATGATAAAGACATAATTTCTACTATCCACAATATTCTGAGGCTTGTTCACCTCTGCACTAGCTTATAGTCCAGCAGGCTGCTCTCAATGCTCACTGCATCACACCTCATATACTTATCTCTTTCCTTATAGAGACGTGTATTGCTTATTCCCAAGCCTCTTTCTCAGTAAACTTTAATTAAAGGTCTCCCTGTTATTTGTACTTAGCACACAAACCTTTTCTACACTTCCCACATCATCTCAAGTTTCTATAAATTCTTCAAAAATAATGCTAAAACTTATGAAGAAAACAGTTTCATTGTCATTCTTTCAATCACTGTCTTGCCAGAAGGGTGCCAATATTGCAGTTCAGATGACACTCCTATCCACAACATCCCCATCTCTCCTTCAGAGTGTAGGCACTGTACTTCCTACCTCCAGGATTCAAGTCTGGTTAACCGGTTTCCATGAATCCCTTCATAAATGTTACCTTGCTTTCACACTAACAGCATGTCAAAAAACATAAAAGCCACTTGCCTCCACTCACTCCTATTTAACATGCTCACACAAGTCTGTTGGATGTCCATGCCCCAAGCACTCAAAACGTTCTTTACCCCCTCCCTCCAACCTTTCCTAGGATGACCCCTACTCCTCCTTCCCTCCATGCCAGATTGATAACCCCTTCTAGTCATCCTATTTTTCTCCACCTTCTATAAATGTTCAACCCACCTCAATAATCCCTCCTCAGCCCTCTGAATAATACATTTGATAACTCCACACCACCTCCTAAATCAAAATTCTGTATAATATTCACACCACACATTGCCCTCAAACATCTCTACTGCCTTCACACATCCCAAAACCTCTCTGTACACTCCTCTCCTCTCTAGGATCATAAACACTGACCATTACTCACTTCTCACATTTAAGTCCTGCTTTTCTTCCAACAATTTTTTGATAAACATAACCATTATGCCTTCCTTAGCTCTCTCTCTTGGATACACCCAATTTTTTTAATTCCTTTCCATTCAAACTCTACAATCCTTTTTAAGTTTATCTCCTTTAATTTTAGGACATCCAACTTCTTTTCAGTCATAACACAATCATTCATTTCTTAATTAACATTTGCACATTCAAACAACTCATCTTCAAAATTAACAGCCCTGTATTTCAGGTATTTTAACCCTTTCAGGGTCCAAGGGGGGTCTCCGAAACTCGTTCTCAGGGTCCAAGAATTTAAAAAAAATAAAAAAAATTATTTTTTCTTATGAAATGATAGAGAATCTTTTTCCGATCATAACGCCACAAAAATTATGAAATTTCATCGAAAACTAACGGAATTATGCTTTCGCGAAGTTAGCGGCAGCCATGACACTTACGCATCGGCGATTTCGCCCACTTTGAGCCCTATTTTCGGCAGATTCCAATGTTTCAGGCAACTAAAATTAGAGCTATTTCGCTAGAACTCCATTTCTTCTATCAATTGAATACAAGAAACCGCCTATTTACCTATTACAACTACCCAAAATAGTGGTCAGAAAATGGCAATTTGGCCAATTTCACACAAATTTCAAACGATGCCAGTTTCAAAATAGGGTCCAGAATAAACAAGGCAGACATTCCTGGCACTAAAATAACGTCTTTTCTGTTCATTAGTCACGTTTCCAGGCCCTCTTACATTACTTTTGCTTTTCATTTTGAATTTTTATTCTGCAAACAAATAGAAGATTTACTGTTATGTATACAACTGCATCATTGTAAAAATGGTATAAATAATATTATAGCACTTGTGCATGAATATTAGACTCGCCAGTTGATGTGTATTGGATGCATGGTGTGATTTGTTTACTCTTGAACATCGTCAAAAATCGAACATTTTCACTGCTTTGAGCTCAATTTCAAGGTACTTGTCATTGTCAAACCAATCAAAATCATCTCTATTTCTGTAATATATCTTCCAATCTATCAAATGAGACCAAGAAAACGAGAATACATCAATAAATACCATACGAAAATAGACTGCAAAGTCGCTGTTTTAAACCAAAAACATGGTCAGAGTTTTATTTTCCTCATTATGCACTGTGTGGTGCAGGATTTTTTTTATACTGCGCACACTGACCGCACAGACCCATTCTATCACATCTAGGCCTAACAGCCTGTTTCTGCTTGATTTGAGGGCGCTAGAATTTAGGCGTACTAGTACGTCAATAACCCCAGGGTGTAAGCCGTACTAGTACGTCAATAACCCTGAAAGGGTTAACTGTCTTCTATGACATATATAGATATGGTGGAAGGATTCTAGCCTGCTCTTCTTAGGGTGTAAGGATAAGTGTAAATATATTTAATAAAAGTACGTACAACTTAATAAGGTTTTTTCCTGCTGTCTTAAATTGTAGTTTCTAACTAAAAATCTTCAAATTTTAATAAGTAGAACATGCAAGAACTAAACAGTCCTTACACAGTCAAGGCAACATATGGTCTAACTACGAATTTAGATGTAAGTAGACATATGAGAAAACCATCACATAGTGACACAAATTAGTAAATATCACAGCATGAAGTACGAAATAGACTCAGAATTGGAGAGGCTTCTGTGTTGATATCATCTCTTAACTCTAGAGAAAAGAATTATTAGTTTAAGAAAAAACATCTTTATTCTTATGAATATAATATTTCCTCGGGTTGCCCATAATCGTGCCCTTCACACTAGTATTTATATACATAGTACAGGTAGCCCATCACTGATCTGGCAATCACTAATCCGGCACTTATTTTGGCTAGTGTAATTTCAAAATTTCCTGGTCGCCTCACAAACATGCTGCTACTTGCTGCATAAACACTGTTGGTTTCACTTTCAAACATAGGCAAGAATGGAAGATATATTACAGAAATAGAATGGAAGTTATATTACAGAAATAGAGATGATTTTGATTGGTTTCAGGACAGAAAGTACAGTGGTACCTCGAGTTTCGGACATAATTCGTTCCAGAAGGCTGTTCGAGTGCTGTTACCGAACGAATTTGTTCCCATAAGGAATAATGTAAATTAGATTAGTCCCTTGCAGACCCCCAAAAATACACTTACAAAAGCACTTACAATAATACACTTACATAATTGTTCGAGTTGGGAGCTGTTCGAAACTCGAGGTACCACTGTATACTACCTTGAAACTTAGCTCATAGTAGAAATGTTTGATTTTTTTAGATGTTCAGTAAACAAATCATGTCACACATCCAATACGTGTCCAACTGGCCAGTCTAATACATGGTCGCGAATGGGGATGACGTTATTTATACAATTATTACAATAATGCAGTAGTCTGCGTAACAGTAAATCTTTTGTTTTTTGTGTTAAAAAAAATTCAGAATGGAAAGCAAGCATAATATAAGAGGGGCCTGGAGATGTTATGTTATTTTAGTGCCAGGAATGTCTGCATTGCTTATTCTGGACACTATTTTGAAATTGGCATTTCTTGTAATTTGTGTGAAATTGGCCAAATTACCAATTTCTGATCACTTTATTGGGTAGTTGAAATATGTATATGGGCAGTTTCTTGTACTCACTTGACAGAATAGAAAAAATACTGGCAAAATAGCTATGAGTTTGGCCAAAATTAGGGCATAAAGTGGGCAAAATCGTCAATGCGTAAATATCACTGAGATTCCCTTTGCGAGAGCATAATTCCGTAAGTTTTCTATCAAATTTCATACTTTTGGTTTCATTACCTTCAAAAAAATATGCTCTGTCATTTCGTAAGATAAAATCATTTTTGTTTTAATTCTTCGACACTGGGAGCAAGTTTGCAAGCAGGGATCGCGACAGTGAAAGGGTTAACCCAACTTGTACTGATTTACGGGGTATTTTAAAGGTAGCATGAGGTGGTTAGCTGTTGGGCTGTAATCCGTCAAAATCACTAATCTGGCACCCTATAGGTCTCGATGATGCCAGATTATTGATGGTCAACCTGTATCTTAGTGAAAAAATGATGGATTTAAGGCAAAACATTACAGTAACTTTCATATTTGTATTGAAAATACCATATTGTACTGTACAGTATACATAATTATTTCTGTATGACTTACAATTATATACTCTATTTCTAAACCAATCAGAAATATATATACTAGTTTATAACAAAGAAAAGTGTTAGTAATATCTCATTTCTTCAAATTAGAAAAATATATTTTGTATTCAGTTATTAGAATTCTGAAATTTCTAATAAGAATAAAATTTCACATATAAACATGGAAAATCTTATTCAGAATTTCCCAATAAGAAAATGCTTTGTGAAATTCCAAATTTAGAAAATTTCCACTTACTGTATTAGGAAATTATAGAATTTTAACTTAAAAAATCTCTAAATCAGACTCTTTTTTTTTTTTAATAAGAGAACATATACATAATGTTCATTTAGTAATTATATTTAAATTTTAATTTTCTCAATACGTATCAGCAAAAAAAAAATTAAATTACATAAAAAATTTGTTTCAGTTTTTGTCTGAGTGTGAGGTGTTAAATTATTGACACAGGACACCCTCACACATGCATTATTTCAAATATATTAACAAAATTAGAGGACACTCAATTCCTTACAATTTATAAATAGAGTAGAGCCCCAGCTTACGAAAGAGTTGCATTCCCAGTGTTTAAACTTGCCAACAAGTCATTTGCAACCCTGAAACTATTATCCTCTAGAAAATGATAGTAAAGATAGTAGTCAAACTCTCGAAAATCTTTAAAGGTATATCAAAGGTAAGATATAAGAGTATAGTTCTGTGTCATACATGTTTTTAACTGTGGATCAAAACTCATAAAACAATTATTTTCTCAACATTATGTCTTGTGGACCTCTTTCATATGTTGGATCACCACAAGTTGGAATATTGCAAGTTGGGGCCCAATGTATTAGCACACCTTAGGAAGGAGCAATGTACAAAAAGTGAGAACTAAAATCATAATAAACAGAATTCTACATGAAAAATCCCTTCAATTATTCAATAAACAATACTACTAATAATGTGGCAGAGTTCACAACACTGTAACAGGAATGACCACCTAAAAGTACCAAATTTGTCAAAAAACTGAAATGAAATAAAAACAGTACGTACATACTTATATACAAACTGCTTGTTTTCTAAGTAAAATGTTAATGAATACTGCATTACTGCATTATTAAACAATCTTTTTTCTACTTACATTACTTAATATAAGTATATACGTGCATTGTAGAATACTGACCGTACCTATAAAATAATTTAAGAACATAAGAACATTACAGATGCTTGAATAACAAATTACAGATATTAATAAACAGGTCACCCCCCATTTTAATGACATCTTGTTTAATGAGAAATTGTTTAATAATTATTATTATAATTATAACTAAGCACTAAACCCATAAGGTTCATACAGAAATTGTTTAACAAGTACGTAATACATTTGAGAACAAGCAATGGAAACTATGGTTCGCAGAGTGTACAGTACGTAAAAGCAAAGATCAAAGCAAGTTCAAATGAAATGCCATTTAAAAAGATTAATTGATGTAGTGTCAAATGTCAAAGGATGGAGTAGAATATGATGTTTAAGAGGGTAGTATATAAATTGAGGGGTGGAGAAGCGGACAGGCAGAGGTCATCCCAGGAAGGGTTGGAGGAAGGGGTAAAAGTGGCTTTGTGTCCTAAGGCCTTGAACATCCAACAGGCTTGTGTGAGTGCATTAGATTAGAGTGGAGTTAAGTGGCTTCTAAGACTTGAATTGTAAAAAAAGGTAAGTGTTTCTAGTGTCATACAAAGGATATTCAATAACACACTGGCTATCACAACACAACAATGCTATTGCAGGAAGACACATCTGTATTCTGATTCCTGATAGCAGGAGTGCTATATAAACACATTTTATTTTTATGAAAACAGAATATCAAACATGTATAAAATGAGCAGAAACATATTTGAACCAGATGAAAGTTGCAAATCATGGCAAAAGATTTTTATGAATTACTTTGCTTAAGGAATAACTATCATGCACACAAATAATCAACCTGTTTATGTGTATGAAGTAATTACTTTAATACAGTACTTGTTAAAAAATCTTTTATACTGTGGGTACAGTATCATACTGTGGAGTATACATGCTACTGTGTATTTAAGTGTTATGGAAATTTGCATCACCTGCATTACTAGGTTTCAGGATCAAAAGTTATTCACTACAGCAACATTTTTGCTCATTTCAATAGCTTTGGCATCTGGTGATATAACCAAAAGGGCACTGACAAACATCTGGTTTGAGTTGTATGCTTACAAAGCCAACAGCCTGTTACTAAAACTGTCTTATTTTAGCAGTCACTTAGCCCAGAGAACTAAAGTTAAATAGCATAGAGATGTGACACAGATTACTCAAACATAGCAGCAATTAGAATTTCTTATAGTATAATTATAAGTATCTCTCTTCATTCCACTATCACATCATTGAACATGACTTAAGTCTCTATACAGTATTCTCAAAATTCAATTGCACATCATTGCACCCAGATCAAAGTCACTGTATCACATCTACAAGGTTATATGTATCTTGGCCATAAAATATGGTGGGTTAAGAACACTAATTCACTTAGGTTAAATTCCATCTTTATATTTTCATATCTGACAAACTCATTAAATATGCTAAAGAGCATTTCTAGTACGTACATGCTCTATAATAACCATGTTTACTTTCCACTTATTGCAGACACTTGTAATTCGACATTACTATTCAGTACATAGTATATCCCAGCACACTTCTCCTATCCCTCAATGATCCATCCATAAATTACTTTTATTCACAGTTCTTAGAGAATGAGGTTTTAACCCTTAAACTGTCCACACGTAGATATACGTTTGCTCGCGTACTGCTCCGAACGTAGATTTACGTTTTTTTCAAATGCTTTTAACTTTGCCACGATAAGCCTGAGTTGCCTAGAGATTAGAGAATGGGTCTGTCCACTCAGTGCGTGCAGTATTACAAAATGTGGGAATGACAAACAAAATGCACTCTTCATTTTAAAGAAAAAGAACAATTTATTTTTTTCTCAAAATATTCGGTCAGCTACACGAGTGAACGTATATCTACGTGTGGACAGTTTAAGGGTTAAAAATTTCTAGAACAGGTAAAAAAAAAAAAAACGTCCTATACATTATGCTAATTACAGTAAATTATTTCAAGCCATTTAACTTTCACATTAAGAGAGAGAAACTTTATCACATTCTAAATTTCATATCATGCACTTACGACTTACTCTTCTGGAAAAATGTATTTCCAATGGCAATACCACATGAACGTAGTAGTGGGCCACGTGTGTTCAAATATAAGTAAACTTAGCAATGCAATGTGCTAAATAGTTTCATGTACAGTATAAATGAACCTTTTAATGCACCAAATGGATTTAAATAAAAACAAACCTAGTTATGCGCGAAATTATTTTAAATAAGATTACCTTGTACTATTTTCTTAGCTACAGTATTATTAACCCTTTCACAGTCTCCCATGCAGAGCTACGTCACTGATGCCAGTGTCACTTACATAGATCTATGTCTTAAGCAATGCTCCCTCAATTATGTTGATTGGTAAATTTTGACCTTGACATGAGAGAATGGATCTGTGCTGTGGGTCAGCATAGTATAAAAAAGAATTCTGCCCCATCCAGTGCATGATGGGAACAGCTAAACTCTGCCCTTGTGTTTGGTTTAAAATATTGACTTTGAAGCATGTTCTAGGATGATTTTCAATTGTTTTATTACATGCAAGTTTCTTAATATCAACTGATACACTAGAAGACATACTAGTTAAATAGAGATGATTCTGATCAGTTTCAGATGAAGTGGCTTGAAATAAGCCTCAAAGCGGTGGAAATACAGTAGAAAACATTGTCGCCTTTCCAATATTATGCTACTGAAATTTAGGTTTTCATTTCCTATAGAAGTGCACCCATTTACATCAAGGCATGCGGGAGTAAAATTCATTTCGATTCATGGCGTGCATTTTTGTTAATTAGTGCTGGAGCAAAATTCATTGCCATTGGAAGCATGCATTTTACGGGTGCAGCAGGCAGCCCTGAAGCCTCCCCAATAGGGAACTTTATTGTCTTAGCAGTGTGGAGGAGGGCGAGAAGGAATGATGGGACATAAACCAGCCTCCTAAGGTCAGTGTATCTAGTGTATCTAATGCATACCATATAACTTTAGCTCAGTGCATAGTGCTCTTTTTTCATTGCCCCATCCTGTCTCCAGATATTTATCATGGCTTCCAAACGAAGTGCAGGTGATGCTGGTGAAGCAGGAAGATTAAGCGTGACACTATGCCTATTATGAAAAACCTGGAGGTAATTGAGATGCTGAAGGGCAGTGCATGTATCCTGGAGACAACACGAGTGTTTGGCATTAGAGAATCAACAATTCAATCAATTTGAGACAATGAAACAAAGATAAGGGCTTGTGCAATAAGTAACCCTCAGTGTGACAGTGAAAAGAACAAGGAATAATAAGTCCACAGCCACCCCTCTCCACTCACTTCAACATGTTAAGCATCCTGAACTTGACTTGAAGGTAACATATAATATACAGTATTAATGTAGCCATTAGTTAGCTAATGTGCTTTCATTTAATGTCTGAACCTCACTACGGTTATGGTATTTCACAGAGCATCATCACTGTCAATGTTCAGTAAGAAAGACTATTATTTTTATAATATTCAAGAAATTATTTATAGCTATCTCAAAGGTCTGAAGAACGTAACCCTATTTTTCCCATATATTTTTCAGTCCATAAGTCACAGAAATCATTTGTAGCTCAGTTTTCAGGAACAAAACAAATGCAAATTATGATCTTCCACTATATTAAATTTTTGGTCACTTTTCCTGAGGAAGGGCAGAGGCCCTCCTACCTCCCCCCCATGGTCTGTTTTATGGGTTTTTACTAGATCTGCTTCAATTACTGAGATGACCTAAACAATGATCAACCATTCTTAGTGTTATATTTGACTGGCTGAGAAATATAGTAAAGCTTTGATTTTTTGTATGATGCATTCAAAATGGAGGGCAAGTGTTATGTAAGAAAGACCTAAAGACATGATTAATGAACAAAGGAATGGTTGGAATGTCTACAGCATCTATTTCAGACTTTTTAAATTGGAAATTGATTTTTGTGTAGAGTTGACTAAATTACTAATTTCTGCACATATTATGTGGTAACTTTTGATAATTGAATGGCAATTTTTATGTTTTCAACTGATAGAATAGATGGAATAGCAAAATAACCAGAAATTGGCCTGGCCTAAAATAGGCCTCAAAGTGGGTGAAATCGGTGAAGAGTAAATTGTGCCAACTTAATGCCTGTACATTTCTTTAAGTTTTCCATCAAATTTTGCATTTTTAGTGTCATTACCTTCAGAAAAGGATTCTCTACCATTTTAGAAATTTCTTGAAAAATTGCAACACTGACAGCAGTTCTAATATCAGGGGTCGTGACAGTGAATGGGTTAAAGACATGTAATACTGAATCATAAAAATATAATTTTTTGTAGTTTTTATCTTAGAAACAAAAAGGATCAGTTAATCTTGGTCCATAAAATGGTACAAATACTAGCTCTACCACACCACTGTAGCAGCTCTGCTTAAATGTAGCCACAGAAACCTTATTCATAACCCCAGTACCATGATATTAGTAGTTTACTGCAATACCTCTACTATGAATATTCCAACTTGGTCACAAATCTGCTATATGACTGGAAACCACTAAAAACTTTTTCTGTAATACTGAGTTGATTGAGCAGCAGGTGGAGGTGCATGGTGTGGAGGAGGCCCAGGTGGATGAGAAGGAGGGGCTTGTGGTGGTGGTGTAGACCACTGACTAGCTGTTGCATACTGCCCCTCATACTGAGGACGACTCCCATATGTTGTTGGAGGTGGGACAGTAGGAGCTACACTTGAGTATGGAGGTGGTGGGACAGTGGGGTTTGGAGGAGGAGGTGCTGCAGGGTTTGGTGGGTATGTATACTGAGCTGGCTGAGAGCTGTATGGTGTAGTGAAGGATGAGGAATATGGAGAAGGCTGCGAATGGGTTGGAGGAGGCTGTGGGTGGGCTGGAGGTGGACTTGTGAATGTATGAGTAGGTGGAGGATGTGTTGGTGGCAAGTGAGGGGGTGGATGGGTGGGTGTTGGACGAGATGGAGCAGAGTGCTGGAAAGATGAATGCTCAGGGGGATCCTGAAGTGGGACTGTGATGAGATTGGTTCGGGCTGTGGTCATGACAGGAATAACAGAAATGTGATGTGATGCTCCCTGGTGAGTGGAGGGTGATTGATGTGACTGTGAATGACCAGTGGTAAACTGTCCAGACCCTTGACGTGCAAACTGTGAAGCAGAATATGATTCACGGTGATCATAACCTTCCTTTCCAACCCTAGGGTCTGACATTGAACGTGGATCTTGCCTAACCTCCCCTCTTGGGTCCCCTCTTGATTCTCGACATTCACCTCTAGGGTCACGATGACTCAGACGTTCTTCTTTCATGTCTTCTTTAGGCACACCAGGAACTCCAGACATTTTCATATGTCGATGATCAATGTGAGCCTATGTAAAAATAACAGAAAATTATAAAATGTTATTATAAAAATAATAATAAAGTTCCTTTAATAAATCAAAGATTAATGCTGTGATTTATTATATGTGCTACCTATACTCATGAAGGAGCAAAAGCCATGTCACTTAATAAAGTAGCTTTTAACCCTTCCTCCTAACATACTAGTTCAGATGCACACTTTGCATCTCATCAGCCCTTTTTCTCATGGAAGTATAGAATACAGGCATAAGGCCACCAGGTATGGGTGTAAAGATAATATGTAGAACAAGCTTTTATTGGGACTATATTTTGCTCATGTACGGTTCGTACTTCTAACGGCTGCGCCATAGCTGTTCACGTGATTACCATGTGACTTGTGTTAGCCAATGATAGGCCTGCCTTTGAATGCCTCAGTGCCGGGCGTCCCTTGTAGTCAGTTCCATCCGAGTAGGCCTAGCAGGCGGACACAGGCATAGGCTCTCAGCTCCCATATTTTCCAACGCCTCATTAAACGCTACCAAAAACCAAGCTCATCGTCTGTTAATATTACCAAATCTATGAAAAGAACCCCACAACACAAATGGTGGCAGCTTGTGGGCCTAGATTTTGTGTAATCTGAGCAGATTTAACAAGAAGAGGAAGAGCTGGTGTGATTGCCTCCAGGACCAGCGTCATACCAGCCGTTACCTCACTACCCTCAGCCTGTGTCGTCATCCAAGACTCTTCTGAAGCAGTGTCTCCAGTCTTTCTGGCTTCTAATTGCAAGTAAACCTCCGAAGAGTTGATCTGGGTTTTGCAATTAAGCCAACATGTAAGCCAGTTTATGGGAAGAGCCTAAGCCAGCCTACAGTCATCCAGTGTCTCCTGCCATCCACCCAATTCTTCACTGCTGTGTGCAAGTAAGAGCATTCAGGTTCACCAGTCCAGAGAGCTAAGCCAGCCTCTTCCAGAAAGCCAGTTATACAAGTAAGCCAGTCGTTTCTTCAGCAAGCCAGTTCCTTGCAGTATTGTCTCCAATCGCTCTGTGCTACAAGTTGGACGCTTGTCAGAGTGATATTCACCATTCCTGTGGCTTATTGTGCAAAAAGCCACCTGGGTTAGTAGTTCCAAGGCCGTGAGAATTAAGTGTACTGGCCGAACGCCGTGACGTCATCGCCCACCGCCAGCGAGTCAGGCAGCAGTGACGTCATCCCCGCGCGCCACCCACCACCCACGCTGCTGTAAACAAAGATACCACCTGCTCACACTACCCTCGACCAGCCAATATTTTGTGGTATTTTCTACCCTATCTGGGGTACCAGCAGCATTGTTTCTGGCTCACATAGCAAGTCGAGAGTGTCCTCCTTCATCCCAGAGCACCAACGTAAAAGCTTGCTGTGTGAGTTCTTCGGTAAGCGCATTTCTACAAGACTCAGCAGTCAAAGACCAGGAATATATTCTCTCCACCTACACTCGTCGTTCATTCATCATTAGACTCTATTCTATTATAGACATTCGTGTGTGTGAGACATTTAAGCAGTGAATTTTCTTAGTGACATTTACAGACTTGTGTTTCAGTTTCGTGTAAATTCATTTCAAATACTTTTCCAGTATTCAATGTGCTTCGTGTCTCATTTTTATCTATGTTCTCTGTGTAATTTTCTGATCCTGCAGTAAGTACTTTTCTGTGCCAATTTTTATTGTTTTTGTGTGCAGTATAACATTGTTTTCCTTCCAGTTTATCAGTGCAGTATTTGATTAACTCAATATTATTGCAGTGTTGTGCATTAATTCCCTGTCCCTTCATTTTTTTCCCAGTGCATTCCCTTGTGTTTTTATGCAGTGTCTGTGCATAGTTCCTTATTGTTTATGCCCCAGTGTTCCTAGTTGCATATTTCATTTCCCTGTGTGCCATTCAGTGTGTTCCATTAATTTTTATCCAGTGTCTCACCTGTTTTACCTCTCAACAGAATTGCTATATGTGTCAAGAAATAATTAATTTTTGCCATACCTGCCAACATATATATAAATTTGATCAATCCTGTGCATAATCTCATTGATGTTTCTGTGTTCTGCAACCAGTAAGTGATTCCCTTGAGTTTTGTATATTGTGAAAATTTTTATTCCTGTTTCCAATAATTCCTTGAACAAATTCACTCTTAACCTTCATATGTAAAGTAAAGTAATATTCATTATACTCATTTTCATTAGTTTTCTTAATTGAATTAAGAGTTAAAGTGTTCATTCTCCTTGTGCCCAGTGCAACATTGATTTTTAATTGATGCAGTAAATTGTTTATACAATACCATACATTGATTACACTTTAAAATTATTCTCCAGTAGTGATTACTTGTTCTTGTTATTTTGCATACAGTATTGTGCACTTTATTCCATTTTACTCAGTGTTATCCTGAAAATTGCTAATAATTCAATGCAAGTTGTCAGCATCATAGTTAATTCTTCAGCCAGCAATGCATATTAAATTCTAGTGTCATTTTCTCCTAAGAAAATTTGTTTTCCAGTATTTTTCCAGTTACATACAATTTATTGATTGTAATTCCACTTTGCATTGATTTATCATTTCTCATCTAGTAATTTTGTTTTGAATTCCAGTAGAGAGAGATCATTTTTGCAGTTAATCCATACAGGGTTGAGCACATAGTCACAATTAATGTATGTTCTGCATGCTGTGCCTTTATACTCATTTACTTCATGACTGAAGTTTATTGAATCATCTCAGTAATCTCATAAATTTATTTCATTGTTCAGTCTACATTTTTTCCTTCTAAATCTAGAATGGTTCCTATGCACTAAAATTTGTACTATACAGCTACATAATGCAAAAAAAAAAAAAAAAATTGCAGTAGAAGTCCAAGAAATAAAAGACTGAAAGTGTAACATAGAAAAAAAAAATTTCCTTTAGTTTAATTCTACTGCCACTGTCTCAATTAATTTCAAAACTATATTTTACATACTAAATAAATAAAACAGTTTTACCTGAAGATCTCTCTGGGACAAGTATGTACGTTTGCAAACTGCCTTATTGATTGTGTAGTTGCACATAAACACTGTGCCTAAGCCAGTCTGCTCTACCCTAGCCACCCGCTCTCCACACCGAGCACACACTCGATCTTCACTCCGTGCACACCACAGACAAAATACATGTTTGCATGGAATCTGCAAAATAATTGTTGTTACTTTCTCACAGAATCACCATAAAATATAGCCAAAATCTTTATAAGAAAATGATGTACAATGGCTCCTAATTGACAATTTTTATGATTCCATACCAATATTATACTGAAAAATACAATCTTCAAACAGATGAAAACAAGTATGATTTTTATATTACTTGTGTAAAACAAATAGGGAAAGAATATTGCTACAAAAAGTAACTGTCTTACCATTCGTCCATAGATAAGAATTGGTTTATTACATGCATCACAAATGTGGATCCGAGGAGAAAGTACTTTTTCTCCAATCAAATTAACTGGGTGATCCCAAGATAATCGAAGCATAGGAGCAGGTGGGCCACGGTCTAAAGTTGTGAAGGTGGGAGCCTCCAGTGATGAGATGTCGCAGTCTTGATCAACTGCAAAGATGATGGATTAATAGAAAACATCTTATCTTACCAGTGTTGATTTTTTAGATTACCAGATATAGTGTATTTTGAAAATTTACACTAGCAAGATATTTAGTAATAGGTATGTGTCAAAAATAAGGGCAAAAACAGCTGAGGGAGAAGACCTGTCATATTGTGTTGCAAATGAGCAACAGTTTAGTCAAAATGCACCAGAAGTTGCAGCCAATCTTCAAATCTAAAGAGGATTACAGGAAGAATAAAAGGTAAAAAATATTTAAAGGAGGGTTTTTTTATACTGTATGATGAAACATGTCTAAAATAATAAAAATATCCTATAAACAAATAAAAATTTGAGGTCCTGTTGTTTTTGCACAATTCTCTCCAGTGACACTCAGGTAATGTATATTGCCCAGAGGAGACATGACATCTGAAGCAGGATGGGATGGGAAATCCTGTGTCACAAAACTACTGGAGTTCTATGACAGGGTGACAGCAGTAAGACAAGAGAGGGGTGAGTAGATTGCATTTTCTTGGACTGTAAGAAGGCATCTGACACAGTTCCACACAGGAGAGTAGTGCAAAAGCTGGAGGATCAGGCAGGGATAACAGGGAAGGCACTGCAATGGATCAGAGAATACCTGTCAGGAACAACAACGAGGAATGGTATGTGGAGAGATGTCAGAATGGGCGCCTGTGATGAATGGAGTTCCACAGGGGTCAGTTCTAGGACCGGTGCTGTTTCTGATACTGTATTTGTGAACGACATGACGGAAGGAATAGACTCAGAAGTGTCCCTGTTTGCAAATGATTTGAAGTTGATGAGAAGAATTCAATCGAACGAGGACCAGGCAGAACTACAAAGGGATCTGGACAGGCTGCAGGCCTGGTCCAGCAAATGGCTCCTGGAGTTCAACCCCACCAAGTGCAAAGTCATGAAGATTGGGGAAGGGCAAAAAGACCACAGGCGGAGTATAGTCTAGGGGGCCAGAGACTACAAACCTCACTCAAGGAAAATGATCTTGGGGTAAGTATAACACCGGGCACATCTCCTGAGGTGCACATCAACCAAATAACTGCTGCAGCATATGGGCGCCTAGCAAACGTAAGAACAGCATTCTGACATCTAAATAAGGAGTCGTTTAAGACCCTGTACACTGTGTATGTTAGGCCTATATTGGAGTATGCAGCACCAGTTTGGAACCCGCACCTAGCCAAGCACGTAAGGAAACTAGAGTAAGTGCAAAGGTTTGCAACAAGACTAGTCCCAGAGCTAAGGGGCATGTCCTATGAGGAGAGGTTAACCCTTATACTGTCCACACGTAGATATACGTTTAAATGCGTAGCTGACCGAATATTTTGAGAAAAAAATAAATTGTTCTTTTTGTTGAAAATGAAGAGTGCATTTTGTTTGTCATTCCCACATTTTGTAATACTGCACACACTGAGTGCACAGACCCATTCTCTAATCTCTAGGCAACTCAGGCTTATCGTGGCAAGTTAAAAGCATTTGAAAAAAAACGTAGATCTACGTTCGGAGCAGTACGCACGTGAACGTATATCTACGTGTGGACAGTTTAAGGGTTAAGGGAAATCAACCTGATGACGCTGTAGTGTAAGCATGCCTCTGACAAGACAGTGATGGAGTGAATGATGATGAAAGTTTTTCTTTTTCGGGCCACCCTGCCTAGGTGGGAAACAGCCAATGTATTAATAAATATAATAACAAGTCATTGATGTCAGCTAGGCCTGTATACCTTGTACATGTACTTGTTAAAATAAAGATATATTATTATGTATTATTATAAGTTAACAGAGTTGTCAGGCGAATTAATCAAAGAGCAAGAACAATGTTCCTTTGTGGCAGAACAGGGGCTAATAAATTTTTATTTGATGCATGAAAAATTACACAGGGAAAGTTCAAAACACATGAAACGACTTCACTTTGATAAAATATTTAAAAAGATAGCCATGAAAAATGTATCATAGCAGTAGGCCTTCAGTTGAAAATCCTGTGGCTTCAAGTGCCCTGTATGTCCTCCTTGTAACATCATAGATCAATGATGAAACAGTCAACTATGAAACAGACAGTAATCCTGACAACCCTCAACTTCCGGACCTATGTGATTAGCTCTACAGTTCCAGTAAAATCTAAAATTTACCACCTTGTTAGCAATAGTACTGCACCATTTCTTTGTAAGTACAGTAATTAATAAACCTGTTTTATTTATAATGTTTAATTTAAGTTTCCATGAGACCATGGTGGGTCAAAAGCATGTTTTTGAATTATGATGATGTAACCGTTGGTCCAGCAAAATCGATGTCAGCAAGACCTAGGAACCAACTGTGCTGGTAAATTGGTGTTGTACCTGTATTAGTATTTGTTAGGTAGACTTACACTGTTTTGCCTTAGGTGGTTCATTCTCCTTTGGTGTTGGCTCCTCATCCTCCTCTTCACTCTCTATCTGTCAATGATCAAAAATAGGAGTGAAAAATTATTTAAAAACCACAAATTTATGTACAGTACAAGTAAACTTATATCATTACTTAAATAATTCATAACAATGAAAGTTAAAGACACTGTATAAACAAAGTACGTACCTCTTTCGTAAAATTTATATATCATCAATATAAGCATTTCTTTGTGCCTTAAACTGACATCTTTTTAAAAGCTCTATCAGAACATTTATTTATGTTGTACATTTGTGACACGGCTTATTTCAACAATAAAATTTTCTTTCTGTATTAGATAAGGAAGTGTCTAACTGAACCAGCAGGAAGATGACTGGCAGTTATATAGCAAACAGTTTAAGGCTATTGAATGAAAACTGGGTAATAACCAATTTGTTGGTTAGGTTAGGTTAAGTAAACCTATAAACACTAACATATAAAGTATATAACCACAAACAAGTAAATTGAAAATAAATGACCACAACATATCTGGCAACAAGGTACTCCTCCAGCAGCTGCTAGCTCAATATCTGTTTGTTTCAGCAACCAACTGCCCATCTAATATCCTTGACCATATGTTAATTAATACACTAATAAATCTTTTGAACCCTTATTGGTACCAAACATTATAAAAATCATTTACAGGAACAGCACAACTCCTCACCATATTCCTTTTCTTAACTCGTAATCCTCTTGGCGGGGCCTTTGCTCTGCCTCTTGGCCGGCCCCTCCCTCGGCCACGGCCTCTACGTCGCCGCTCTTCATACTCTTTACCTGAGACAGATACTGAACTGTAATCACATAAAAAAAATGTTTCCCAAGCTGGTGACTGACATAATAGCAGTTAAAATCCATCAAAATTGAGTAAATAATAGAAGAAATAAGTATTTTGTGTAAGTATCATGATTTGTTGATTATTATACACAAACTTCCCCAATACTTTTAAATGACTATCTTCATACCACAAACATAAGAGTAACATTTATATACTAAGCTAAGAATTACAAAGAGACCAAATTTGCTATGCTGTAGCCTACACCCACCCAACCTCTTATACACATGTGAGATGTGAGGGCAGAATGAAGGCTAAGATCATTTTGCTGGTGAGTGTTAATTCATTGGCAATACATAAAAGAAGTAAAAAAAAAAAAAAAAAAACCAGGCTGAATAATAAATACAGTGGACCCCCGGTTTACGTTATGCTCCAAACTCGAACAATTATGTAAGTGTATTTTTGTAAGAGCTTTTGTAAGTGTATTTTTGGGGGTCTAAAAGGACTAATCTAATTTACATTATTCCTTATGGGAACAAATTCGTTCGGTAACAGCACTTGAACAGCATTCTGGAACTAAATAATGACGTAATCCGGGGGTCCACTGTAATTATGTAAATAAGAAATTTCCGATGTTACAAAATTTCTGAGAAACCAGCTAGTCAGATTTAAAGGTCCTGGAATGGAAGGTACAATGCCTGCACTTTAAAATTAGGAGTGGGGATGCCACAATTTGGAGAAATGACAAATGCAACTCAAATGAACTCGAACTCTCTTTGAGAGGCATAGAATTAGGAGAGATGTGAAGGGAAGTGTACAAATGAAATAACAGGAATAAATAAAAGGGATATAAACAGTGTGACTATAACTATAACGGCTTGATAAAGCTCCTGGAGAGCGAAACGTTGCCACAATAAAATGTCACATTAGTTGCACCTGTATCCTTTTACCTAACATAACTATGGTATACAATGCTGACAAGTTGCTAAGTAAGACACTTAACTTGTCATTATTGCACACCAGTCATTTTTGCACTGTAACACAATGATATCTAGGTACAAAGGACATCTTCAACAAATTATTGCCTGATAAATCTTTATTGCCCAACCCTTGGGCACGACCTACTTCTACACTGACCAAATGTGACACCACCTACGACTTCTGCACCTCTCCTGCCTACGGTATATAAGCTACTCCCTAGCACATATGCTGTATTCTTATCAAGATTGATGGACTGACTACATCGACTCAAGGTCGAGGGACTGATTACCTCAAACTCCTCCTGTTCTTCACCTTTCTCCTTTGTATGGACTGATGAAGCCACTGTGTGGCGAAACGTTTCCTCAATAAAGATACCTAAGTGTTGCATATGTGTCTAATTTATCAACTTGTCGGTTCTCTGAACCATTCATCTACAAATTATTGCCTAACCGTTAGTTGAGAGCCAGAACGGTTGAATTTGAGAGGACCCTGCTTAACATGGGCCAGTAGGTTTGCTTGCTACAACCTCTCACTCTTACATTCTTGCTTTTACTAGTGGGCCACACCTCTTCTGCCATCTTCAAGATTTTCTGCATCTCACATTTAGTGGTATATGTATGTCTCCATTTTCATGCTTCAACTTAACATTGTTTCAGATTATGGAGATGAACTCTTCTCCAGGCTGAGGGACTGACCACCTCAAAGCTACTTCGTCGAAGGTGATGGAGTGATTGCATCATCATCATTACACCTCCACTGCTTCTGCTGCTTCCTGCAGTCGACTGAAGAAGCCTCCCATGTAGACGAAATGTTTTAGAATAGATACCTAATTGGTGCATATGTCTTACTTAATAATAATTTTATTTCAGGATGATACAATGTTTGTACAAAGGAGAATAACATTTGGGTGTACATGCCGAAAGCCCCTTTATATGCAAAGCATTTCGGGCAAAATAGCATAATGAAAATATCTAACGAAGACATGACTTGCAGCAATGAATTCAAGTTGGACAAATTTAGGTTTAGAAAGTTTATAAGAAATTATTGGTTTAGCAATGGAGCTCTGGATGAGTGGATTATTATTATTATAAGCAAATAGAAGCGCTAAACCACAGGGGTTATACAGCTGGATGAGTGGAATAAACTGTCAGGCACCGTCATTGAAGTAAGAACTGTGGGAAGATTTAAATATAGGTTGGACGGGTACATGACTGTGGGTGGGTGTGAAAATGACCTGCCTAGCAAGGGCTAGTAGGCCTAATGTAGTGTTCCATCATTCTTATGGTCTATCCTCATATTTAATCTTATCGACCCAAAAACTTTTAAAGCCGGGAAGACAGATCAAGGTAACTATGATTAGCGATACTAATATCATATATCTTCAGAATGTGCGTTGTTCTCTCGTTACACTCGTGCTAGAGGTATAAAAAATGCACAATACAAGCTATTCCTTGCCTTTTGCTTCCATGGGCATTGTTAAAACGTTGTTGACGAGAGTCGTCACGTCTGAAGCACAACCAACGCTGCTCAAACTCTTTAATACGGCTCATGTAATGTAGCAACTAACAGGTTTATTTCTTAAATTAACACTTTAATAACTTTCTTTTGGTTGTTCTGGTGCCTTGTATATATCAAATAAATTGTTTTAAAGATACTCACAAGGCTACATTGCTAAACGTGTTTGAATTTTTTAAAATATATATTTAATAGCACGGATATAATATTCATCTCCAGCTCACACTCACATTCATATTACATTCATAAAATATGTAAATTATAAACCTAAGTCAATAATCTTTAATTTATGAACCCAGTTACTATTTATTCATTACTTATAAATATATTTGTATATGTATGTGTAAGAACACCAAAAAAAAATAATATATAGGTTGAATTATGTCTGCAGCCTAAAAATGTTTCACACGTAAATTACGTGAAATAAACGTGATTACATGTATGATTACATTAATGGTAGTTTAAGTGTGCTTCTTAGGAATAAATGAGGTGAAGTTAAGAGAGGACAAGAGTAGATGTAAGGGAGAAGTGGAGGAAGTAAGGACAGTGTCAAGGTCACAGACGTCACCACAACTGCCGTCACTTTTTCCGATAGTGAGTACTCGACTCTTATTTTTTCGTCATTTATCTAAAATAAATCGTGTCTGTCCTTCAACTGGTCAGCGACATCGTAGGTAAATCGTGACTGGTAACGAGATGGTGGGAGTGGTAATGGCAAGTGGTAAATGACAAGCAAAAGGAGGGAGAGGTAGTGCGGGTACACACTGGGGAGAAGCCTTATCATGGGAAGCAGGTGAATGAACGTTCACTCACTCACTCACTCACTCACTCACTCTGACAACTTCTAGATTATGATTAAAATTGTAGCCATTTTTTTTTTAATACAATATACTTCAGAAAGGCTTCAGAATCTCAGTATAACTGGGAGGGGGAGGCAGTGCCCACTTTCTGCCTGCCTCTGCATTATTTCCTAGACACATGCAAAAATTATAAATTATATACGAAGGCTTTATGAGGGGTTATAATAATTTATCGACACTATGACCACAATATTCTTGTGTTTAATTCAGTCATTGTAGTAACCTTTAAACATCCAAGAAATGCTATACAAATATGTTTAGTAACTCCATATTATTATTACATTAATGAGGGAATGAAAGGTAATCAGATCCAAGGAAAAGGATAGTAGCTCCAATTCTTTGGATCAAGAGCCCCTCACCTGCATTAACGTACCTTCCTTGAAGGAAAAAAACTCCATAACTGTTGTAATTAATATCCTGACCAAAATTTCAGTGTTTAAAAAAGATGACCTGCTGCAAGTGGTCAACTGTTTTGGATTAAGATTATTTGTAATCACTCCATTACAAAGTATACAACAATCAGAAAGCCAGTAAGATGTACAGTATTGGGTGAAATGTATGCACACACTGCAGTGTATCTAATAATGTTGAAAACTATGAAAAATCTTATATATTTAGCCCAAATATATCATATCTTATGGATTTAAACCGTATAGACTGTAGACTACATGTATAAAAACACTCCTTTTTTTTGTATATTACAGTATATATTGGAAGACATTATTCAAAATCCTCAAGCTATCTGTTTTTAACCTGGTAATCTTAGATACTTAGTAACCAATAATATTAGTGGATTCTCTGTTATTTAATGTAGTTAAGTTTTCTTCTTTAATGTGAGCTATGTACAGATGTAATTACTATACAGTACATATAAGTATTTATATTTTGAATTTTGGCATTACATGTTATTACGTATATATCATATATAATTAGTATAGATACATGAAAGTGAAATTTTATGATGACTTAACCTATGATATATCTAGTCCCTAAAATTTTTCAAATGGATTTAAATCCATATTTGTTTCAGATAATATGTAAATACTTGTAGTGTAGTTGATTTTGACAGCTAGGTAATGAGATTACATTAACTGTAACCTCACACATTATTCATGCGAATCATTGATATAGGGCTCAAGAAAGGCAGTCATTATTGTAAAGCACTTGATTATGCTGTTAATGTGATTCCCCTCATGTGAATTTGAGAAATATACTTTAATACCATACACAGATATCTACAATAATATAAAAAGTTACAAATAGATATATTATTAATTTTCGGTGGTATTATATAAAATAACATTTTTTAATAATGCAAATTCTGTTTTTGCATAATTATAGCTGGCATTTCACTGCTAAACCTGAATGTACAGTATTGTATATTCATTTAAAGTCTTGCAGTCTTTTCAAGAAGAGATGCCATGATAAGAGTGAACTGCTCTGTATCCAAGGAAATAGAGCTATCCCTAGCTTAAATCAAACCTAATTTTCCCACCCCTCCTATTCCCTAGGCACTCTATGACTCTTTCAGGTTAAGTGTTTCCCCATGGATATAATATTATACTCCTGCCTTATTATTCTAGTGCTCTCCTGAAGACAACACAAATACTGAATGATGATCAATAAATATACACATGTGTTGCATATGTGTCTTATTCATCAACTTGCTGATACTGTATACCATCAATGATACAAGTACTGGATAGTGATCAATAAAGATACCCAATTATCGCATATGTGTCTTATTCATCAACTTGTTGGTATTGTATGCCATCAATAATACAAGACCTAAATTATGCAATTTTGCAATAAGAACTAAATACTAAAAGGAATTTAGTGGAAATTGTTTTAGTGTGGCTCCACACACACACAGCGATTAGTAGCGATCAGTGAAGAGGTGGGGCCAGGAGCTGAGTATCGACCCCTGCAACCACAATTAGGTGAGTACACACACACACACCATGCACTTGATGATATTTGTAGGAATTGCCACATTGAATTGTAAATTGACTTCCTGAGCATTTGGCATGACCAATCACAAGTCCTCAAAAGTGTGGTATGTTTAGAGTGATGGAATGCCAGATATAACTACAGTATGTTAAAAAAAAGAATTTGCTGTATCAGTAGTGATATTTTTTTAGATTATCAATAATAACAATAACAATTTTATTTTAGCATGATACATGTTTGTACAAAGGAGTGTAATAATTTGGTGAACATGCCAAAAGCCACTTTATATGCAGAGCATTTCGGGCAAACTTAAGACTGACTTAAGATTAATAAGGCAATAACAGTGCTGTAATTGTACTTATGGTCATTAGGTGAGTTACAGTGAATACAAGAAAATTGAATATTCAACTAGTTCACGTTATATGGCTTTAATAAGTTCAGTAGAGAAGAATTACAGTTTTGATATACTATGTAGTATATAAAATATTACAATATTACAATTTAGCACAATTTAAAACAATGAAATTGAAACAATTATAAGTTTAAAGTAAATGATCAAATAGTTGAACAGTCATAAATTATATTTAGGAGTTTTTTTGAGTAACTGGTAGGTGTTAAATACATATAGTGTTAGTCTGGTTAATTTTGGGTGATGAAGTGATTTCTAAGTAGGGTCTTAAATTGATTTACAGGCAGGGGCCCTTTAGTGTGTTCTGGCAATGAATTCCAGATCTTCGGGCCCTTTATGTGCAAGATTTTTTTTTATTTTTGGAGATTATAAACTCCATATTATATGGACCCCAATGGAAATAAGTCATTCTGTCTGACTTTTTTGGGTTATCCTAAGTTTTCTAAAAATATGCTGCTATGTATGATAATCTATGTAACTGTATTTGTGTATACCTGAATAAACTTACTAGCATTTTTGCATAGGGAGAGATAGACACGAGGGATATCGAAGAGTGATTTGTGCCTTGCGTTATGCCTGTGTGTTCTGTTGTAGTTCTCAAGGAGGAGTTTGAGAGGAGGGTTAATATTTGAGTATAATGTTCTGTGTGTGTAGTAGGCACAATAATAAGTGTAGATGTTTTGTATATTAAGCAAACTAAGGCTCTTAAAAAGCGGTGGAGTGTGCTGTCTAGTGCAGGAGTTGGTAATTAATCACACTGCAGCTTTTTGTTGGGTTATTAAAGGTTTAAGGCGATTTACTGTGGTTGAGCCCCATGCACAAATACCATAGGTGAGGTAAGGGTAAATGAGAGACTGGTAAAGAGCAAGAAGAGTCATTTGGGGTACATAATATGTATATCTGTGAAAGGATGCCTATTCTGTATCTATTTATAAGTTTTTTCTATTAGTGGCTGTGACTGGTATTAAAAATAGTCCTCATTATTGCCTATTATTCACATTAACAGCATACAAAAGCCATCTAAAATTCATTTTACAGTTCATTGTGGTAATGTTTGATACTTTACATTATTATTATTATTATTATTATTATTATTATTACCACCAGTATTTATGTGAAGCACTAAATCAGTTTGGGTCATTAGCTCAAGAAGTGGTGTAGGCTTGATTCTCTGTCTCTGACCACCCAGGCTGTTAGTGTTTGTTGCACACTTTGTAGTCACACTCTGTTGTATCAAACTTCTCAAAAACAGCACGATTCAACAGAATATAATACTACATAATACTAATGTAATCTTCACAAACCACTCACAAAACCATTGAGCAGGTTGCATCAGCTGATTTTATAAAAAAACTAAGAAAGATTTTGTGGCAAGTGTTCCATAAGAAAGTGATTATTATATCATGACAACATTAGGAATGTGTGTCTTTCAAATTGTGATGTGGTGATGGTGTGGTAGACCCCAGCTGGTGATGGTGTGGTAGACTTCAGCTGGTGATGGTGTGGTGCACCTCAGCTGGTGATGGTGTGGTGCACCTCAGCTGGTGATGGTGTGGTAGACTTCAGGTGGTGATGGTGTGGTAGACCCCAGCTGGTGATGGTGTGGTAGACTTCAGTTGGTGATGGTGTGGTAGACTTCAGCTGGTGATGGTGTGGTGCACCTCAGCTGGTGATGGTGTTGTGCACCTCAGCTGGGGATTGTGTGGTAGACTTCAGGTGGTGATGGTGTGGTAGACTTCAGCTGGTGATGGTGTGGTGCACCTCAGCTGGTGATGGTGTGGTGCACCTCAGCTGGTGATTGTGTGGTCGACTTCAGGTGGTGATGGTGTGGTAGACCCCAGCTGGTGGTTGTGTGGTAGACTTCAGGTGGTGATGGTGTGGTGCAACTCAGCTGGTGATTGTGTGATAGACTTCAGGTGGTGATGGTGTGGTAGACTTCAGCTGGTGATGGTGTGGTGCACCTCAGCTGGTGATTGTGTGATAGACTTCAGGTGGTGATGGTGTGGTAGACTTCAGCTGGTGATGGTGTGGTAGACTTCAGCTGGGGATGGTGTGGTGCACCTCAGCTGGTGATTGTGTGGTAGACTTCAGGTGGTGGTGTGGTGCACCCCAGCTGGTGACTGTGGTAGACTTCAGGTGGTGATGGTGTGGTAGACTTCTGGTGGTGATAGTGTGGTAGACTTCATCTAGTGATGGTATGGTAGACTTCAGCTGGTGATGGTGTGGCAGCACTCAGCTGGTGATAGTGTGGCAGCACTCAGCTGGTGATGGTGTGGCAGCACTCAGCTGGTGATGGTGTGGCAGCACTCAGCTGGTGATGGTGTGGCAGCACTCAGCTGGTGATGGTGTGGCAGCACTCAGCTGGTGATGGTGTGGCAGCACTCAGCTGGTGATGGTGTGGCAGCACTCAGCTGGTGATGGTGTGGCAGCACTCAGCTGGTGATGGTGTGGCAGCATTCAGCTGGTGATGGTGTGGCAGCACTCAGCTGGTGACGGTGTGGCAGGTTAGGTGTCGGAGTGTGGTTGATCACCAGTTTTTCTTGGGTTGTGCTAATGTTAGTGTGGCTACTGGTGGAGTGTGGCGCCGACGAGGGGAGACAAGGGGAAAGTGAGAGGGATCACACAACTGGAGCCAGCTCTCTTAGATGGGAAACTCCAAAGAGAGAGCTCCATTGGAGGAGCTGCAAGGAGGGAGCTTCCTTAAAGAAGCAGATGCAGGGAGAGAGCTGTCTTAGAGGAGGAGGTGCAAGGAGAGAGCTCTCTTCCATTAGGGGGTGCAAGGAGAGAGCTCTCTTAGATGAGGTGCAAGGAGAGAGCTCTCTTAGATGAGGAGGTGCAAGGAGAGAGCTCTCTTCCATTAGGGGGTGCAAGGAGAGAGCTCAGATGAGGAGGTGCAAGGAGAGAGCTCTCTTAGAGGAGGATGTGCAGGGAGAGAGCTCTTAGAGGAGGAGGTGCAGGGAGAGAGCTCTCTTAGATGAGGTGCAAGGAGAGAGCTCTCTTAGATGAGGAGGTGCAAGGAGAGAGCTCTCTTCCATTAGGGGGTGCAAGGAGAGAGCTCTCTTAGAGGAGGATGTGCAGGGAGAGAGCTCTTAGAGGAGGAGGTGCAGGGAGAGAGCTCTCTTAGAGGAGATGTAGGGAGAGAACTCTCTTAGAGGAGATGTAGGGAGAGAACTCTCTTAGAGGAGATGTAGGGAGAGAACTCTCTTAGAGGAGATGTAGGGAGAGAACTCTCTTAGAGGAGGTGTAGGGAGAGAGCTCTCTTAGAGGAGATGTAGGGAGAGAACTCTCTTAGAGGAGATGTAGGGAGAGAACTCTCTTAGAGGAGGTGTAGGGAGAGAACTCTCTTAGAGGAGATGTAGGGAGAGAACTCTCTTAGAGATGTAGGGAGAGAACTCTCTTAGAGGAGATGTAGGGAGAGAACTCTCTTAGAGGAGGTGTAGAGAGAGAGCTCTCTTAGAGGAGATGTAAGGAGAGAGCTCTCTTAGAGGAGGAGGTGTAGAGAGAGAGCTCTCTTAGAGGAGATGTAGGGAGAGAGCTCTCTTAGAGGAGATGTAGGGAGAGAACTCTCTTAGAGGAGATGTAGGGAGAGAACTCTCTTAGAGGAGGTGTAGGGAGAGAGCTCTCTTAGAGGAGATGTAAGGAGAGAGCTCTCTTAGAGGAGGAGGTGTAGAGAGAGAGCTCTCTTAGAGGAGATGTAGGGAGAGAGCTCTCTTAGAGGAGATGTAGGGAGAGAACTCTCTTAGAGGAGATGTAGGGAGAGAACTCTCTTAGAGGAGATGTAGGGAGAGAGCTCTCTTAGAGGAGATGTAGGGAGAGAGCTCTCTTAGAGGAGGTGTAGGGAGAGAACTCTCTTAGAGGAGATGTAGGGAGAGAACTCTCTTAGAGGAGATGTAGGGAGAGAACTCTCTTAGAGGAATGTAGGAGAGAACTCTCTTAGAGGAGGTGTAGAGAGAGCTCTCTTAGAGGAGATGTAAGGAGAGAGCTCTCTTAGAGGAGGAGGTGTAGAGAGAGGCTCTCTTAGAGGAGATGTAGGGAGAGAGCTCTCTTAGAGGAGATGTAGGGAGAGAACTCTCTTAGAGGAGATGTAGGGAGAGAACTCTCTTAGAGGAGGTGTAGGGAGAGAGCTCTCTTAGAGGAGATGTAAGGAGAGAGCTCTCTTAGAGGAGGAGGTGTAGAGAGAGAGCTCTCTTAGAGGAGATGTAGGGAGAGAGCTCTCTTAGAGGAGATGTAGGGAGAGAACTCTCTTAGAGGAGATGTAGGGAGAGAACTCTCTTAGAGGAGATGTAGGGAGAGAGCTCTCTTAGAGGAGATGTAGGGAGAGAGCTCTCTTAGAGGAGATGTAGGGAGAGAGCTCTCTTAGAGGAGATGTAGGGAGAGAGCTCTCTTAGAGGAGATGCGCACAGGTCGTGAACATCCAAGAAAATACATTCAACTGCTCGTCACCACCTCCACTATCACCATCACCACTCACCATTGTCATCATCATCAGGAGGGAGCGCCTGTAGAGGGAAACTTACAGTAGGAAAGCCCCTGGCCTCTGGTTGGTTTATTATGTTTAAAGCCTATCTGCTACACGAGGATAATTAAGATCGCATATAACCTCTACACCACCATTCAAGGTTAATTTAGTCTCTAGAATCAGGACTATAATACACTCTGCGTATATTCACTGAGATACTCACCTCTTGGTGTATATACACTGGAGGTAACACATTTTTTGGTGTACTTGCACTGGAAGATGCACATCTCTCGGTGCATATACACAGATACACACACCTTGGTATATATACACACTGCCTGAACTCCCTTTCCCTGAGCTGTTAATTCGCGTGATTATTAAATGTTGAGTGGGGAAGAGCGGCAGTTTGCCAAGACTTGCGCGATAACATATATTTAAACTGTTAGACTAACAAGACATTGTACAATAAAAGGAGATGCAACATGGGAAGCAGCTCTGATAAACTCAATAACCTCTCTTGTAGAGCGTCATTGACTCAATTGGGGAATGGGTGAATGTCAGTGGAACCAGTCTAACATAGGACAGTAGACAGTAGTCTTTTCTTATATTATTGACATCTTACCGCCCTGACATAACATTGAATTTTGCCCCCATTTGTTCCGAGTTTGTTGGGCAACATCACTCAACCTGTAAGTAAACATAACATCATAAAAGCAGTACATTAGAACCCCCCTAAAAAATTGACCCGTCATTGCTCACGTGAACTTCATCCTTGGCTGCTTCAGTATATAGGTGTCACTGTTTTTACAGTTTTTAGGTATACCTTTACAAATTACAATTGTAAAATTGCAGCAGATCCTGTATGTTTTCTGGTGCATTTATATCCAAAATATATAATATGGAGACCAACTGACCTGCATAGTTTAGATGAAGCTTTATCAGCAGGCGAGTTGTTCTATAAACTTAAGAGTTTCTGTCTTATGCTTCATGGTGTGAAGGAAAACATTATGCATTTAGCTCTCGAGGGAAGGGAGAGGTTAATTTGAAGATAGTGATTTTATCTCCTATTTTGTAAATAGGTATCACATTAAATAACTTCCACGTTCCTGCTTCACACTAGACAATCTCAAAAGACAAAGCCTGCGCAATGAAATGCAATGTGTGTGCACTGTGTACTCACCTAGTTGTACTCATCTAGTTGTGGTTGCAGGGGTCGAGTCATAGCTCCTGGCCCCGCCTTTTCACTGGCTGATACTGGGTCACTCTCCCTGCGCCATGTGTGTGTGTATATGTGTGTACTCACCTAATTGTGGTTGCAGGGGTCGATACTCAGCTCCTGGCCCCGCCTCTTCACTGTCCGCTACTGGGTCCCTTCTCTCCCTGCTCCATGAGCTTTATCATACCTCGTCTTAAAGCTATGTATGGAACATCCTGCCACTATCTACCTTGTCAATGTGTGCGTGTGTTTGTGTGTGCGTGTGTGTGTGCGTTTGTGTTGTGTGTGTGTGTGTGTACTCACCTAGTTGCACTCCCCTAGTTGTGGTTGCAGGGGTCGAGTCATAGCTCCTGGCCCCGCCTCTTCACTGGTCGCTACTGGGTCACTCTTCCTGCTCCATGAGCTTTATCATACTTCTTCTTAAAGCTATGTATAGATCCTGCCTCCACTACATCACTTCCCAGACTATTCCACTTCCTGACAACTCTGTGACTGAAGAAATACTTCCTAACATCCCTGTGATTCATCTGAGTCTTCAGCTTCCAACTGTGCATACACAAATGTTCGCTTGCCTTATTCGGCAAGAAGAGCGTTGCTATTTAAGCCAAAATCGCAAGTTATACCTATTCGGCACGACATATATTGTAATAAACACTTAAAGAACAGTACCATCTATTAAGTACTGTAAATCAAGAGAATTATTATCCCTTCATGGTAGGTAGGTTGGTGAGGCTCACTGAATAACATCTCCATTACTCCACATGGTAATTGCTATATTCACTTATGTTCTAACATTGTGGAAAATATGTGATGGTGATGTATGTTGTGTGATTGTGATGTGTGTTGTGTGATGGTGATGTATGTTATGTGATGGTGATGTGTGTTGTGTGATGGTGATGTGTGTTGTGTGATGATGTATGTTGTGTGATAAGAACATAAGAACATAAGAAAGAAGGAACACTGCAGCAGGCCTACTGGCCCATGCGAGGCAGGTCCAAGTCTCCCACCGGCCTAAGCCAATGCCCCGACCCAGCCAGGTCAGGTTACATTCACTTAAGGAAGGAGCACGCCATCTGACCTAGTAGCACAAACTAGTCAGGTCCATCTCACACCCACCCGCACCCACTCATATATTTATCTAGCCTATTTTTAAAACTACACAGCGTTTTAGCCTCTATAACTGTACTCGGGAGTTTGTTCCACTCATCGACAACTCTATTACCAAACCAATGCTTTCCTATATCCTTCCTGAATCTGAATTTATCCAACTTAAAGCCATTGCTGCGTGTCCTGTCAATACTAGATATTTTTAGCACGCTATTTACATCCCCTTTATTTATTCCTGTTTTCCATTTATACACCTCAATCATATCCCCCCTAACTCTACGTCTTTCTAGAGAGTGCAGATTCAGGGCCCTCAGTCTATCCTCATAGGCAAGATTTCTGATACATGGGATCAACTTAGTCATCCTCCTTTGTACGTTTTCCAGAGCATTTATATCCATTCTGTAATACGGTGACCAAAACTGTGCAGCATAATCTAGATGAGGCCTAACCAAGGATATATAGAGTTGAAGAACAACCTGAGGACTCCTATTATTTATGCTTCTTGATATGAAGCCAAGGATTCTGTTCGCTTTATTGCGAACACTTATGCACTGCTGTCTTGGTTTTAGATTACTGCTAACCAGAACTCCTAAATCCTTTTCGCAATCAGTAGTATTAAGATCTACATTATTTAGTTTATATGTGGCATGGTTATTGTCCTGTCCAATATTTAGAACTTTGCATTTATCTATATTAAACTGCATCTGCCACTTCTCCGACCAATGCATCAGTCTATTCAAATCTTCCTGGAGTGCTCTAATGTCCTCATTTGAATGAATTGGACGGCCTATTTTGGTGTCATCGGCAAACTTGCTTATGTCGCTATTTATTCCCTCATCTATGTCGTTTATGTAGATTGTGAACAACAAGGGCCCAATACTGACCCCTGTGGAACACCGCTTGTGACACTTCCCCACTCTGATTTCTCCACATTTATGCAAACTCTCTGCTGCCTATTTGTCAACCATGCCTCTATCCAGGAAAAAATTTCTCCTATTCCGTGTGCCTTAATTTTCCTCAATAGTCTCTGATGTGGGACTCTATCAAAAGCCTTACTGAAGTCCATATACACAACATCATATTCATTACCATGATCTACCTCCTCAAATACCTTAGTGAAAAAAGTTATTAAATTTGTAAGGCAGGAACGCCCTTTTGTGAAACCGTGCTGAGATTCATTGATTAATTTATGCTTTTCAAGATGGCTACGAATTGCCTCGGCTATTATTGATTCCATAAATTTTCCCACTATGGAGGTTAGGCTTATTGGTCTATAGTTCGAAGCTAAGGACCTTTCTCCTGCTTTGAAAATAGGTATTACATTTGCAATTTTCCACTTATCTGGCACCATGCCAGTTTGCAGTGATATGTTGAAAAGATTAGCCATAGGTTTGCTAAGCTCCTCTTTACATTCCTTTAGAACCCTTGCATACAGTTCATCAGGGCCTGGGGATTTGTTAGGTTTTAATTTATCTATTTGTCTAAGGACCATGTCACTTGTGACCCTAATCGTGTATAGTTTACTATCGTCCTGTTCTACATAATTTATTATTTCTGAATATCGCTAGTATCTTCCTGTGTAAAAACTGAGAGGAAGTAAGTGTTAAAAATTTTACACATTTCCTTATCACTGACGGTGAGCTGACCTGAGTAACTTTTGAGTGGGCCTATCTTGTCCCTAATCTTACTTCTGTATACCTGAAAAATCCTTTTGGGTTAGTCTTCGATTCTCTTGCAACTTTAACCTCATAGTCTCTTTTTGCTTTTCTTATTCCCTTTTTATTTCTCTCTTTAACTGAATATATTGATTACTTAATTGCCCCTCTCCTCTTTTGATTCGCCTATATATGCCTCTCTTTTGACCAATGAGATGTTTTAATCTATTGTTCATCCACTTAGGATCATTTTTGTTTGATCTGATTTCCCTATTAGGAACATAAGTTGTCTGAGCAGCTAGAACTATTCTCTGAAAAACGTCATATTGGCAATCACCACCTACCTGACCCACTGTCAGGTCATTCCAGTTCAGCCTACCCAGGTAATTTTTCAGTCCTACAAAATCAGCCAGGCGGAAGTCAGGGACAGAGACTTGATTGCAATTATTAGGGTAATTCCATGATATATTAAAACTGAGTGATTTGTGATCACTTTCCCCAAGCTCATCATTAACCTCAAGATTATTAATTAGCGATTCCCTGCTGGCAAGAACCAAGTCTAGCAGGTTATTTCCTCTAGTTGGTTCTGTCACAAACTGTTTCAAAAAACAATCCTGAATCGTATCAAGAAAGTCACTTGACTCTAAATTTCCTGTCAAATTGCTCCAGTCAATTTGTCTAAAGTTGAAATCTCCCATTAGCACAACATTTTCATATGTATGTTGTGTGATGGTGATGTATGTTGTGTGATGGTGGTGTATGTTGTGTGATGGTGATGTGTGTTGTGTGATGGTGATGTGTGTTGTGTGATGGTGATGTATGTTGTGTGATGGTGATGTATGTTGTGTGATGGTGATGTGTGTTGTGTTATGATGTATGTTGTGTGATGGTGATGTATGTTGTGTGATGGTGATGTATGTTGTGTGATGGTGGTGTATGTTGTGTGATGGTGATGTATGTTGTGTGATGGTGGCGTATGTTGTGTGATGTTGATGTATGTTGTGTGATGTTGATGTATGTTGTGTGATGATGTATGTTGTGTGATGGTGGTGTATGTTGTGTGATGGTGATGTATGTTGTGTGATGGTGATGTATGTTGTGTGATGGTGATGTATGTTGTGTGATGGTGATGTATGTTGTGTGATGGTGATGTGTGTTGTGTGATGTTGATGTATGTTGTGTGATGGTGATGTATGTTGTGTGATGATGGTGTATGTTGTGTGATGGTGATGTGTGTTGTGTGATGATGGTGTATGTTGTGTGATGTTGATGTATGTTGTGTGATGTTGATGTATGTTGTGTGATGGTGATGTATGTTGTGTGATGGTGATGTATGTTGTGTGATGGTGATGTATGTTGTGTGATGTTGATGTATGTTGTGTGATGGTGATGTATGTTGTGTGATGTTGATGTATGTTGTGTGATGGTGATGTGTGTTGTGTGATGATGGTGTATGTTGGGTGATGGTGATGGATGTTGTGTGATGGTGATGTGTGTTGTGTGATGGTGATGTGTGTTGTGTGATGATGGTGTATGTTGTATGATGGTGTATGTTGTATGATGGTGTATGTTGTATGATGGTGTATGTTGTATGATGGTGTATGTTGTATGATGGTGTATGTTGTATGATGGTGTATGTTGTATGATGGTGTATGTTGTGTGATGGTGGAGAGAGAGATACATGATAATATATACTTGGAAAGTACTTGAGGTTCTGGTCCCAAATCTGCACACTGCCATAACAACATACTGGAGTGAGAGATATGGGAGGAAGTGTAAAATAAACCCAGTGAGGAGCAGGGGTGCGGTGGGGACAATACGGGAGCACTGTATTAACATCCGGGGTCCCAGACTATTCAACATCTTACCAGAAGATATCCGAAACACGGCTGGAACCAGTGTAGAAGCCTTCAAGAGGAAACTGGACAAGTATCTTCACCGGGTGCCAGATCAACCAGGCTGTGATGGATATGTGGGGCAGCGTTGTGTGATGGTGGTGTATGTTGTGTGATGGTGGTGTATGTTGTGTGATGGTGGTGTATGTTGTGTGATGGTGATGTATGTTGTGTGATGGTGGTGTATGTTGTATGATGGTGGTGTATGTTGTGTGATGGTGTGTGTTGTGTGATGATGGTGTATGTTGTGTGATGATGGTGTATGTTGTGTGATGGTGATGTGTGTTGTGCGATGATGGTGTATGTTGTGTGATGGTGGTGTATGTTGTGTGATGATGGTGTATGTTGTGTGATGGTGGTGTATGTTGTGTGATGGTGTGTGTTGTGTGATGATGGTGTATGTTGTGTGATGATGGTGTATGTTGTGTGATGGTGATGTGTGTTGTGCGATGATGGTGTATGTTGTGTGATGGTGGTGTATGTTGTGTGATGATGGTGTATGTTGTGTGATGGTGGTGTATGTTGTGTGATGGTGGTGTATGTTGTGTGATGATGGTGTATGTTGTGTGATGATGGTGTATGTTGTGTGATGGTGGTGTATGTTGTGTGATGGTGGTGTATGTTGTGTGATGGTGGTGTATGTTGTATGATGGTGGTGTATGTTGTGTGATGGTGGTGTATGTTGTGTGATGGTGGTGTATGTTGTGTGATGGTGTGTGTTGTGTGATGATGGTGTATGTTGTGTGATGATGGTGTATGTTGTGTGATGGTGTGTGTTGTGCGATGATGGTGTATGTTGTGTGATGGTGGTGTATGTTGTGTGATGATGGTGTATGTTGTGTGATGGTGGTGTATGTTGTGTGATGGTGGTGTATGTTGTGTGATGATGGTGTATGTTGTGTGATGGTGGTGTATGTTGTGTGAAGGTGGTGTATGTTGTGTGATGGTGGTGTATGTTGTGTGATGATGGTGTATGTTGTGTGATGGTGGTGTATGTTGTATGATGATGGTGTATGTTGTGTGATGATGGTGTATGTTGTGTGATGATGGTGTATGTTGTGTGATGATGGTGAATGTTGTGTGATGGTGGTGTATGTTGTGTGAAGGTGGTGTATGTTGTGTGATGGTGGTGTATGTTGTGTGATGGTGGTGTATGTTGTGTGATGATGGTGAATGTTGTGTGATGGTGGTGTATGTTGTGTGAAGGTGGTGTATGTTGTGTGATGGTGGTGTATGTTGTGTGATGGTGGTGTATGTTGTGTGATGGTGGTGTATGTTGTATGATGATGGTGTATGTTGTGTGGTGGTGGTGTATGTTGTGTGATGGTGGTGTATGTTGTGTGATGGTGGTGTATGTTGTGTGATGGTGGTGTATGTTGTATGATGGTGGTGTATGTGTGATGGTGGTGTATGTTGTATGATGGTGGTGTATGTTGTGTGATGGTGTGTTGTGTCATGGTGGTGTGTTGTGGCATGGTGGTGTGTTGTGGCATGGTGTGGTGTTGTGTCATGGTGGTGTGTTGTGTCATGGTGGTGTGTTGTGTCATGGTGGTGTGTTGTGGCATGGTGGTGTGTTGTGTCATGGTGGTGTGTTGTGGCATGGTGGTGTGTTGTGTCATGGTGGTGTGTTGTGGCATGGTGTGGTGTTGTGTCATGGGTTTTAACATGAACTTTGTGTTGGTATTGAGTATTATAGTTGTCACAAGTGGTTTTGGTTACAGGTACATCAGTCAGTCAGCTGGGTGTGTCATTACACTGATCAAGTTACGACTTTTATATGCATCTAATCTTATAGCCATTGTTTTCAATATGACGTGCTTGAGTGTCCGCTTGTTAAGTGATATAATTGAGCTATAGTGATATGTCAAGATATCTAGTCAGTGAAAATATGATATCACAGATTTTGAGCAAATAATGGAAGTTTGCTTATAACTGAGTGTATTTGTACAGATTACTGTATTGACAATGTAAGCAAGTGTAGTCTCGTCAACACTTGTGAGGCCTAGTTGTTCAATAACACACACATGCAAGTTAGGTATCTTGATTCCGAAACATTGCTCCTACACAGTAGGCTTCTTCAGTCGAGTACAGAGGAGGCAACAGAAGTTGCAAAGATGATGTAATCAGTCCATCACCCTTGAAACGTAGTATTGAGGTGGTCAGTCCCTTAGCCTGGAGAAGAGTTTTGCTCCACAGACTGGAACATTGTTCCAGACTGTAGTGGAGGCAGGATTTATACATAGCTTAAAGAAGAGGTATGATAAAGCTCATGGTGCAAGGAGAGAGTAGACTTAGTAGCGACCGGTGAAGAGGCGGGGTCAGGAGCTGTGACTCGACCCCTGCAACCACAGTTAGGTGAGTACACACGTGTGTTTTTGTGTATCTACGGTATAAATAATGTTCGATGGTACCCATTTTACTGATGGATGAACAGGGACAGCAGGTGTAAGGAAACACGCCCAGTGTTACCACCCTTGCCGGGAATCGAACCCGGACTCCTTAGCGTGTGAAGCGAGAGCTTTGCCTACCAGGCCACGAGCCACCCTGTTATTACCATGCTTGATATGGTCCAAGACTGGACCATATCAAGCATGATTACAGTGTAGACCTGGACGAAACGTCGTCAAACTTTTCCCTGTAAATATAGTGTGTTGTTTTGGTGTTGGCCTACGCCATCATATATCCATATTCAAGATGTGCTCACACGTGTTATAATAATAGTTCCAGAAGAACCAAAACGTCGTGATATTTATCCCCCTATCTGTGGATGGGTTATTTTTTTATTATTATAGCCACGATATAGTGACTTATTCTTCTCAGTGAATATTTTAGGCTGGAGGTGGGGACAAACTGATGTTAGTTACCATTTTGCCCTAGGCACATGTCAATTAGACACTAGGCCTGTTGTATATATGTGTGTGTGTGTGTGTGTGTGTGTGTGTGCCAAGTAGTGTCGGGTAAATACCTCAGATGGCTGTAAAAATAACTGAAGTCACACATACGTGACTAAGAATGGTTAAGATAAGCTTTATTCGGGAATTTCTGCAAATTATATTTCAATTTTACGTTTTTGTTAGGCACCTTCCCTATACCCAGGGTGCAACGAGTACACTGAGAGATGATGACTCAATAAGTGTAACGAGACCAAGACTTCTCAACACCTTCCATATATAAGGGGGAATTAACAGCTCTAAGTTTCTTTAGTTCCTGTTCATTCGAGCTGTGGTGGCTACGATGGATAGGACACTGCTGGCACCAACAGTTTTGTTTATCAAAGCATTAATCAGGGGGCCTGGTGGGGATCCAGGCTGGAGGGCGGCGAGCCCGACTACAGGTTACCTTCAGATGCGTGGGAGTCAAAAGATTACAAAAATGGTTCATAATTGGGGTCCAGGAACTGAGCCCCAACATTTAACAGTATACATTTCTCCGGTGATGTTGAAAGCACAGATGTGAGCAGTGTGTACAATGGCTCTGAGGGCATGTACATGTTACGGGCACACATATATTGTGTACAATGATTCTGAAGGTGTGTGGATGTGGGCATTGTATACAATGATTCTGAAGGTGTGTGGATATGGGCATTGTATACAATGATTCTGAAGGTGTGTGGATGTGGGCATTGTATACAATGATTCTGAAGGTGTGTGGATGTGGGCATTGTATACAATGATTATAAGGGTACATAGATGTTGTGGGCAATGTGTACAGTGATCCTGAGGGTAATAGATGTTGTGGGTAATGTGTACAGTGATCCTGAGGGTAATAGATGTTGTGAGCAATGTGTACAGTGATTCTGAGGGTAATGGATGTTGTGGGCAATATGTACAGTGATTCTGAGGGTAATAGATGTTGTGGGCAATGTGTACAGTGATTCTGAGGGTACATTGATGTCAAAAATATGTACAATGATTCTGAGGGTACTATGTATAATGGTTCTAGGTACACATAGATGTTGGCTGTATGTACAGCCTGAACAACGCCTATGTTCAGCATCATAACACCACGAACCACTCCATGAGATGGAAGGATTCCCACCCGGTTGTCCCAAAATAAGACACTCAAGTGTAGGTGCATGGAAGCAGTCTCTGTATGTCTTCCAACACTGCTACACAGACACGCACACACACGGAAGAGGACCAAGCAGGACTTCAAACAGACCTGGACAAGCTTGACATCTGGTCTAGCAACTGGCTTCTCGAATTCAATCCCACCAAATGCAAAGTCATGAAGATCGGAGAAGGGCAAAGAAGACCGCTGACAGAGTACAGGCTAGGCGGACAAAGGCTACAAACCTCGGCAAAGGAGAAAGACCTTGGGGTGAGTATAACGCCAAGCACGTCTACGGAGGCACACATCAACCAGATAACTGCGGCAGCATATGGGCGACTGGCAAACCTAAGATTAGCGTTCCGTTACCTTAACAAGGAATCGTTCAAGACACTGTACACCGTGTACGTCTGGCCAATACTAGAATATGCAGCACCAGTCTGGAACCCACACCTGGTCAAGCACGTAAAGAAACTAGAGAAAGTGCAAAGGTTTGCGACAAGGTTAGTTCCACAACTCAGGGGTCTGTCCTATGGAGAAAGGTTGAGGGAAATAGGACTAACAACAATGGAGGAAAGAAGGGTCAGAGGAGACATGATAACGACATACAAAATACTGCGGGGAATCGACAAGGTAGACAGTGACAGGATGTTCCAGAGAGGGAACACAGAAACAAGGGGACACAACTGGAAGCTGAAGACTCAGATGAGTCAAAGGGATGTTAGGAAGCATTTCTTCAGCCACAGAGTAGTCAGGAAGTGGAATAGTCTAGAGAAAGATATAGTGGAGGCAGGAACCATACATAGTTTTAAGACAAGGTATGATAAAGCTCATGGAGCAGGGAGAGCAGAGACCCAGTAGCGGACAGCGAAGAGGCGGGGCCAGGAGCTGAGTCTCGACCCCTGCAACCACAATTAGGTGAGTACAATTAGGTGAGTACACACACACACTCACACACTCACACACATGCACGCATATACAGTAGGCCTAGTGTCTAACTGACATGTGCCTAGGACAAAATGGTAACTAACACTCAAGTGTAAGTGCATGAAGGCAGAAATTGTCTACAACACTGTTACACAGAATCAAGGCTGCTGTTGCTGCTGCTGCTGCTGCTGCTACAGCTGCTACTACTACTACTACCACTGCTGCTGGTACTACTGCTTTTGCTGTTGCTACTACTACTGATACTGCTGCTACTTCTACTGCTGCTGTTGTTTCTACTACTACTACTACTTCTACTACTACTACTACTACTACTACTACTACTGATACTGCTGCTACTACTACTGATACTGCTGCTACTGCTACTACTACTACTGTTGTTGTTTCTGCTGCTGCTGTTGCTACTGCTACTACTACTGATACTGCTGCTACTACTGATACTGCTGCTACTACTGCTGCTGCTACTATCCTATCATTTTCCTCTCAGATGGGATAGTGGCACTGCTGTGATCCTTGAAGGTGAGATCCTCTGACAACACTCCCAAGTCCTTCATATTAGTTTTTCGCTTTGTTGTGTGGTTAGAATATGTTGTATACTCCGTTCTAACTATTATTTCCTCAAGTTTTCCATAATGGAGTAACTGAAATTTATCCTCATTGAACATCATATTTTTTCTGCGGCTCATTGAAAAACTTTGTTTATATCCTCTTGGAAATTTATTGTGTCCTCAACTGATAGCACTCATGCAGATTCTTGTATCGTCTGCAAAAGAAGACATACTACCATTGTTTACATATCTGTCTAGTTCCAATTTAAGGATAAGGAACAGGATGGGTGCGAGTACTGTACTTTGTGGAACAGTGCTTTTCACTCTGGCAGTCCCCGACTTAACTCTGTTTACCATTATTACTGTTCTATTGATTAGAAAATTATAATACATCTGCCCATGTTTCCAGTTATTCCTTTTCACGCATTTTGTGTGTTATTACACCATGGTCACACTTGTCGAAGGCTTTTGCAAAGTTTGTGTATACTACATCTGCATTCTGTTTGTCTTCTAGTGCGTCCAAGACAATGCCGTAGTGGTCCAGGAGTTGTGAGAGACAAGAGCGACCTGCTCTAAACCTATATTGCCCTGGGTTGTGCAATTGTTGGGAGTCAGAGTGGTTGGCGATCCTGCATCTTAGAACTCTTGCTATCGGTCTATAATTCATTGCTATTGCTTTGCCTCTATATGGAGTAGGGATATACCCGTTGTTTTTTCCACGAGTCTAGACCTGGTGCAGAGTGCATAAGCACAACCTATTTAAATATCCTTGTTTTGCTCCTATAGTGTATCCTGGCAGGATCTGTTGTAGTAGTAATGTTGGCTCTTTGTATTAACATGGGCTCTCTCTCTCTCTCTCTCTCTCTCTCTCTCTCTCTCTCTCTCTCTCTCTCTCTCTCTCTCTCTCTCTCTCTCTCTCTTTACACAGGGTTTGACAAGGTTAGGTTAAGGATCCCTAGCTTTATTGACAAGCTATTTACAAGTTAAGGATTCCTAACTTTATTGACAAGCTAAGAGCTGTTACCTACATCAGCTCATTTGAAAGCATTTTTATTGTTATGAAACATACAAGTAGGAAACAGGATGAAGTTGGAGCCATCTGTGGGCCAGCATTTTCATTTGATCAACTGACTTTATCTCGTTGACTTCATAATGCTGTACGAATGTGTTCCAGACTCAAGTCATCCTGGGGATAAATGATCTCAGATGAAGTGATGTTCTGGAGAAGGGTACAGCCAGAGGGAAGGTGCTGCTTTCTGCCCGTCTTGTGGTATAGAAGCTTGCTTCTCGCTGTCCTCGAAGTGGAGCCAAGTGTGGTACTTTGACAATGTTGGCCTTGTACATAACAGTAAGGCCTCCCACATCTCTCCTGTGTTGAAGGCTCTGCTGAAATGACAGATCTATCCAGGATGGGTCCAGGCGAGAGATGAGACGTCTTGCTCTGTTCTCTACTCTGTCAAGCAGTCGCAGATGAGATGGGGGGCAGGCAAACCAAGAAAGTGGAGCATACTCAAGGTGTGAGCGTACTTGTGCCTCATACAGAATCTTGCAACCCCTACTGTCAAGCAGATGCGAGATACGGCGAAGTGCTGTAAGCTTCCTGGCTGCCTTGTTTGCAAGATTTACAACGTGGTTCTTCATGGCTCTCTCTCTCTCTCTCTCTCTCTCTCTCTCTCTCTCTCTCTCTCTCTCTCTCTCTCTCTCTCTCTCTCTCTCTCTCTCACTCCTCCTCTCTCTCATGCATCATACGAGTGTCTGCCAACGCTTCTTGGAAATGTTTGTGGATTTGTTTCTTCTACTTTCAACGCACGTGCTCACACTCCCTCCCCTCCCCACCCATCCCTTCTCTCTCTCTCTCTCTCTCTCTCTCTCTCTCTCTCTCTCTCTCTCTCTCTCTCTCTCTCTTTTACACAGGGTTTGACAAGGTTAGGTTAAGGATTCCTAACATTATTGACAAGCTTTTGACAGGTTAAGGATTCCTTACTTTGTTGACAAGCTCTCTTTCTCTCTCCATCCCTCCCACTTTTTCAACCCCTCATTCGTGGCTTGTGTTTGCGTCTTGTGTGATGGTTGGCACTAGCATGTTTGACTGTCTCAGCAGCTGCTGCGAGAAAAGGTATGGAGAAGAGAGGAAGGAAGGAATGGGGAGGGGAGGGAGGAAGGCAGAGAGGGGAAAGAGGTGGAGTGAAAAAGGTTGTTGAGGGACCTTGAGGCACTACCCACGTCTGGCAGAGTGTGTGTGTGGGCGTGTTGGCACTCAGCCCACGCTGCCAACACGCCCCAGACCCCCAGTTATCACCTGGTGGCACCAGCGAGGCACTGTGGCAGCACCTAGCCTAAAACAAATCAAGAAACCAGCAAAAACTACCTTTAGAAAGATGGCACCACCGACGCCAACACCTCTGTGCCCTATATAGCTACTTTCCACTCTACTCTCTCCACTGTTATAATCACTTGTATTTGAAGAAGTCTACTGTGCAGGAGAAACGTTTCGGCAATGAAGATGCTAAAAAGTTGATATGTATGTCTTACCTATCAACAATGTAACTTTATATTACAATATTATGGAAGTTTTTATAAAATGATCAGTATGCAGTGTTTTATACCATTATAATATTCAGTCGTACATATAGTCCCAAACTTATCGATGTAAATGAAAGGATCAAAATTCCAGAATAACTAGTAAGTTTATTTAGGTACTGTTTTACATAATTTTTACATGATTACAATTGTCTTGCATAGTATCATATGTATAAATGACCTAGGATAAGCCAAAAGAGCCAAAAGACTATATTTTGGTCGGTCCTTGTATCACTAGGCTCAGCAGCCTAACTGTTAGGCACAGTAAAAATCTGTCATAATTGTTAATAATATAAAACATAATACTTTAGTAATAAAATGAAAAAAAAAAACTGATTAAATCAAATAATTACACGAAGAAAAATAACATGAGCATAAAAAAAATCAGTTGACTATTAGTTACATGAATATTAACTATACGAGAAGTCACAATCCTTTTCTCATGATGGTAGAAATGAGTCGTGCACCAAGGCTAAGTTGTCAGAAATGTTGTATATAAGAACATAAGGAAGAAGAAACACTGCAGCAGGCCTACTGGCCCATGCAAGGCAGGTCCAAGTCTCCTACCGGCTTAAGCCAATGCCCCAACCTTACCTGTACTCACTTTCGGAGGTCACCACCCCTGCTGCTCGGTCCCAAACCAGGCTTCCTGCTTGTTGGCCTGATCGGTGAAATTGTTAAGTGTCCATCGCCCACAATCCAACGCATGCACCACAACCCGGTTGATCAGGAACTTTTTTGAGGAATCTGTTTAGGCTTTTTAAACAAAATATTGTTTTGAAAATAAACATTTTGATTTAAGTGTATCTACGTCCACAGCCTGCTAGAGAAACACCCGAATATAGTAGCCTGATGCACTTAAGAGGAAGGTGCCTTGATGCTGATAAAGAGCTCTTGATCCGGAGAATTGGATTTACCTCTTCCTTGGATCAAAGTTGATTACTTCCTATTCCCTAGGATCTGAATGAGCCTTCTGGGTTCCTCATAAGTATATTAATATAATAACAATGAAATACGCAGCATAACCCTGATTGTTCCATAAAGTAATGATAGAGACGTTAAAAGCCCAAATGGATGTTAATCCAGGGTAACCCAAAGAAGCCAATTAAACTTAGTTCCCTTGCATTCTTTGGTACCCTTCCCCAGGATACTACCCACAACAGTTGACTGATACTTTGTACTATACGGATTGGGGAGGGGCAGCTGTGAGTAAACATTATCCATCCCTCTATTGTCGATGGTGTTGGGGTTGTTAAGGGCTATCAAAGATTACGTCTGGACGAGCCAGTGGTGTTGAAGGTTGTTAAAGGCTACCAAAGATTACGTCTAGATGAGCTAGTGTTGTGGGCCACCAAAGATTACGTCTAGATGAGCTAGTGTTGTGGGCCACCAAAGATTACGTCTAGATGAGCTAGTGTTGTGGGCCACCAAAGATTACGTCTAGATGAGCTAGTGTTGTGGGCCACCAAAGATTACGTCTAGATGAGCTAGTGTTGTGGGCCACCAAAGATTACGTCTAGATGAGCTAGTGTTGTGGGCCACCAAAGATTACGTCTAGATGAGCCATTGTTGAGAGTAGTTAAGGGCTACCAAAGATTACGTCTAGACGAGCCAGTGTTGTTGAGGGTTGTTAAGGGCTACCAAAGATTACGTCTAGACGAGCCAGTGTTGTTGAGGGTTGTTAAGGGCCACCAACGATTACGTCTAGATGAGCCAGTGGTGTTTTTCCTGCTCACCACACCCTCGTTGACACAAGCCAGTCATGTGAAGCACAAACCTGCCTGCCACACCCTCACAACTGATGAACTTATACTGATATCGTCAACTCTTTCTCTCTTCCTTCCGTCCGCTTATTTTTTTTTTTTTTGTAGCAAAATGGATACGGCAATGTGCTGGTACTGTTTCTGTATGACAATTACACAGCAGAAGAAAAACCTGGTTATGTTTCCTTGTTATATTCCACAAGATCCATGTAATGATACACGATCACACAGGCTGGGAGCTTTTCATCAGTATTGTAATAAATAATAATAATATAATACGATTATAGTAATAATAATACGACTACTACGACTACCACCACTTCTACTATGATCCTAGGAATAAACTGTGGTGATAAGTGATAACTATGTGTAACCTTGTAAAAGTATTCGTCCGTTTCTCACGTACTGTATGACCCGTGTTCAGCTCAACCAAAAACGGCCCAGGTCAGATCCTGACACCTGCCATTATTGACAGTAAATAAATACCTAGGCATTACCAATAGGCCCTTGGCTGCCTTCAAGAGGGAGCTGGACAGATACTTAAAGTCGGTGCCGGATCAGCCGGGCTGTGGTTCGTACGTTGGACTACGTGCGGCCAGCAGTAACAGCCTGGTTGATCAAGCCCTGATCCACCGGGAGGCCTGGTCGTGGACCGGGGCGTTGATCCCCGGAATGCCCTCCAGGTAGGCATTAGCAGACTATTGTGGGTCACGTTCTAGAGGAGGAGGTATGGAAGACTCTCCAAGGAAACTAAGCCTCACAACTCACACTGCTAGGCTTTCTCATGTTATATAGGATTATTAACCCAGGATGAAGTGTGCCTAGCAGTTTTAGTGGATTAAATTTCGGTATTCCTGGCTCACAAACTGAGGGACCGGGTTTGGGTCCCTGGACGAGCGGAAATGTTGGATATGTTACCGTCTACCTCTGCTGCCTCTGTTCAACTAACAATAAGTAGATACCTGGGTAATATGTCAATGGTATACAATACCGACAAGTTGTTGAATTAAACAAATGTGCAAAATTTGGATATCTTTATTTTGTAGACGTTTCGCCAACCCTTGGCTTTATCAGTACAACACTGGAACATAAATGGAAGAATGTATAGGAAGTAATTAATCCCTCATCCCAGAAGCAGGCTGTGAACACTGTAGTCTTGCATCCTCCTCCTCCTCCTCCCTCCTCCTCCTCCTCCTCCTCCTCCTCCTCCTCCTCCTCCTCCTCCTCCTCCTCCTCCTCCTCCTCCTCTCTTCTTCCTCTTTCTAGTTGCCGCATCGTTGACATTTTCAAGGGACATTCCTAGAGAGACTTGCTTCCACCGGGACTGTAGAAGACTTGACCACATTGTTCACACTCAGCCCAGACACAAGCTGAGATCATTTTACCATCACCTTACACGCCAACTACACTCATCAGAAAAGTTTCTGGTGACTTCTTTTTTTTTCAATATTAAGAACCATCCATAACCTCACTAGAGAAAGTATACACAACAGTCGTGACCTGACCTCACTACACCCAGGAAGACACAACAACACTGACCTCACTACATCCAGGAAGACACAACAACACTGACCTCACTACATCCAGGAAGACACAACAACACTGACCTCACTACACCCAGGAAGACACAACAACACTGACCTCACTACACCCAGGAAGACACAACAACACTGACCTCACTACACCCAGGAAGACACAACAACACTGACCTCACTACATCCAGGAAGACACAACAACACTGACCTCACTACACCCAGGAAGACACAACAACACTGACCTCACTACACCCAGGAAGACACAACAACACTGACCTCACTACATCCAGGAAGACACAACAACACTGACCTCACTACACCCAGGAAGACACAACAACACTGACCTCACTACATCCAGGAAGACACAACAACACTGACCTCACTACACCCAGGAAGACACAACAACACTGACCTCACTACACCCAGGAAGACACAACAACACTGACCTCACTACACCCAGGAAGACACAACAACACTGACCTCACTACATCCAGGAAGACACAACAACACTGACCTCACTACACCCAGGAAGACACAACAACACTGACCTCACTACACCCAGGAAGACACAACAACACTGACCTCACTACACCCAGGAAGACACAACAACACTGACCTCACTACACCCAGGAAGACACAACAACACTGACCTCACTACACCCAGGAAGACACAACAACACTGACCTCACTACACCCAGGAAGACACAACAATACTGACCTCACCTTTCATTTTAATTTTTTTTCTCAGCTCCAAGCCAATTCGGTAACTTTTATGGACCTTTTCTAACGTCCTGACGTGATTTTTAATATGTGGGCACCACTGCTGTTTATTTCAATTTTGACCTAACTTACGTTGTGTGGATAAAGTTCTGCGTACTTTGGTGCCGAGTTTTCACGTTCGAATCCTGCTCTGGACTGAGAAATAATATTTGTAAATAATTTCGCCCAATTGCGAATGTTAACCATTATATATATATATTTAATATTTCTCCATTCATATATTTAAAAGACTTTAAAAGACATAATTTTTCAGTGTAACAAATGAGTTTCTGACATTTCATTTACATGATCTTCTGGTGACAATTGTTTTGTTAACACTAACTTCTAGGTCCTCTTTGCTGGTTGACACTTTCAGTATTTTATCACAGTTCATATCCTTCACGTGGTCTGAGTTCGCTTTTTCCAGTTTCCATCACTTGACATTTATTTACATTATTGGAACAAGTACAGATCCTTGTGGCACCCCACTTGTGACACCCCACCAGGACACGTTTCCTCTTATGGCTGTGTTTTCCTCTTAAATACTCTCTCACCCATTGTGTACTCACCTAATTGTGGTTGCAGGGGTCGAGACTCAGCTCCTGGCCCCGCCTCTTCGCTGTCCGCTACTGGGGTCTCTGCTCTCCCTGCTCCATGAGCTTTATCATACCCTATCTTAAAACTGTGTATGGTTCCCGCCTCCACTATATCGTTCGCTAGACTATTTCACTTCCTGACTACTCTATGGCTGAAGAAATGCTTCCTGTGTGTGTGTGTGTGTGTGTGTGTATGTGTATGTGTGTGTGTGTGTCACTTCCCTATATAGTTCTTCCCTCCCTACCCCTTACCCCTGTCTTCTCTCACTTTCTCCCCCTCTTTCTTCCCTCTCCCTACCATCCTCCCGTACACACGAGACGTCATTCATGAAAATGATTGACCGATGCTTTACAAGTGCAAGTTGTATTTAGAGGAATGGCCAGGTGTGAGGAGGGAGTGAGGTGTCAAGCGTTCATACCTTGTCTCCCTCCCTACTCCCCATCTATCTAGGAGAGGGAGTAATGATATGGTACAGTGGTGGTAACTGCTTGGTACTCGTGGTGAGGGGGAGGGGAGCTACTGGTTATGATGTGGCTATGAGGTTTAGTGGTGAGGTAGATGTAGTGTAGATGGTACTGTTGTGAGGGTTAGTGGTGAGGTTGATGTAGTGTGGATGGTAGTGTTGTGAGGGTTAGTGGTGAGGTTGATGTAGTGTGGATGGTACTGTTGTGAGGGTTAGTGGTGAGGTTGATGTAGTGTGGATGGTAGTGTTGTGAAGGTTAGTGGTGAGGTTGATGTAGTGTGGATGGTAGTGTTGTGAGGGTTAGTGGTGAGGTTGATATAGTGTGGATGGTAGTGTTGTGAGGGTTAGTGGTGAGGTTGATGTAGTGTTGTGAGGGTTAGTGGTGAGGTTGATGTAGTATGGACGGTAGTGTAGTGAGGGTTAGTGGTGAGTCAGGGATGGAGGTTAGAGATAAAGAGTATAGTTGGTGGTAGGGGGAAATGTAAGACTTTAAATATCAGGCATAATAATATTGATAATAATATCAGGAAGAATGTTTGATCACGTCCCTAGGAAGGTTGTAAGACACATACTGACCTACACACACTTGATTTAGAAACAATGAAGCGAGGAACCACACACGCCACACAAATCTTTTTCAAGATCACATACTTGGACACACGTACTGAAAAGACTCGAGCATGTGGGTTTACCTGTCATGTTGGCAACACAGGTGCCAGGCCCAGTGGCCTGGTGGCTAAAGCTCTCGCCTCACACGGCAAGGGTCCGGGTTCTCCGTCACTAAAATGGGTACCTGGGTGTTAGTCGACTGGTGTGAGTCGCATCCCGGGGTAAAACTGACCTAATTTGCCCGAAATGCTCAGCATAACAAGGGGCTTTCTATGTAGAAGTATGTTATTGATGTCAGCTAGGCATGTATACCTTGTACATGTACTTGTAGTAAGTAAAGGTATTATTATTATTATTATTATTATTATTAAGACATGTGCTCGGGTATGTTGATGTCCTGATCATGCAACTGTGCATTACTTTGTTTTTTACACAGTTGAATCTGATAGTTAATATAGTATCTTAGTTTATTTCGAAGCTTGGCCCTAAGGTACACTACCCACGGGGTGCTACCCACAACAGCACGCCTCCGCGGCTCGGTCTGAGACCAGGCCTCATGGTGGATCAGGGTCTGATCAACCAGGCTGTTACTGCTGGCCGCACGCAAACTGACGTACGAACGAACCACAGCCCGGTTGGTCAGGTACTGACTTTAGGCAACACATGATCGGGCACCTGTAGAAGGTAATTGTCCATTGCCCTCGAAAACTTTTTATTATTGTTCTAGCAATGATACATAAACGTGCTGGTAGGAGGTTGAGTCGTCGTGACCATCTAATGTTGACACAGTGTTTTCAAATTGTATAGGTCCATATGTCTCGTTCTACCTTGGAATTGAACTCAGGTCTATGATTAGAGTTCACAGTGTTCAGTCCGTCAGGCACTGAGTTACAGGTGACTGAGCCTTTCCATAATTTATCAGTCAAGGTTGGTCAGTTGATTTTATATTTTTAGGCACAAAAAATCAATTTAAATTCTATCTACAATAATTCTTACAATCTAGTTTTAAGTTAATTTTAAGTCTGCCCAAAATGCCCTGCATACTAGGGGCTTTTGGCATGTACACCTCATGTAATCTAAATAACCAAATGTAATTCTTTGTATCATGTCCAAATAAAAATTATTATTATTATTATTATTATTATTATTATTCTCATCAAGGCATTTAGATCAATCTGTGGGTCAAATTCTCAACTGTTCTAACACACTTAAAGATTTAAGAGAGGAATAATACAGTTTTGTAAGAACTCTGTGTTCTTTATGCAGCCTGAACAGCAGCTCATGAACACTCAGTGTGTTAGTGACAGACTACCAGTTATATAAACAACACTCAGTGTACATGACAGACTACCAGTTATATAAACAACACTCAGTGTACATGACAAACTACCAGTTATATAAACAACACTCAGTGTGTTAGTGACAGACTACCAGTTATATAAACAACACTCAGTGTACATGACAAACTACCAGTTATATAAACAACACTCAGTGTGTTAGTGACAGACTACCAGTTATATAAACAACACTCAGTGTACATGACAAACTACCAGTTATAATATATAATAGGCATATAAACCGAATATGCTGTGAATGGAAGACATTCACTCAGAAGCATGGTTGGTGTATCATTTTAATGACCTGACTCCTCCTGGTCTTATGACATTAGTTTATTTTGGACCACAGCATCTGCCCAGCAGTCCCCCCCTCACACACACCTGCACCAAGGTGTGGCCACACAGCCCTGCGTCCTCGTCACATAAAATCCCTCCTTTAAAAAACGCATTGAGTAATATATTTTTATTTGTTTTCTCTGAATATACATTTGTTTACTCCGAATATACATTTGTTTACTCGGAATATACATTTGTTTACTCCGAATATACATTTGTTTACTTTGAATATACATTTGTTTACTCTGAATATACATTTGTTTTCTCTTAATATACATTTGTTTACTTTGAATATACATTTGTTTACTCTGAATATACATTTATTTACTTTGAATATGCATTTGTTTACTCTGAATATACATTTATTTACTTTGAATATGCATTTGTTTACTCTGAATATACATTTATTTACTTTGAATATACACTTGTTTACTCTGAATATACATTTGTTTACTCTTTTAATATAGTTTACATATGTGCTCTGATAATAACTTTTCCTTATTAATAAGACACATGGGCAACATTTAGATATATTTACTGAGAAACCGTCTCGCCAGCAGGCTTCTTTAGTTGAATACCCAGGTGATAGTAATACTGCAAACAATAGAGGGAACAGACAGGAACTTTGAGGTGATCAGTCCCTTCTGCCTTGATATAAGGTGATCAGTCCACTCTGTCTTGATATAAGGTGATCAGTCCCCTCTGTCTTGATATAAGGTGGCCAGTTCCCTCAGTCTTGATATAAGGTTGTCAGTCCCCTCAGTCTTGATATAAGGTGGTCAGTCCCCTCAGTCTTGATATAAGGTGGTCAGTCCCCTCAGTCTTGATGTAAGGTGGTCAGTCCCTTCAGTCTTGATATAAGGTGATCAGTCCCTTCAGTCTTGATATAAGGTGATCAGTCCACTCTGTCTTGATAAAAGGTGATCAGTCCACTCTGTCTTGATATAAGGTGATCAGTCCCCTCTGTCTTGATATAAGGTGGTCAGTTCCCTCAGTCTTGATATAAGGTTGTCAGTCCCCTCAGTCTTGATATAAGGTGGTCAGTCCCCTCAGTCTTGATATAAGGTGGTCAGTCCCTTCAGTCTTGATATAAAGGGGTCAGTCCCTTCAGTCTTGATATAAGGTGATCAGTCCCTTCAGTCTTGATATAAGGTGGTCAGTCCCTTTAGTCTTGATATAAGGTGGTCAGTCCCCTCAGTCTTGATATAAGGTGGTCAGTCCCCTCAGTCTTGATATAAAGTGGTCAGTCCCTTCAGTCTTGATATAAGGTGGCCAGTCCCTTCAGTCTTGATATAAGGTGGTCAGTCCCTTCAGTCTTGATATAAGGTGGTCAGTCCCTTCAGTCTTGATATAAGGGGGTCAGTCCCTTTAGTCTTGATATAAGGTGGTCAGTCCCTTCAGTCTTGATATAAGGTGGTCAGTCCCCTCAGTCTTGATATAAAGTGGTTAGTCCCTTCAGTCTTGATATAAGGTGGCCAGTCCCTTCAGTCTTGATATAAGGTGGTCAGTCCCTTCAGTCTTGATATAAGGTGGTCAGTCCCTTCGGTCTTGATATAAGGTGGTCAGTCCCCTCAGTCTTGATATAAGGTGGTCAGTCCCTTCAGTCTTGATATAAGGTGGTCAGTCCCTTCAGTCTTGATATAAGGTGGCCAGTCCCTTCAGTCTTGATATAAGGTGGTCAGTCCCTTCAGTCTTGATATAAGGTGATCAGTCCCTTCATTCTTGATATAAGGTGGTCAGTCCCTTCAGTCTTGATATAAGGTGGTCAGTCCCTTCAGTCTTGATATAAGGTGGTCAGTCCCTTCAGTCTTGATATAAGGTGGTCAGTCCCTTCAGTCTTGATATAAGGTGATCAGTCCCTTCATTCTTGATATAAGGTGGACAGTCCCTTCATTCTTGATATAAGGTGGCCAGTCCCTTCAGTCTTGATATAAGGTTGTCAGTCCCTTCATTCTTGATATAAGGTTGTCAGTCCCTTCAGTCTTGATATATGGTGGCCAGTCCCTTCAGTTTTGATATAAGGTGGTCAGTCCCTTCAGTCTTGATATAAGGTGGTCAGTCCCTTCAGTCTTGATATAAGGTGGTCAGTCCCTTCAGTCTTGATATAAGGTGGTCAGTCCCTTCAGTCTTAATATAAGGTGTTCAGTCCCTTCAGTCTTGATATAAGGTGGTCAGTCCCTTCAGTCTTGATATAAGGTGGTCAGTCCCTTCAGTCTTGATATATGGTGGTCAGTCCCTTCAGTCTTGATATAAGGTGGCCAGTCCCTTCAGTCTTGATATAAGGTGGTCAGTCCCTTCAGTCTTGATATAAGGTGGCCAGTCCCTTCAGTCTTGATATAAGGTGGTCAGTCCCTTCAGTCTTGATATAAGGTGGTCAGTCCCTTCAGTCTTGATATAAGGTGGTCAGTCCCTTCAGTCTTAATATAAGGTGGTCAGTCACTCATCTTACAATAGAGCTGTGATGCTGGAGACTTATACTGGAGATGGAAGTGAGGTGTAGCAGCTGGGAGATGTTATAAGTGAGCGGGGCCCGCTATGCCAAACTGTTGGTAGTAACTGAGGTGTAGTGGTGGTGGTAGTGCACCGTGTGGTGGTGGTAGTGCACCGTGTGGTGGTGGTAGTGATGGTCGTTGAGTCATCACAGGGTCAAACACAACAGCCACACAATTTATTTGATTATTTAATAACGAGCCACCTCTCTCTATCGCTCTCTTCCAGCCCTCTCAGTCCCTCTCTCCCAGCCCTCTCAGTCCCTCTCTCTCAGCCCTCGCAGTCCCTCTCTCCCAGCCCTCCCAGTCTGTCAGTAGTATTACTGTATACTGTGTAGTATACTTAGACAATCCCAGCTATTTTATAGATATGCTCCCTTGCTAGCCTTGACGTCACGAAACCCATCACATGTGAATAGTAGACCAGAAGCCTCGCGGTTAGTTCCCCGCTAGGCATAAACTGCACAAGGCAAGGCCTGGGCTTCTCAAGACTCTCTTAATTATACGCCTCCAAGACATCCAACGTGTGTATTTCTTACCTCAATATCTCCTGACGAACCCCCACAAGTCCCTCTCTTCCAGTTTTCTCTCTCCCAGTCCTCTCAGTCTCTCTTCCAGTCCTCTCAGTTCTCCCAGCCCTCTCAGTCCCTCTCTCCCAGCCCCCTCTTCCAGTCTTCTTTCCCAGTCCTTCGTCTCTCTTCCAGCCCTCTTAGCCTCTCTTCCAGCCCACTCTCCCAACCCTCTCAGTCTTTCCGAGCCCATGCTCACCCCTCTCCCAGTTCTCCCATCTCACTCTCCACTCCCTCTCCCCAGTTCTACATACAGTGCGTGTCCCCAGTATTTCATATGTAAGTAGTAGGATAGACTGAGCTGTGTGTGATGGCAGGTTATAAGTTGTGAGTGATGGCAGGTTATCAGTTGTGAGTGATGGCAGGTTATCAGTTGTGAGTGATGGCAGGTTATCAGTTGTGAGTGATGGCAGGTTATCAGTTGTGTGACCACTCGTGAAGGTGTGGCAGGTGTGGCTCACACCTACCTGGGTTAGTTCATTTTTATTGAGGTGTTGCATACATATACATTTTTTCTACAGTGGTGGTGAAGGCATAAAGAAGTTATAGGCACGTAGAAAGCACATCCTGTAGATTTAACCTAGGATAAAATATGGTCAAACAATGTGACTTATGTATAATAGTGTAGTGTGACGCAGTCGTCTTGTCTGCCAGTACACTGGCCACTGTAATGAAAGAGAGTAAGTTTATTCAGGTATACACAAATACAGTACTTATATTATCATACATAGCAGCATATGTGTAGAGAACCTAGGATAACCCAAAAAAGTCAGACAAAGTGACTTATTTCCATTGGGGTTTAATATCTTTATTATGCACCTCCTGTGAGTGGTAGTTTCTCCTCTCCAGAGAGAGAGAGAGATATAGAGATTAATATATTATGCACCTCCTGTGGGTGGTAGGCTCTCCTCTCCAGAGAGAGAGAGAGTTTAATATCTTTATTATGCACATCCCCCTGTGGGTGGTAGTCTCGCCTCTCCAGAGAGAGAGTTTAATATCTATTATGCACATCCTCCTGAGGGTGGTAGTCTCGCCTCTCCAGAGAGAGAGAGTTTAATATCTATTATGCACATCCTCCTGTGGGTGGTAGTCTTGCCTCTCCAGAGAAAGAGAGAGCACTCTATCACTTACCTCTGTTATCTGCTGTACAGTGGAACTTCTGGTCAGGACCATAATTCGTTCCAAATCTCTGGTCGTGACACGATTTGGTCGTGACCCGAATCTAATTTCCCCATTGGATTGTATGTAAATACGATTAATCCGTTCCAGACTCCTATGAACTGTATGTATTGTTTTTTTTTTTAAGATTTTAAAGCACAAAAATAGTTAACTTTACCACAGAATGCACGGTGTAATAATAAACTAAATGTAAAAACCTTTAATAACACTGAGAAAGCCTTGAACAACAGAGAAAACTAACATTGCACAAGTCCTAAGAGTTTTAAGGGGTGTCTAATGGCTGAGCAGTGAGCTCCGTTATTTATGGTCCGATTTCTTTAATTTTTGGTGTACGTTAAGAAGCATCTTTCCATCATACATTGCCCAAGTTTCAATAAGATAGCCCAACAAACAACTGAGAGAAAAAATATTTACCAAAAATCATATATGGCAAGCCTTAGCCGGGTACTGGCACTGCGAGAAGCTGTTTCGGCACTACCTGCTGAAAAAACATGGCTAATCCGAATTTATCACGGTCGTAATTACAGGAAGTGGGGGAAATTGGCGCGTGCGAAAAAAAATGGTGCGGAATGTGAAAATTGGCGCGGCTGTTTGTTCGGCACCTGATTATGTGTTCGTGACCAGATGCAAAAATTTGGCTAATTTTTTGGTCGTGAACCAATTTGTTCGTGTTCGGAAGCGTTCGTGACCGGAGGTCCCACTGTATTTGTTAATAGTTCTGAGTTCATCACTTGTTCGGTTCCGTCTCAGACTAAGCTTTCTATATATTACTAGAATAAGAACTATTATGAAATACAGAGACAAATAAAGATTGGTGTATACCAATAGTTTGTATGATTTGCTTATCATTTTACGTGTTCATGAAACAAAGAATAAGACTAACAACCCTGGTTTCCGTTTCTGTTATAACATAAGACGAGAGGCTCACTAATGTAGGCTTACTGGCCCATGTGAGTCATTTAGCTGCCGATTTGTCTTCTCCAGCTACCCGAATACCCACTTCACAAGAGAGAAATGGAGCGAGAAGTGAGGTGAGGTGTGAGGTAAACATGGAGGGAGGAATGTAGAATGAGAGTGAGGGAGGCACGCAGGGGAGGTAGGGAGGGGGCCAGTGACCATATTAGAACACAGAATAAAGGGAAGTGCACACAGCCCATTGGTTGACGCGAGGCAGCTTTTATTTATACACAACTAGGTGAGTACACAGAGCATCACACAGGGAAAGTGAACCGAGAGGAAGTGTGGGTAATATTATCAACGGTAGATCACATCACTGAAGCAGTGAGACGCTGAAATAAACTACCGTGTCCATGAAGCAGAGTTGTTGATGTGTGGAACAATCTTCTGAGTAGGGTAACAGAGGCCAAGACCTTGGGTAGCTTAAAAAGAGATTGGATAAATATATTCAAATTCAAATTCAACTTTATTTCTGATAATATTACAAAGTGGGGTGTACATATGTTATTTATACATTTTATGAAGTAGATATTACAAGATGGCCAATAATATGCCTATGCATTTCAGGCAGTTTTATGATAGGTCTTACTCAATAGTGACACAATGATTATACTGATATTAAGGTTAGGTAATTGTAGTGATTAACTAGGTTTACAAGATTGAGGTACTGAAATTCAAACATTTAAGAATTTAACAATTAGTTTATATATTAATGGTAAAGGTGATGTATTGGCATACTACAGTTTCTATATTGGAGTGTCTTAGGCAAACTTATGACTAGCTTAAGAATTATGAAGCAATAGTTGCATTAGAATTTTGGTACAGTCATGTGCAAATTAAGGGGGAATCACAGATATCAATAAGTGTATTTTGCTGTGGATATGTGCAAGATAAAGTAGTTTTCATGTGGGTGCGTAAGTGAGATAAGATGTTTTTTAACGGTGCTTTTGAAAATGAAGGTTTTGTCTGCAGTGAGAAGGGATGAGTTTGATTAGTAACTGAGGTATTGAAGCTAATTCTTAGGAAGCTTTGTGAAAAGGTTGGACAGATGGGTGGGTAGGAATGGTCGGTTTAGAAAAGGACTTGCCTGGTTTGGTTCTTATGGTCTTCTTAGCACCGTGACTGAAGCAGTTCACAACTATGCTTGGCGAAAGAAACTTTTGACGACGTTTCGGTCCATTATTGTCCATTATCAATTCACTACTTCATAATAGTCTGGGACAACTAGAACGTTGTCTAGCCTTTGTTTCCAATCTGTAGGTTGTAAAATGTGCCAGCACCGATACTGCGACTTTCATTTCATAATAAAAACATAAGATTACAAAACTAGAGGTGGAAAGTTTTGAGAGCACCGTCAACAAGAACTGGATGTTGAGTGGCACACGTGTGCCAAACTTGGCTTTGTTGCCTAAACGTTTCGCCTGCTGAGCAGTCTTCTTCAGCGGAATACACGCGAATATAACACTGGAGACAGTGGAAACAGCATTCAATCGACTGAAGAATCCTGTGGAACAGGCGAAACATTTCGTTAATTAAGATATCCAAATGTTACATGTGTTATATTCAACAACTTGACGGTATTGTTTACCATTAATTATAGTGAGAACTGCAGGTTATAATTGTAAATGGAATAAAAAGCTTTGCTAAAAGACGCCTGAAAATATGTTTTCACAAATGAGGTTAGACTGCTAGAGTGAGCCAAGTGTGTGTGTGTGTGTACTCACCTAATTCTGGTTACAAGGATCGAGTCACAGCTCCTGGCCTCGCCTCTTCGCTGGTCGCTACTAGGTTCACTCGCTCCCTGCTCCATGAGCTTTATCGTATCTCTTAAAGCTATGTATGGATCCTCTTTCCACTACATCACTCTCCTAACAACTTTATGACTGAAGAAATACTTCCTAACATCCCCTTGACTCTTTAGAGTTTTCAACTTCCAATTGTGACCCTTGTTGCTGTGTCCCACCTCTGAAACATTCCGTCCCTATTTATTTTGTCAGTTCCTCTCCGTATTTTGTATGTCGTTATCATGTTCCCCCTATTTCTCCTGTCCTCCAGTGTCGTTAGGTCGATTTCCCTTGACCTCTCCTCGTAGAACATACCCCTTAGCTCCGGGACTAGTCATATTGCAAACCTTTGCAATAGATTCACGGCTCCTGGCTCTGCCCCTTCGCTGGCCGCTATTACGTCCATTCTCTTCCTGCTTCAAGAGCCTTGTCGTATCTCTTCTTAAAGATATGTATGGATCCTGCCTCTACCACTTCTCTCTCCAGATTTTGTCACTTTCTGACAAATCTAAGGCTTAAGAAATACTTCCTAACATTCCTGTGGCTCATGTGAATTTTCTACTTCCAGTTGTGCCCTCTTGTTCCTATTTCCCATCTCTTGAACATTCTGTCCCTGTTCTCCTTGTCGATTCCTCTCAGTATTTTGTACGTCGTTATTATATCTTTCCTATTCCTCATGTCCTCCACTGTCATCAGGATGAGTTCTCTTAATCTCTCCTCATAGGATATACCCCTTAGCTCCAGGACTAGTCTTGTTACAAGCCTCTGCACGTTCTCCAGTTTCTTGACGTGCTTGACCAGGTGTGGGTTCCATACTGGTGTTGCTTACTTCAATATGGGCCTGACGTACACAGTGTACAGGATCTTGAACGATTCCTTTCTAAGGTGTTAAAATGCTATTCTTATGTTTGCCAGGCTCCCATGTGCTGCAGCAGTTATGTAGTTGATGTGTGCCTCAGGAGATGTGCTCAGTATTATACTCCAAGATCATTTTCCTTGAGTGAGGTTTGCAGTCTTTGTTCCCCTAGGCTGTACTCTGTCTATGGTCTTCTTTGACCTTCCCCAATCTTCATGACTTTGCACTTGATGGGGGTTAAACTCCAGGAGTCAGTTGTTGGACCAGGCTTGCAGCGTGTCCAGATCCGTTTGTAGTCCTACCTGATCCCCATCCACTTGAATTATCCGCATTAGCTGCATGTCGTCTGCAAACAGGGACACCTCTGAATCTATTCCTTCCGTCATGTCATTCACATATACCAGAAACAGCATTGGCCTTATTCCAGCCTGCTCCTCTAGCTTTTGCACTAATCTCTTGTGTGGAACTGTGTCGAATGCCTTCTCATAATCCAAGAAAATGCAGTCCACCCACCTCTTCTGTCACCTTCTCGTAAAACTCCAGTAGGTTTGTGACACAGGATTTACCCTTCCCGAAACCGTGCTGGTTATCGTGTATAAGCTCATTCCTCTATATGTGCCCCATCAGCCTTTTCCTGATAAACTTCTCCATGACTTTGCATACTAGACATGTCAGTGACACTGGTCTACTGCCTGTCTGTGTGTGTGTGTGCGTATGTGTGTGTGTGTGAGTGTGTATACTCACCTATTTGTGGTTACAGGGGTCGATTCATAGCTCTTGGCCCCGCCTCTTCACTGGTCGCTACTAGGTCCTCTCTCTCCCTGCTCCATGTTGTTTATCAAACCTCGTCTTAAAACTATGTATGGTTTCTGCCTCCATTACGCCACTTTCCAGACTATTCCACTTCCTGACAACTCTATGACTGAAGAAATACTTTGACTCATCTGAGTCTTCAACTTCCAATTGTGACCCCTTGTTTCTGTGTCCCATCTCTGGAACATCCTGTCTGTCCACCTTGTCAATTCCTTGCAGTACTTTATATGTCGTTATCATGTCTTCCCTAACCCTCCTGTCCTCCAGTGTCGTCAGGCCGATGTTCCTTAACCTTTCTTCGTAGGACATAACCCTTAGCTCTGGGACTAGTCTCGATGCAAACCTTCGCACTTTCTCTAATTTCTTGACGTGTGTATGTGTGTCACCATCACTGCAGACTTTTGTAACAAAATCAACATGGAATATGGAACACCATGAGTATGGCTCTGGTCATGTAACTACGAATACATCATATTCTCTCTCTCTCTCTCTCTCTCTCTCTCTCTCTCTCTCTCTCTCTCTCTCTCTCTCTCTCTCTCATGCACACGCACACAGTGAGAGAATCCTGTGCGTCTGTGGGCAGCTGTAAAATAGTGTTTGTATATATGGATGAGGAAGTAGTGAAGGTGTTCCTAAGATGCGCTCTATCAGTATTACAATATGCAGGGCCGTTGTAGTGTCTGAACTTGGAACAGTGTGGATGGGTCGTGGGGAGTTGTGGGAGCTGCCACAACTGGGGGATGTCAACTGGGAGCAGGAGGAGGAAGTGAACATATCTACGATGTCTCTCACGTGGAGGAAACTGGATGTCTCTCATAGATGGAGGACACTGGATACAGAGAGAGCAAGTGACGTTTACACGTTGTGAATAAGTCACACAAACAAACACACACACACACACATACACACAGACAAGAGACAAAAAAGATAGACCTACTCATTTATGGAAGACACTGGATGTCTATCATACATGGAAAGCACCAGGAGACATGACAGGCACTTGAAAAGTTACAAAGTTTTGCTATATTGCTTTTATTATATTTTGGGATATTGTACGTTCACTTTGTGAATGACGTCAGAAATTTGAGGAGAATGTTTTGTCTGACCTGGCATTGACCTACCCTAGAAGCCAACTAGCTGGCCAGCTAACAAACACACACACACACACACACACACACACACACACACACACACACATACACACAGGAGCTACAGCCACAAATAGGTGAGAACAGAGAGAGAATAACATTAGTCTTGTATGCTAGAATGACCAACCTAAGACCTGCCTCCAGGAAGCGGAAAAAAATCACTGTTGATAACACTTCTGGGAAGAGTCTTCGATACCGCAGCACCAGCGTCCAGCCCAACCACATGAACTTCAATTATTATTATTATTATTATTATTATTATTATTATATTTATGAGGAAGTGTTAAATCTGGAGGGGTTATGCTACAGGGCTTTCTAAACGAGAGGTAATCAGGTTTGATTGAAAAAAGGGATTGTAACTAATTCCTTGGATCAAAAACCCTTAAGCAATATCAGTGCCCACCCTTTTATCCCCTCCCTTGAAGTTTGACTAGCTTAATTTCTTATAACTTAATACCCCTTTATACCTTTAATATATTGTTATGCTAGAAATAGGAATGAATAACATCTATTTGGAAAAATATTTATAAATGTGACGTGAATATAAGAAAGTACAGTAAATACAAGTGGAGTGGATAGGATGAAAGGAGTGTTGGATGTTAAGTGATAGCGGGTTTCAGACGTGATAGAGTTGGATCCAGCAGTGAGTACCAGCAGCACACCAACATGCCCCCCCCCCACGCCACCACTAGTGTACCCACGTCACTCCATCTCCAACAGTGCCCCCCACGCCACCACTAGTGTACCCACGCATCACTCACAACAGTGCCCCCCACGCCACCACTAGTGTACCCACGCATCACTCACAACAGTGCCCCCCCCCCACGCCACCACTAGTGTACCCACGCATCACTCACAACAGTGCCCCCACGCCACCACTAGTGTACCCACGCATCACTCACAACAGTGCCCCCCACGCCACCACTAGTGTACCCACGCATCACTCACAACAGTGCCCCCCCACGCCACCACTAGTGTACCCACGCATCACTCACAACAGTGCCCCCCACGCCACCACTAGTGTACCCACGCATCACTCACAACAGTGCCCCCCACGCCACCACTAGTGTACCCACGCATCACTCACAACAGTGCCCCCACGCCACCACTAGTGTACCCACGCATCACTCACAACAGTGCCCCCCACGCCACCACTAGTGTACCCACGCATCACTCACAACAGTGCCCCCACGCCACCACTAGTGTACCCACGCATCACTCACAACAGTGCCCCCCACGCCACCACTAGTGTACCCACGCATCACTCACAACAGTGCCCCCCCACGCCACCACTAGTGTACCCACGCATCACTCACAACAGTGCCCCCACGCCACCACTAGTGTACCCACGCATCACTCACAACAGTGCCCCCCCACGCCACCACTAGTGTACCCACGCATCACTCACAACAGTGCCCCCACGCCACCACTAGTGTACCCACGCATCACTCACAACAGTGCCCCCACGCCACCACTAGTGTACCCACGCATCACTCACAACAGTGCCCCCCACGCCACCACTAGTGTACCCACGCATCACTCACAACAGTGCCCCCCACGCCACCACTAGTGTACCCACGCATCACTCACAACAGTGCCCCCCCACGCCACCACTAGTGTACCCACGCATCACTCACAACAGTGCCCCCCACGCCACCACTAGTGTACCCACGCATCACTCACAACAGTGCCCCCCACGCCACCACTAGTGTACCCACGCATCACTCACAACAGTGCCCCCCACGCCACCACTAGTGTACCCACGCATCACTCACAACAGTGCCCCCCCACGCCACCACTAGTGTACCCACGCATCACTCACAACAGTGCCCCCCACGCCACCACTAGTGTACCCACGCATCACTCACAACAGTGCCCCCCACGCCACCACTAGTGTACCCACGCATCACTCACAACAGTGCCCCCCACGCCACCACTAGTGTACCCACGCATCACTCACAACAGTGCCCCCCACGCCACCACTAGTGTACCCACGCATCACTCACAACAGTGCCCCCCACGCCACCACTAGTGTACCCACGCATCACTCACAACAGTGCCCCCCCACGCCACCACTAGTGTACCCACGCATCACTCACAACAGTGCCCCCCACGCCACCACTAGTGTACCCACGCATCACTCACAACAGTGCCCCCCACGCCACCACTAGTGTACCCACGCATCACTCACAACAGTGCCCCCCACGCCACCACTAGTGTACCCACGCATCACTCACAACAGTGCCCCCACGCCACCACTAGTGTACCCACGCATCACTCACAACAGTGCCCCCCACGCCACCACTAGTGTACCCACGCATCACTCACAACAGTGCCCCCCACGCCACCACTAGTGTACCCACGCATCACTCACAACAGTGCCCCCCACGCCACCACTAGTGTACCCACGCATCACTCACAACAGTGCCCCCCACGCCACCACTAGTGTACCCACGCATCACTCACAACATTAACCTTGTTGTTGTTGTAGTACCAACATTCTTGAATTTTTAGCTTATCTTGTGTATGGTTTTAATAGATACACAGCAGCGTATAGATACCTTTACCCCAACACTTGAATACTCTCAACAAGACTGCACTTTGTGTACATTTGCATAGCAACTTTTTATAGTGAATACGACCAACAACAGTCACCTAACACACGGGTACCTATTTTTACTGCTACGTAAGCAGAGATAGCAAGCGTGTAAGGAAATTTACTCATGCGCCTCGCTTGCCTGGGAATCGAATCCCGGACTTTGTGACTGCGAGCCCAATGCTCTCACTGTTGAACTAAGCGTCACTTCACACTCCGTGTAGGAGGAAATAATAAAACATTTTTCAAACATGTGATATTAAATGGTATGTGGATGTGTGTTTAGTTTGTTACTGATGTTATGAAGAAGTACAAGTGTGTGGCAGCTCACACACACACTGGAGGACAGGAGGGTTAGGGGAGACATGATAACGACATACAAAATACTGCGGGTAATAGACAAGGTGGATAGAGACAGGATGTTCCAGAGAGGGGACACAGAAACAAGGGGTCACAATTTGAAGTTGAAGACTCAGATGAGTCAAAGGGATGTTAGGAAGTATTTCTTCAGCCATAGAGTAGTCAGGAAGTGGAATAGTCTAGAAAGTGATGTAGTAGAGGCAAGAACCATACATAGTTTTAAGACGAGGTTTGATAAAGCTCATGGAGCAGGGAGAGAGAGGACCTAGTAGCAGTCAGTGAAAAGGCGGGGATCAGTCCTAAGACCTGTACTGTTTTTGGTATATGTGAATGACATAACGGAAGGGATAGACTCAGAAGTGTCCCTGTTTGCAGATGATGTGAAGTTAATGAGAAGAATTAAATCAGTCGAGGATCAGGCAGGACTACAAAGAGACCTGGACAGGCTACAAGCCTGGTCCAGTAACTGGCTCCTTGAATTTAACCCTGCCAAATGTAAAGTCATGAAGATCGAGGAAGGGCAAAGAAGACCGCAGACAGAGTATAATCTAGGTGGCCAAAGACTGCAAACCTCACTCAAAGAAAAAGATCTTGGGGTGAGTATAATACCGAGCACATCTCCTGAGGCACACATCAATCAGATAACTGCTGCAGCATACGGGCGGCTGGCAAACCTAAGAATAGCGTTCCAATACCTCACTAAGGAATCATTCAAGACTCTGTACACCACACACGTCAGGCCCATACTGGAGTATGCAGCACCAGTTTGGAACCCACACCTGGTCAAGCACGTCAAGAAATTAGAGAAAGTGCAAAGGTTTGCAACAAGACTAGTCCCAGAGCTAAGGGGATTGTCCTACGAAGAAAGGTTAAGGGAAATCGGCCTGACGACACTAGAGGACAGAAGGGTTAGGGGAGACATGATAACGACATATAAAATACTGCGAGGAATAGATAAGGTGGACAGAGACAAGATGTTCCAGAGATGGGGACACAGAAACAAGGGGTCACAATTGGAAGTTGAAGACTCCTATGAGTCAAAGGGATGTTAGGAAGTATTTCTTCAGTCATAGAGTTGTCAGGAAGTGGAATAGCTTAGAAAGCGACATAGTGGAGGCAGGAACCATACATAGTTTTAAGACTAGGTTTGATAAAGCTCATGGAGCAGGGAGAGAGAGGACCTAGTAGCAATCAGTGAAGAGGCGGGGCCAGGAGCTATGAATCGATCACTGCAACCACAAATAGGTGAGTACAAATAGGTGAGTACACACACACACACAAATGTAGCCCAAATTTTCAAGAAGGGAGACAGAGAAGCAGCAAGTACAGTCCAGTGTCCCAGACATGTATAGGAGTGGACTCATACTTGACAAACAGTACTACTTCGGAGGTGGAAAACCTTATCTCAGAAACCTACTGGAGTTCTACGACAAAGTAATATAAGTAAGACAGTAGAGAGGGGTGGGTAGATTGTATTTTCTTGACTGTAAGAAGGCTTTTCAAACAGTACCGTACAAGAGGAGCAGGCAGGAAAAAGCCAACCCGGTGGCCTGGTGGCTAAAGCTCTCGCTTCACGCACGGAGGGCCCGGGTTCGATTTCCGGCGGGATGGAAACATTTCGACGCGTTTCCTTACACCTGTTGCCCTGTTCACCTAGCAGCAAATAGGTACCTGGGTGTTAGTCGACTGGTGTGGGTCGCATCTTGGGGGACAAGATTGAGGACCCCAGTGGAAATAAGACAGACAGTCCTCGATGACGTACTGACTTTCTTGGGTTATCCTGGGTGGCTAACCCTCCGGGGTTAAAAATCCGAACAAAATCTTATCTTATCAGGGAATACCTCTCAGGAAGGAAACAACGAGTGATGGTACGTGATGAGGTGTCGAAATGGGCGCATATGACGAGTGGTGTTCCACAAGGATCAGACATAGGGCCGGTGCTGTTTCTTGTATACGTAAATGACATGACAAAAGGGATAGAATCTGAGGTATTCCTGTCCACAGACGATGTGAAACTAATGAGGAGAATTCAAACGGACGAGGACCAGGAAAGGCTACAAAGGGATCTGGACACACTTCAGGTCTGGTCTGACAAATGGCTCCTGAAGTTTAACCCCAGCAAGTTATGAAATTTTGGAAAGGACAAAGAAGACCGCCGACGGCGTACAGGCTCGGGGGGGGGCAATGATTGCAATCCTCACTCAAGAAGAAAGACCTTGGAGCTAGTATCATACCTAGCATATCCTCTGAGGCGCACGTCAACCAAATAACTACTGCAGCAAATGCGCATCTTGCAAATCTAAGAATAGCGTTTCGATATCTAAGGGAAGAGTCATACACGACACTATACACCATGTACGTTAGACCCATATTGGAGTATCCAGCACCAGTATGGAACCCACACCTGGTCAAGCACGTCAAGAAACTGGAGAACGTGCAGAGACTTGCAACAAGACTAGTCCCGGAGCTAAGGGGTATATCCTATGAGAGATTAAGGGAACTCATCCTAATGACAGTGGAGGACATGAGGAATAGGGAAGATATAATAACGACATACAAAATACTGAGAGGAATCGACAAGGAGAACAGGGACAGAATATTCCAGAGATGGGAAATAGGAACAAGCGGGCACAACTGGAAGTAGAAAATTCACATGGAGAGTGAAGTGGTAGAGGCAGGATCCATACATATCTTTAAGAAGAGATACGACAAGGCTCTTGAAGCAGGAAGAGAATGGATGTAGTAGCGGCCAGCGAAGAAGCAGAGCCAGGAGCCGTGAACCTACCCCAGCAACTACATATAGGTGAGTACACACGTGCGCGCACACACATACGTTAGAACCATAATGTAGTATGTTGAACCAGACACAAACACATCACTCAAATATAAAGAAGAAATTAATGAGTGAAAAAGATTGTCTTTTAAAACTCCTTAGTAGCAGGAACCATCCAGTTAAGACAATCAAAACGTTAGCACAAGAAATTACATCCACGGGGACACATGCAAGGCTCTGAAGCTTCCACGATTTCTTTATCTTATTCTTAAAATGGGACGCATTGCGAAATATTAGAAACAGTGTTTAAGAAGAGGCAGTGGAAAGATGTTGCCTCACCTCCACTTGTATCACCATTATTATTATCACTACCGGATATTGCAACTGGGACAGATATACAGCTTGCATAGAGCCATAAAGCACTACTATTACTGGGAGCGCCTCACACTCCTCAATATGTACTCGCTGGGGCGGAGAGAGAAATACATGATAATATATGTGTGGAAATTACTCAAGGACCTAGTTCCAAATCTGTACATTGTTATACTAGAGGGAGAAATATGGAAGGAAGTGCAAAATAAACCCAGTGAAGAGTGTGGCACTACAAGAGAACACTGTATCAACATCCGTGGTCACAGACTACTCAACATCTTAACAGAGGATGTCAGAAACACTGCTGCGACAACTTGTTCCTGACAAGTGTAGAATTCTTCAACAGAAAACTGGACATGTACCTCCGCCAAGTGCCAGATCAACCAGGCTGTGATGGATATGCTGGTCAGCAGGCCAACAGCAACAACAGCCTGGTTGACCCGTCGAGCACTAGTCTACCCTCGCCCAGGGTTGGGCTCCGGGGGTAGAAAAACTCGAAACTCATCAAAGGTATATCATAGGGGAAGTTTCCACTACCATCACTGCCACCACCATTTTCACCATCACTCCCACCACCACCATTTTTACCACTATCACTCTCACCCCCGCCACCACCATCACTTCCACTACCATCATCACTCCCACTACCATCGCAACACTGTCACTGCCACCACCACTGTCATCACTGCCACCACCACTGTCATCACTGCCACCACCACCGACCTGCAGTACACATATCAAGATAAACAAATAATTTATATAAAATAAATGCAGTACCAGTACACTTTGGGCATAATTTTCTTTGAAGTATTACGAAATGAGTACAGTACTAATGCAAGGCCCATAGTATGTACAGCTCCCCCCTCCTCCCTTAGAACACGTACCTCCACCCATCCCTCCCCCATACATCTAAATCTCTCACCCATCTTCTCACCTCTACCTCTACAGCATCTACATCCACTCCCCAATCTATAAAGGTGTCATCCACTCAGGACCAAGCACCAAGAAGGGCACAAGGAACCACCAGCTGAGTTGGAACAGACATCGAGGTAAGGAATAGTTAACAAGGTCAGTGAGCTAATCGGCAGAGTAAAGGAAATATACTGAGCACTAATGACAGAAACTAAGCCAGCAAGGATCATCAAGGATGCAATTACTCTCAAGAAAGTATCACATTGTGAGGTTAAAGTAGATGGGACAACCATATGACTGACAATAATAGGAATGGTAATTCCCAGCTACAAGGAGTTAACAGTTTACACGGAGGTAACATTCTTCAGAGGTTATAAAATATTCGTGGTGCTTATATATAAATAAACAAGAAAAAGCAGGAAGCCCACATGAAAGTAGGATAATTATATACCAATAATAAACATCACAAAGAGAGTAGTTATGGCAGTATACATGACCAAGCATATATATCCTTGAATGTAGGAGACTTCAGTCATGGTAAAAGTTTAGGAGAATTGTAACACTCACGAGGCTCAGTGACACACAAGGTGAAGCTGGTAGACTCAGCAGTGAGGAACATCGTGTAGCAACTTAAGAAACAACCTGTGAGTGAGAGACAAACAGTATGACTTCATCGAGAAGTCTTACTATATAACTGAACACAGAATGTGTATGTTACAGGGTTCTTTTAGGAACAAGAGGCCACTTGATCCTGACATTCAGCAGCTAAGTGTAAGTGGTCATGCAGGACAGGGAAAACATTAAGGGGACTTAGAGAGCAGCGCAAAGAAGAGAAGACTACGAGTGTGAGAAGGTTACCAACGAAAGCAGTGTGATGCGAAACCAACATATAATAATTTGATTTAATCCAAACAACAGAAATGAATACGGTAATCATAAAGTATGTATGTTTCAGTTGTCAGTGCAAGGATGTATATCTGAGTAACAGTGGAGCATAGAAAAAATACAGAGCATTCATGCCTATGACCGAAAACAAAGATAAAAAGAACCAGGAATGACTGATAGGAAGTAAAATCGAAAACAGCATAGCAACTAAAGTAAACACTGGAGGGGAGTATGAGAGTAAAGACTCATGTGATGAAGCTGTGAATGCGAAGATTTCAACAACTTCACTAATAAGAAGTCCGCTGACAAGCCACACACAGTTGGCAAAATACTGAAGAACTGAGTAAGGCACTAGAAGAGCTCTTAAGCCAGTATCTCCATTCTCAACAAAACACTTGATAGGCAAACACCATGAAGCCATGACTCGTAAGCCTTAAGGAATTACCATCCCAGGTAGTAAAGAGGATAATGAGGTTGAATCTAGTGCAGACATGAGCCCTTGATGAATAATCCAGTGTCCTTAACTCACTTTCACGCAAGATGGTGAAGAATATGACTGAGTCCAGTGGAACCCTCAGCATCATCACACACCATCACTAATTACTGTTTCATGAATGGTCAATCTTGAGTTACAGATCAATTATTGCCTTAATACAGGCGGATACAGGGGAAAAAACGGGCGTGTGTTACCCAGTAGAAATGTATCTGTAGATGTGTGTACATGCAGATGTATTCCTCCTGTAGATGTGTTATTTGTAGAGTATGTTTTTCTGTAGATGTGTTTGTAGATGTATCTCTGCAGATGTATGTTTATAGATGTTTGCAAATGTTTGTTTCTTTGTAGATGTACATATTTAGAGCTGTTTCTTTGTAGATGTTTGTTTATCTCGTAGATATACATTTCCATGTAGATGTAGGTTTATATGTGTGTTTCCATGTAGCTGTATTTATATATAGATGTATGTTTACAATGTAGATGTATTTACATATAGATGTGTTTCCATGTAGATGTATTTTTGTAGATGTATTTAAATGTATACTTATGTTTGTAGATGTATTTAAATGTATACTTATGTTGTAGATGTATTTAAATGTATACTTATGTTTGTAGATGTATTTAAATTTAGATGTATTTACATATATGTGTTTCCATGTAGATGTATGTTTGTAGATGTATTTAAATGTATACTTATGTTTGTAGATGTATTTAAATGTATACTTATGTTTGTAGATGTATTTAAATTTAGATGTATTTACATATATGTGTTTCCATGTAGATGTATGTTTGTAGATGTATTTAAATGTATACTTATATTTGTAGATGTATTTAAATGTAGATATATTATTATAGATATATTTAGATGTAGATGTATATTTGTAGATGTATTTAAATAATGTAGATATATTGTTGTAGATGTATGTTTGTAGATGTTTTATTGTATATATTTGTTTGTATGTTGATTTTTTTGTGTAGATATGTGTTTTCACGTAGATATATTTCCATGTAGATGTGTTACCATGTAGATGTGTCTTCCCATGTAGGTGTGTGTTAAGTTGTAGATGCATGTTATCATGTAGATGTGTTATCATGTAGATGTGTGTTACCATGTAGATGTGTCTTCCCATGTAGGTGTGTGTTAAGTTGTAGATGCATGTTATCATGTAGATGTGTGTTATCATGTAGATGTGTGTTACCATGTAGATGTATGTAACCATGTAGATGTATGTAACCATGTAGATGTGTGTTATGTAGATGTGTGTTACCATGTAGATGTGTGTTACCATATAGATGTATGTAACCATGTAGATGTATGTAACCATGTAGATGTATGTAACCAAGTAGATGTGTTACCATGTAGATGTGTGTTACCATGTAGATGTGTGTTACCATATAGATGTATGTAACCATGTAGATGTATGTAACCATGTAGATGTGCATTACCATGTAGATGTATTTCCATGTAGGTTGGACCAATATATTTTATTTAAGAAGAATCTTAAAAGAAAAGGAATACGAAAAACCCAAAGAAAATATGAGACTAAAGTTGCGAAAACATCAAAGACTAAGCCAAAAAGGTTTATTTCAGGTATATAGGAGTAATATTAGGGGAAAAGTTAGGCCTACTTCAATGTAACTTACTTAGGTCGCTTACTGACTCACGAAATCGTAATGATACCACGGGAGGGGATAGAACCCACGACCAGAGAGTCATGAAACTCCAGACCGACGCGCTAGACACTAACAGTAAGCAACGACTTATTGTTAGTGTCAAAGAAATTTGTACTCTTATTAACACTTTTTTTCACCTTGTTTTTTTTTTCTTTTTCACGAGAGGATGCAAATAAAATCACAGAAATCAATAATTACCCAGGTGAGGGCGATAATAAATTATGCAAGATCAAAGTCACTAGTGACAGAGTCCTCTGACAACTTGATAGATTGAAACCAAAGAAGTCACTGGGCCCTGATGAACTGTTTTCAAGGATTCTAAGGGAATGAAATGAAGAAGGTAGCAAACCACTAGGTAGTCTGGTCAACACTTACAGATGGGTATCGTACAGGATAAGTGGAAAAATGGCAAATGTGATAGTCATTCACAAGGCGGAGATACTGTACGTTCTTAGCTGCAAATTATAATCCAGTCATCTTAGTCTTAATCGTAGGAAAGTTCATGGAATCAATAACTGCTGTAATTTAAAGCCACATTGACTGATGTAATTTTATCTGTGAATTTCAGCACGGCTTTGCTGAATTCACTAAGGAATTCGAGGCTGAAGATCATGATAATGAATATGTCATTGTATATATGAACTTTAGTAAGGCCTTTGATAGAGTTACACACAGAAGACAGTTGAAGAAAGTAATAGCAAGGGCAATTACCTCCTGGACAAGACGTGCTTGATTGATAGGCAACGAAGAGTTTGCACAAATGAGGGAAACAAGAATGGGGATGCATTTCAAGTGGTGTGCCACACGGATCAGTATCAGAGAATAAATAATGACATAAGTTTACTATTGACACTACAAGGTACCAAAAAGTTCCTGGACTGTCAATAAAGCTGATGTAACTTTTGGCTTCCAATCACGAAGTATAAATAATAGAAATCATAGAGTTATACCTGTACCTCAGCCTTCTATATATTTAATTAGGCCTCATTTAGATTATTTTCTTCAGATCTTGTCTTCATATTACAGAATGGCCATAGTTGCCATTTTATTCACAGATGAAGCGCCAAACCTGTAGGTGTCATGTAGTGCCTGGTGAAATAGGAGACATTAAGGTTCGATCCAAGGAAGGGGAGATTAAGTCCCATTTTATAGATCAATATCCCCTCGCCAGATGGCGAAGTCGATCCCATGCATTACACCAACCCTGCGGTGATGAGCGAAAGCAATGAATTTGCACTCTCTTGCAACACATAGTGCAATACGATTACTAAGGCTGTGTACCAGACCAGGTGTGTGGACACCAGACCAGGTGTGTGGACACCAGGCCAGGTGTGGTCACCAGACCAGGTGTGTGGGGTCACCAGACCAGGTGTGGTCACCAGACCAGGTGTGTGTGGTCACCAGACCAGGTGTGTGGTCACCAGACCAGGTGTGTGGTCACCAGGCCAGGTGTGTGGTCACCAGGCCAGGTGTGGTCACCAGGCCAGGTGTGTGGTCACCAGGCCAGGTGTGTGGGGTCACCAGACCAGGTGTGGTCACCAGACCAGGTGAGTGTGGTCACCAGACCAGGTGTGTGTGGTCACCAGGCCAGGTGTGGTCACCAGACCAGGTGTGTGGGGTCACCAGACCAGGTGTGGTCACCAGACCAGGTGTGTGTGGTCACCAGACCAGGTGTGTGGTCACCAGGCCAGGTGTGTGGTCACCAGGCCAGGTGTGTGGTCACCAGGCCAGGTGTGGTCACCAGGCCAGGTGTGTGGTCACCAGGCCAGATGTGTGATCACCAGACCAGGTGTGGTCACCAGGCCAGGTGTGTGGTCACCAGGCCAGGTGTGTGGTCACCAGGCCAGGTGTGTGGTCACCAGACCAGGTGTGGTCACCAGGCCAGGTGTGTGGTCACCAGGCCAGGTGTGTGGTCACCAGGCCAGGTGTGTGGTCACCAGGCCAGGTGTGTGGTCACCAGGCCAGGTGTGTAATCACCAGGCCAGGTGTGTTATCACCAGACCAGGTGTGTGGTCACCAGACCAGGTGTGTGGTCACCAGACCAGGTGTGTGGTCACCAGACCAGGTGTGTGGTCACCAGACCAGGTGTGTGGTCACCAGACCAGGTGTGTGTGGTCACCAGGCCAGGTGTGTGGTCACCAGACCAGGTGTGTGGTCACCAGGCCAGGTGTGTGGTCACCAGGCCAGGTGTGTGGTCACCAGACCAGGTGTGTGGTCACCAGACCAGGTGTGTGGTCACCAGACCAGGTGTGTGGTCACCAGGCCAGGTGTGTGGACACCAGGCCAGATGTGGTCACCAGACCAGGTGTGTGGTCACCAGACCAGGTGTGTGGTCACCAGACCAGGTGTGTGGTCACCAGACCAGGTGTGTGTGGTCACCAGACCAGGTGTATGGTCACCAGACCAGGTGTGTGGTCACCAGACCAGGTGTGTGGTCACCAGACCAGGTGTGTGGTCACCAGACCAGGTGTGTGGTCACCAGACCAGGTGTGTGGTCACCAGACCAGGTGTGTGGTCACCAGACCAGGTGTGTGGTCACCAGACCAGGTGTGTGGTCACCAGACCAGGTGTGTGGTCACCAGACCAGGTGTGGTCACCAGACCAGGTGTGTAGACTATCTCAGCAAGGCGGGACTGGCAGCAATGGGTTCAAGTTCAATAAATTCAGTATTTAAAAAAATATAAATATATATATATATATATATATATATATATATATATATATATATATATATATATATATATATATATATTATATATATATATATATATATATATGGGAAAGTAGTTTAAAACCAGGGCCGTAGATGGTCGGAACAAACTCCCAGGTAGCCTCATTGAAGTGAGAACTTTGGACAACTTTAAATTTAAGTTGGACGGATATATGAGTGGGTGAGTTGGACATACCTAGCATGGGCCAGTAGTCCTACTGCAGTGCTCCACTATTCTTATGTTCTTAAATGTGTTTTCTTGTATATGTATGTTTCCCCAGATAATGTAGATGAATGTTTACCTGTAGATGTGTGCTTATCTAGTTGTATTCGCCTAGTTGTGTTTGTAGGGGTCGATTCACAGCCCCTGGTCCTTCTTAGTTCTTATCATCTAGCTATATTTATTTCTGGACACCAGAGCTCCATCATACCTACTCTTGAGGCAGTGTATCGTGTTTATCTGCACCTCATTTCACGTAATGCGTTCCACCTTTAGCCTGAAAATATACTTCGTAATGTCCCTGCGTCTTTGGCTGTCGTCTGTGTCTCCTGGCTCCTTCACACACCACAAACACTCTGTCCCTATGGAAATACCAATAAATTGTAGTTGATAAAGACACAAGCAAACTTTCAACTGGTTGAACCCTTGGTAATAGACACAATTTACAATAGATGATCAACAAGCATACCTCTCAGCATGCTGATAATACCCCTACCATTCCTTTCCACGAGCCCACTCAATAATATCTCAAGTTGTACCCATCATGGATCAGTAGACCAATTACATTCCTACTCTGTATTTACTTAACTCATGCATTCACACCTGATTCTGTTCCCACATATTGTTACCACCGGGTACACTCTGTTAGACTTGGAAAATCTTGATTTACAGGCGAAATGTTGCCTTTAATAACATTGATAATGTTGAAGATTAAGACACGTGCAACGTTGATAATCACTGCTTGTATGTCTTTATCAATTACAGCCAGTCCATGTCCACTCTATAGTCCCCTGGTCCTCCTTTTCTAGTGTTGCTAGATGATATATTAAGTCTTTACACATGTTCCCTTGTCTTTCTCTTCTAATGTTGAAGAATTAGACACATAAGCGACATCTGGGTGTCTTTATTTGTAGATGTTTCGCCAACCAGTGGCTTTATCAGTACAATACAATGACATAATGTGAAGAATGTAGAACTATATACAAAAGATGAGGTGATTACCTCATCTCTTGTATATATACTGTATATCATTCATGTACATCTAATGTTGCCAGATGAAGTATTTTAAGTCTTTCCACGTGTTGTTTCTTGGTCCTCCTACTTCAGTATTGCTAGATGAAGTATCTTAAGCCTCTTCTCGTACTCCATTTCCCTCAGCTCTGGTACCAGTCTCATTGTGTACCTTTGTATCTTCTTTTGTTATTTTATAGGCATAATCAGGTGAGAGGGCTCCATGCTGGTGCTGCATACTCCAAGATGGGCTTAACGTAAGTAATGACCAATGTTTTAGTCTTATTTTTGATAAGGTTTGTGTTTCTGGTGATATGCTTAGTGTGATGTTTGCTCCTAGAGCTTGTACATTACATGCAGGATCATACCTCCCAAGCTGTATTCAGTGTCGAGTCTTCTCACTCCTCCTATTTTTATTACTTTGCAAATTATACAAGTACAGGTATGTTAATACCAATAGATTGGGGGAATAAGATACATATAGTGTGATAATGAATGATTATGAATATGTCTTATTCTCTCTTATTTTGCACTTCTCTTGAGTCACTTGAAGTATTAACTTCTTGTGTACCTCTGCAGCCTCTTTAAGTCTTCTTGGGGTCTCTTCTTGTCTTCTCTGGTTATCTTCCTCATTAATTTCACATCACCTGTAGTGATACTATGATTTATTTTCCTCCTGGAAAATCATTTATGTGTATCAAGAACACAAAGGTCCAAACACTGATCCTTGGGGGACTCCACTCGTCACCTGTGTCCAGTCTGACTTTTATTATTTTACCTTCACCCTCTTTTTGCTTCCCTGTGGGTCTTTTTTTCTTTAGATATTTGTTTCCCAGTAGAGGGGGTAGAAAACACTTCTTGTCATAGGATGGTTTTCTTGAAATACTGCATCACGTAAGATTTTTTTTTTTTTTGTCATATACCATTTCACAGGATGTTTTTTCTTTCATCATACATCATCACTATAGTTTTCCCTGTCGTGGTTTATCGTGAAGGATGTTTTTTTTTCTGTCATATTCCACCACACAGAATGACACAACAGGATACAAATGTAATCCCAGGAATCAGTAATTATACAGGTCAGATTGAGAATAAATTATGCAAGATCAAATTCACTAATGACAAGTCACAGGGAAGTAACAAGTTGTTTTCAAGGGTTCTGACGGAATATAAGGAGGAACTTAAAAAATCATTAATTAGCTTGTGTCTTCAGCTTATCACTACAAGCACGTATCACACTGGATATGTGGAAAAATTATAAATGTGATACTTGTTTATAAAGTAGGAGATATGTCCTTAGCTTTAAATTATAGACCATTCAACCTAATCTTAACTGTGGGAAAGTTGATGGAATCAGTAACTGCAATTTGATTTAAAGCCACCTTGAAGGATATAATAAAGCCACCTTGAAGGATATAATAAAGCCACCTTGAATGATAATAAAGCCACATTGAATGATATAATAAAGCCACCTTGAATGATATAATAAAGCCACCTTGAATGATATAATATGAGCAGCAAATCTCAGCAAGGTTTTACAAAGGGGGAGTCAATACCTTAGGAATTGACTAATCTTTTTCACAGAGGTATTTGAAGCGGTAGACCAAGATAAAGGATATAATATTGTGTATATGAACTTTAGTCTTTCATAGAGTTGCACACATGAAGAAAGTAGCAGCACATGCTGTAGCAGAAGAAATTGTATCCTGGAATGAGACATGGCTGCCAGATAAACAGCAGTCTGCGTAAATGGGGAGAAAACAGAATTGGCACTTGTTGCAAGGGGTGTGTCACAAGGATCAGTGTTGGGATCCTTGCTGTTTACAATCTACATAAACAATGTATATAAGGAAATAAATAGTGACATAAACAAAGTTTGTTAATAACACAAATTTAGACCGTCAGATAATTTTATGACGAGGACACTGGATGACCTGGATAGGTAGGTTACCTGCTACCTGAAGTCTACCAGGAGGGTATTCCGGGGATCAACGCCCCCGCGGCCTAGTCCACGACCAGGCCTCCCGGTGGATCAGGGCCTGATCAACCAGGCTGTTACTGCTGGCTGCACATAGTCCAACATTCAAACCACAGCCTGGCTGATCTGGCATCGACTTTAAGTATCTGTTCAGCTCTCTCTTGAAGGCAGCCAGGGGCCTATTGGTAATTCCCCTTATGCATGGTGGGAGTCTGTTGAACATTCTTGGGCCCCAGACACTTATGGTGTTTACTCTTAGTGTACTAATGGGCCCCCAACATTTCATTGAGGGTATTTTGCACCGCTTGCCCAGTCTTTTACTTTCGTAGGGAGTGATTTCTGTGTGCAGGTTCGGGACCATTCCTTCTAGGATTTTCTAATCTCTCTTTCAAAGATTTTTATGATGTGGGATGTTAGAGCTATTGGTCTATAGTTCTTAGCTAACGCTTTGCTGCCACCTTTATGGAGTAGGGTTATATCCGTTGTTTTTAGTGACTGGAATTTCACCCTTGTCTAAGCTCCTTCTCCATAGTATACTTGGGGCACACGAAAGGGGTTTCTTGCAGTTCTTAATGAACACAGAGTTCCACGAGTCTGGGCCTGGAGCTGAGGGTATGGGCATATTATCAAAGGCTTTCTCAAAGTCTATCAGAGTTAGGGTGATGTCGGAAATCTGACATACATTGATGGAGTTTTGAGGCTCATTCATGAAAAAATAATTTGGATTGTCGATCTTTAGACTGATTAGTCGTATTGGGATTTCAGTATCTCACTCATTTCTGTGTTGTCATCTGTGTAAGTCCCATCTTGTCTGAGCAAGGACCCGATACTATATGTAGTATTTGCCTTATTTTTGGCATATGAAAAGAAATATTTCGATTTTTTTTTTAAATTTCACTAATCGCTTTTAGCTCCTACTGTCTCTCTTGAGTACTGTAAGAGTCCTCTAACTTAAGTTTGATACTTTCCACTTCCCTGGTCAGCGCTTCCTTCCGTGTATCAGTTAATCTAGTGTTCTTGAGGAGCTCAGTGATTCTTCGTCTTCTGTACAGGGAGCGTCTTGCTCTCTCTCCAGTTTACTTCTCTTCTTCTTTCTTAGGGAAATATGCCTTGAACATACTTGAGCTGCCAGGAGGTTGATATGGTCTTAGAAGTGGCAAATACAGATCAATGCAGACAAGTGTCACCATATTATAGGATGGACATAAATACGCTGGAAAACATACAGAGGAAAAAAGTTGACCCCCTGTATCAGAAATCTTTTCTAAGAGGATAGACTAAGGGCACTGAATCTGCGCTCTCTAGAAGGCGTAGAGTTAGGGAGGATATGGTGGAGGCGTGTAAATGAAACACAGCAATAAATAAAGGGGATATAAATAACGTACTAAAAATATTTAACCAAAACAGTATTCGCAGAAATGGGTCCAAGTTGGAAAAAAATATTTAGAAAATATATATAATAAAGCACTGTTTTGGTAGAGTTGTGGATGAGTGGAACAAACTCCCGAGTGGCGTCACTGAAGCGAAAACCTTGTGTAGCTTTAAAAATAGGTCAGACAAGTTCATGAGTGGGTGTGATCTCGACCTGCCTAGCATGGGCCAATAAGCCTTCTACACTACTTCTCTCTTGTGTTTTCATGTTCTAAAACAATGTTGGATGGTTGAGGAGGCAGAGTTTTGGAGGGTAAAGGAGGGACACTTTTGGAGGGTAAAGGAGGGACACTTTTGGAGGGTAAAGGAGGGACACTTTTGGAGGGTAAAGGAGGGGCACTTTTGGAGGGTGTAGGAGGGACACTTTTGGAGGGTAAAGGAGGGACACTTTTGGAGGGTAAAGGAGGGACACTTTTGGAGGGTAATGGAGGGACACTTTTGGAGGGTGTAGGAGGGAGAATTTTGAAGGGTGGAGTATATAAGGATGACTCACAGTTGCATGAGTTCCTTAGTTAGCACTTGTGGTTTTTAGGGTCAGTAATGGTCAGAAGGTCAATGTTGGTGAAGAAGGGGCGTGGGAGCTGCTTTAGTGGGGGAGGAAGAGGGAACCTGGGATAAGGGATGGAGGGTGGGAGGGAAGGAACTGGAGTGTGGGTCGTGGGAGACGTACACAATGGGGTCGTCATTAGTGATGGTGGTTGAGAGGCTGTCCTCTCATTTTCTCACACTGGTAATGTTGACCACTGGTGATGTTCACTACTGGTAGTGCTCACCACTGGCGATGTTGACCACTTGTGATGTTCACTACTGGTAGTGCTCACCACTGGTGATGTTCACTACTGGTAGTGCTCACCACTGGTGATGTTCACTACTGGTAGTGCTCACCACTGGTGATGTTCACTACTGGTAGTGCTCACCACTGGTGATGTTCACTACTGGTAGTGCTCACCACTGGTAGTGATGTTCACTACTGGTAGTGCTCACCACTGGTGATGTTCACTACTGGTAGTGCTCACTACTGGTGATGTTCACTACTGGTAGTGCTCACCACTTATGATGTTCACTACTGGTAGTGCTCACCACTGGTGATGTTCACTACTGGTAGTGCTCACCACTGGTGATGTTGACCACTTGTGATGTTCACTGCTGGTAGTGCTCACCACTGGTGATGTTCACTACTGGTAGTGCTCACCACTGGTGATGTTCACTACTGGTAGTGCTCACCACTTGTGATGTTCACTACTGGTAGTGCTCACCACTGATGATGTTCACTACTGGTAGTGCTCACCACTGGTGATGTTCACTACTGGTAGTGCTCACCACTGGTGATGTTCACTACTGGTAGTGCTCACCACTGATGATGTTGACCACTGGTGATGTTCACTACTGGTAGTGCTCACCACTGGTGATGTTCACTACTGGTAGTGCTCACCACTGGTGATGTTCACTACTGGTAGTGCTCACCACTGGTGATGTTCACTACTGGAAGTGCTCACCACTGGTGATGTTCACTACTGGTAGTGCTCACCACTGGTGATGTTCACTACTGGTAGTGCTCACCACTGGTGATGTTCACTACTGGTAGTGCTCACCACTGGTGATGTTCACTACTGGTAGTGCTCACCACTGATGATGTTCACTACTGGTAGTGCTCACCACTGATGATGTTCACTACTGGTAGTGCTCACCACTTGTGATGTTCACTACTGGTAGTGCTCACCACTTGTGATGTTCACTACTGGTAGTGCTCACCACTGGTGATGTTCACTACTGGTAGTGCTCACCTCTGGTGATGTTCACTACTGGTAGAGCTCACCACTGGTGATGTTCACTACTGGTAGTGCTCACCACTGGTGATGTTCACTACTTGTAGTGCTCACCACTTGTGATGTTCACTACTGGTAGTGCTCACCACTTGTGATGTTCACTACTGGTAGTGCTCACCACTGGTGATGTTCACTACTGGTAGTGCTCACCACTGGTGATGTTCACTACTGGTAGTGCTCACCACTGGTGATGTTCACTACTGGTAGTGCTCACCACTTGTGATGTTCACTACTGGTAGTGCTCACCACTTGTGATGTTCACTACTGGTAGTGCTCACCACTGGTGATGTTGACCACTTGTGATGTTCACTACTGGTAGTGCTCACCACTGGTGATGTTCACTACTGGTAGTGCTCACCACTTGTGATGTTCACTACTGGTAGTGCTCACCACTGGTGATGTTCACTACTGGTAGTGCTCACCACTGGTGATGTTCACTTACTTGGTAGTGCTCACCACTGGTGATGTTCACTACTGGTAGTGCTCACCACTGGTGATGTTCACTATTTGAGTAGTGCTCACCACTGGTGATGTTCACTACTGGTAGTGCTCACCACTGGTGATGTTCACTACTGGTAGTGCTCACCACTGGTGATGTTCACTACTGGTAGTGCTCACCACTGGTGATGTTCACTACTGGTAGTGCTCACCACTGGTGATGTTCACTACTGGTAGTGCTCACCACTGGTGATGTTCACTACTGGTAGTGCTCACCACTGGTGATGTTCACTACTGGTAGTGCTCACCACTGGTGATGTTCACTACTGGTAGTGCTCACCACTGGTGATGTTCACTACTGGTAGTGCTCACCACTGGTGATGTTCACTACTGGTAGTGCTCACCACTGGTGATGTTCACTACTGGTAGTGCTCACCACTGGTGATGTTCACTACTGGTAGTGCTCACCACTGGTGATGTTCACTACTGGTAGTGCTCACCACTGGTGATGTTCACTACTGGTAGTGCTCACCACTGGTGATGTTCACTACTGGTAGTGCTCACCACTGGTGATGTTCACTACTGGTAGTGCTCACCACTGTGATGTTCACTACTGGTAGTGCTCACCACTGTGATGTTCACTACTGGTAGTGCTCACCACTGGTGATGTTCACTACTGGTAGTGCTCACCACTGGTGATGTTCACTACTGGTAGTGCTCACCACTGGTGATGTTCACTACTGGTAGTGCTCACCACTGGTGATGTTCACTACTGGTAGTGCTCACCACTGGTGATGTTCACTACTGGTAGTGCTCACCACTGGTGATGTTCACTACTGGTAGTGCTCACCACTGTGATGTTCACTACTGGTAGTGCTCACCACTGGTGATGTTCACTACTGGTAGTGCTCACCACTGTGATGTTCACTACTGGTAGTGCTCACCACTTGTGATGTTCACTACTGGTAGTGCTCACCACTGGTGATGTTCACTACTGGTAGTGCTCACCACTTGTGATGTTCACTACTGGTAGTGCTCACCACTGGTGATGTTCACTACTGGTAGTGCTCACCACTGGTGATGTTCACTACTGGTAGTGCTCACCACTGGTGATGTTCACTACTGGTAGTGCTCACCACTGGTGATGTTCACTACTGGTAGTGCTCACCACTGTGATGTTCACTACTGGTAGTGCTCACCACTGGTGATGTTCACTACTGGTAGTGCTCACCACTGGTGATGTTCACTACTGGTAGTGCTCACCACTGGTGATGTTCACTACTGGTAGTGCTCACCACTGGTGATGTTCACTACTGGTAGTGCTCACCACTTGTGATGTTCACTACTGGTAGTGCTCACCACTGGTGATGTTCACTACTGGTAGTGCTCACCACTGGTGATGTTCACTACTGGTAGTGCTCACCACTGGTGATGTTCACTACTGGTAGTGCTCACCACTGGTGATGTTCACTACTGGTAGTGCTCACCACTGGTGATGTTCACTACTGGTAGTGCTCACCACTGGTGATGTTCACTACTGGTAGTGCTCACCACTGGTGATGTTGACCAGTGATGGTTGACATATATGACGAGACACAACAGCTGGAGACAATGATCCACGTTGTCATAACACGTTAACAACATAAGAAAGAAGGAATACTGCAGCAGGCCCACTGGCCCATGCGAGGCAGGTCCAGGTCTCCCGCTGGCTTAAGCCAATGACCCAACCTAGTCAGGTCAGGTCACATCCACTTAAGGAAGGAGCACGGCATCAGACCTATTAGCACAAACTAGTCAGGTCCAACTCACACCCACCCACACCCACTCATGTATGTATCTAACCTATTTTTAAAATTACACAACGTTTTAGCTTTTATGACGGTACTCGTGAGTTTGTTAACTGTCACATACCACGCCTACAACTAGGTATTAAACTAATTATATCATAGATTAGGGAGGTGTCTGCAGCATTTTGTGTCTCATTCGTGAAGAACTCATTTGGGTCGTCAGTCTTTATGCCAGTTAGTGACTCATCGAACAATGAGTCGTATGTAAGTTTATTCAGGTATACACAAATACAGTTACATAGATTATCATGTACTGAAATACGGTAGAAATGTTTCCCTACTGGAGCGGTGGTGTTTGTGACCGTGTTAAGACCTTTTCTGACCTGTGTCGGGGATAACTGTCACCCATCCTGTGTGTGTGTAATCTGTAAGTTCCTTTCATTATTTGGTTTTAACTAGTTCTGGTGAAAGAGGTCAGGGGTGTTGGTATTTTTTGTGTTTAGATTATGTGGGGAGAATAACGAGTATTTTGCTTGGGAGATTTTGGAGGCTGAAGCGTAATATGTACAGATATCCCACCCATCAAGAACCAGCTCATCCACCAACCTGACAGTCACCCAATTACCTATCCTGGGGTACCTTGGGAGGGTCACTCACTACTCCAGGCCTGCTCTCTGTTAAACTGGGTGCCTTGTGACCATCACCCAGCTGCTGTGTCACTGTCCTGGCCTGTCATCCGTTATAGTGAGTGCCTTGTGACCATCACCCAGCTGCTGTGTCACTGTCCTGGCCTGTCATCCATCATAGTGAGTGCCTTGTGACCATCACCCAGCTGCTGTGTCACTGTCCTGGCCTGTCATCCGTTATAGTGAGTGCCTTGTGACCATCACCCAGCTGCTGTGTCACTGTCCTGGCCTGTCACCCATCATAGTGAGTGCCTTGTGACCATCACCCAGCTGCTGTGTCACTGTCCTGGCCTGTCATCCATCATAGTGAGTGCCTTGTGACCATCACCCGCTGCTGACTCGCCCAGTGCTCACTCACCCATTGACTCAGTGCCATATCGATGCCAGTACCTTGGTACCGCCCTAGTAACAGGGTATCCAGACTCTAAACAGAAGAGAAACACTGAATAAACAATCAACAGAGTTGTTCTTAGAGGCAGCTGACATGTTATGGTCGGCAGCTGACATGTTGTGGCCGGCAGCTGACAGGTCGGCAGCTGACTTTCTGTGGTCGGCAGCTGGCTTGTTGTGGGCGGCAGCTGACTTCTTGTGGCCGGCAGCTGACTTATGGCCGGCAGCTGACTTATGGGCGGCAGCTGACTTGTTATGACCGGCAGCGGACTTATGGGCGGCAGCTGACTTGTTAATAATAATAATAATAATACTTTATTGAGACATGGTACAATGATACATGGTAGACAAGAAATATAGCTGACTTATGGGCGGCAGCTGACTTGTTGTGGCCGGCAGCTGATGTCTTTAAGGCGGCAGCTGACATCTTATGGGAGTCAGCAGCTGACTTGTGGCGGTAGATAGATTTTGCCACCGAAGTGGCTAGTCTATGGCGGTATTGTGAAGAATAAAACACAAATGGCGTCAGGGAGGCTGGGACGAGAGAGGTGGGAGATGCGTGCTTCACCTCTCACTCCTGCCAGCACATTGTGCACAGGTATTTTAGGACCCACGAACCTTGAAACTGGGTGAGTGCACCAACCAGTGAACAACTGGGTGAGTGCACCAGGCAGTGAACAACTGGGTGAGTGCACCAACCAGTGAACAACTGGGTGAGTGCATCAGTCAGTGAACACCTGGGTGAGTGCAACAGTCAGTGAACACCTGGGTGAGTGCATCAGTCAGTGAACACCTGGGTGAGTGCACCAGGCAGTGAACAACTGGGTGAGTGCACCAACCAGTGAACAACTGGGTGAGTGCATCAGTCAGTGAACACCTGGGTGAGTGCAACAGTCAGTGAACACCTGGGTGAGTGCATCAGTCAGTGAACACCTGGGTGAGTGCACCAGGCAGTGAACAACTGGGTGAGTGCACCAACCAGTGAACACCTGGGTGAGGGCAACAGTCAGTGAACACCTGGGTGAGTGCATCAGTCAGTGAACACCTGGGTGAGTGCACCAGGCAGTGAACAACTGGGCGAGTGCAACAGTCAGTGAACAACTGGGTGAGTGCATCAGTCAGTGAATAACTGGGTGAGTGCAACAGTCAGTGAACAACTGGATGAGTGCATCAGTCAGTGAATACCTGGGTGAGTGCATCAGTCAGTGAACACCTGGGTGAGTACATCAGTCAGTGAACAACTGGGTGAGTGCATCAGTCAGTGAACAACTGGGTGAGTACATCAGTCAGTGAACAACGGGGTGAGTGCAACAGTCAGTGAACACCTGGGTGAGTACATCAGTCAGTGAACACCTGGGTGAGTGCAACAGTCAGTGAACAACTGGGTGAGTGCATCAGTCAGTAAACACCTGGGTGAGTACATCAGTCAGTGAACAACGGGGTGAGTGCATCAGTCAGTGAACACCTGGGTGAGTGCATCAGTCAGTGAACAACTGGGTGAGTGCAACAGTCAGTGAACAACGGGGTGAGTGCATCAGTCAGTGAACAACGGGGTGAGTGCAACAGTCAGTGAACACCTGGGTGAGTGCATCAGTCAGTGAACAACTGGGTGAGTGCATCAGTCAGTGAACAACTGGGTGAGTGCATCAGTCAGTGAACAACGGGGTGAGTGCAACAGTCAGTGAACAACTGGGTGAGTGCAACAGTCAGTGAACACCTGGGTGAGTGCATCAGTCAGTGAACAACTGGGTGAGTGCATCAGTCAGTGAACAACGGGGTGAGTGCATCAGTCAGTGAACACCTGGGTGAGTGCATCAGTCAGTGAACACCTGGGTGAGTGCATCAGTCAGTGAACAACTGGGTGAGTGCATCAGTCAGTGAACAACGGGGTGAGTGCAACAGCCAGTGAACACCTGGGTGAGTGCATCAGTCAGTGAACACCTGGGTGAGTGCATCAGTCAGTGAACAACGGGGTGAGTGCAACAGTCAGTGAACACCGGGGTGAGTGCAACAGTCAGTGAACACCTGGGTGAGTGCATCAGTCAGTGAACAACTGGGTGAGTGCATCAGTCAGTGAACACCTGGGTGAGTGCATCAGTCAGTGAACAACTGGGTGAGTGCATCAGTCAGTAAACACCTGGGTGAGTGCATCAGTCAGTGAACAACGGGTGAGTGCACAGTCAGTGAACACCTGGGTGAGTGCATCAGTCAGTGAACAACTGGGTGAGTGCATCAGTCAGTGAACACCTGGGTGAGTGCATCAGTCAGTGAACAACGGGTGAGTGCACAGTCAGTGAACACCTGGGTGAGTGCATCAGTCAGTGAACACCTGGGTGAGTGCATCAGTCAGTGAACACTGGGTGAGTGCATCAGTCAGTGAACAACGGGTGAGTGCATCAGTCAGTGAACACCTGGGTGAGTGCATCAGTCAGTGAACACCTGGGTGAGTGCATCAGTCAGTGAACACCTGGGTGAGTGCATCAGTCAGTGAACACCTGGGTGAGTGCAACAGTCAGTGAACACCTGGGTGAGTGCAACAGTCAGTGAACAACTGGGTGAGTGCATCAGTCAGTGAACACCTGGGTGAGTGCATCAGTCAGTGAACACTGGGTGAGTGCAACAGTCAGTGAACACCTGGGTGAGTGCATCAGTCAGTGAACAACTGGGTGAGTGCAACAGTCAGTGAACACCTGGGTGAGTGCATCAGTCAGTGAACAACGGGGTGAGTGCATCAGTCAGTGAACACCTGGGTGAGTGCATCAGTCAGTGAACAACTGGGTGAGTGCATCAGTCAGTGAACAACGGGGTGAGTGCATCAGTCAGTGAACAACGGGGTGAGTGCAACAGTCAGTGAACACCTGGGTGAGTGCATCAGTCAGTGAACAACTGGGTGAGTGCATCAGTCAGTGAACAACTGGGTGAGTGCATCAGTCAGTGAACAACGGGTGAGTGCAACAGTCAGTGAACACCTGGGTGAGTGCATCAGTCAGTGAACACCTGGGTGAGTGCATCAGTCAGTGAACAACTGGGTGAGTGCATCAGTCAGTGAACAACGGGGTGAGTGCACAGTCAGTGAACACCTGGGTGAGTGCAACAGTCAGTGAACACCTGGGTGAGTGCATCAGTCAGTGAACAACTGGGTGAGTGCATCAGTCAGTGAACAACGGGGTGAGTGCAACAGTCAGTGAACACCTGGGTGAGTGCATCAGTCAGTGAACACCTGGGTGAGTGCATCAGTCAGTGAACAACGGGGTGAGTGCAACAGTCAGTGAACAACGGGGTGAGTGCAACAGTCAGTGAACAACGGGGTGAGTGCATCAGTCAGTGAACACCTGGGTGAGTGCATCAGTCAGTGAACACCTGGGTGAGTGCAACAGTCAGTGAACAACTGGGTGAGTGCACAGTCAGTGAACAAGATGAGGCATCAGTCAGTGAACACCTGGGTGAGTGCAACAGTCAGTGAACACCTGGGTGAGTGCACCAGTCAGTGAACAACTGGGTGAGTGCATCAGTCCGTGAACAACTGGGTGAGTGCAACAGTCAGTGAACACCTGGGTGAGTGCATCAGTCAGTGAACAACTGGGTGAGTGCACCAGTCAGTGAACAACTGGGTGAGTGCATCAGTCAGTGAACACCTGGGTGAGTGCATCAGTCAGTGAACACCTGGGTGAGTGCATCAGTCAGTGAACACCTGGGTGAGTGCATCAGTCAGTGAACACCTGGGTGAGTGCATCAGTCAGTGAACACCTGGGTGAGTGCATCAGTCAGTGAACAACTGGGTGAGTGCATCAGTCAGTGAACACCTGGGTGAGTGCATCAGTCAGTGAACACCTGGGTGAGTGCAACAGTCAGTGAACACCTGGGTGAGTGCATCAGTCAGTGAACACCTGGGTGAGTGCATCAGTCAGTGAACACCTGGGTGAGTGCATCAGTCAGTGAACACCTGGGTGAGTGCATCAGTCAGTGAACACCTGGGTGAGTGCATCAGTCAGTGAACACCTGGGTGAGTGCATCAGTCAGTGAACACCTGGGTGAGTGCATCAGTCAGTAAACACCTGGGTGAGTGCAACAGTCAGTAAACACCTGGGTGAGTGCAACAGTCAGTAAACTCCTGGGTGAGTGCACCAACCAGTGAACACCTGGGTGAGTGCACCAAGCAGTGAACACCTGGATGAGTGCACCAACCAGTGAACACCTGGGTGAGTGCACCAAGCAGTGAACACCTGGGTGAGTGCACCAACCAGTGAACACCTGGGTGAGTGCACCAACCAGTGAACACCTGGGTGAGTGCACCAACCAGTGAACACCTGGGTGAGTGCACCAACCAGTGAACACCTGGGTGAGTGCACCAAGCAGTGAACAACGGGGTATTGTTGAAAATGGTATAAAATACAGACAGGTTGTAGATTAAGACACATGGCCAACAGTTATGTATCTTTATTGACGAAAGGTTTCGCCTACACAGTAGGCTGCCGCCCTGTATAACCCCTGTGGTTTAGCGCTTCTTTTGATTATACTAATAATACACAGTAGGCTTCTTCAGTCAAATACAGAGGGAGCAAGTGTAGTAGTGAAATAAAGATGATGTAATCAGTCTATCAACCTTGGAGAAAAAGCATGAGGTGGTGAGTCCCTCAGCCTGGAGAAGCTCCATGGAGCTTCTCACTATTTCTGTGCCATCCCAGGCACTTGCACAGTGTGCCCCAGAAAAGTAGGCATTGGTGAACTGTGAATGCCAGAACTGAGTGAGTTCTGAGTACCATAGTTGTGAGCGTGCCATAAGTGTGAGATAGTGCCAGTTGGTAGTGCCACAGTTCCTTGGATCACCGCCATGAGTGTGGGTGTCCCATAGCTCGGTTGTTAGTGCACTCAGCTCACATATCCATGGTTCGATCCCCGGTACGGGTTGAAACATTGGGCCTGTTTCCTTATGACACCTGTTGTCCCTGTTCACCTGGCAGTAAACAGGTACCTGGGTGTTAATCGACTGGTGAGGGTCGCATCCTGGGGATAAAATTAATCTATGTTGCCGGAAATGTTCTGTATAACAAGGGCTTTTTACATAGTATGTCAGCTAGGTGTGTATAAGTTGTATCATGAATAATTTAGACACATGACAAGAAGCCTTAGCAATAGTGTGGTCTTTAAAACACTTCCGAGACGTCATACGATAACATGGCCGAGCTGTCGTGTCAGTATCATATATACACTTGTGTAGTGTATCTTTCCTTTTATACAGCTGGTCCCTTTGCGTGTGACGTCACGGTACCCGCTGACGTCAGAGGCTCAGCGCATGTGCACAGCCTCTCATAGGCACTCTCCCTCACTAACGTTAGACCTACAGGCGAGACAGACGGGTGGCTGGACTCTCCTTCACTTACTGTAAATATACCGTAACCATCCAACAAGGAGTATCTTTGACCTCCTATATATCTCTCCCAAGATCCACGCGACAGCTTTATCAATACAAATTCTAGAACAAAATCTGGAGACAGTAGAACTATATACAAAAGATGATGTAATCAGTGCCTCAACCTTGGTGTTGGTGTGAAGAACACCGTAGTCGTGAGGACCACCAAGGCTGAGGCACTGATTACCTCATCTTTTGTATATACTAGTTCTACTGTCTCCAGATTTTGTCCTAGAATTTGTATTGATAAAGCCACTGGATGGCGAAACGTCTACAATAAAGATACCCAGTTGTTGTACATGTGTCTAAATTATTCAACTTGTCGGTATTGTATACCATTCATGTACAAGTTGTATCATGTTCTTGAAGAAATAAAGATTGTTATTATTATTATTAATATTATCAAAGTTGCGACCAGATGTGCCTTGTTTACATTATACTACACAGTTCTGGCCACCATATTATCAATGGATATAAATGCACTGGAAAACATACAAAGGAGGATGACAAACTTAATCTCATGTATCAGACGTTTTTCGTATGAGGATAGACTGAGGGCAAGTAAGTTTATTCAGGTATACACAAATACAGTTACATATAAAGGCGTAGAATTAGGGAGGATATGATTGAGGTGTATAAATGGAAAGCAGGAATAAATAGAGTGGATGTAAAACGTTGTGTTGTTTTAAAAATAGGTTAGACAAATGCATGAGTGGGTGTGGGTGGGTGTGACTTGGACCTGACTGGCTTCGGCCAGTAGGTGACTTGGACTTGCCTAACAGGAAGCAGGCTAACAAACCACTTGGACTCCCAAAAATTGCACAATCCAGAGCAACATGGTTTCAGAGCAGGTCGTTCCTGTCTCTCGCAACTATTGGTCTTAGATGCACTGGAAAACAAACAGAATGCAGATGTAGTATACACAGATTTTGCAAAAGCCTTTGACAAGTGCGATCATGGTGTAATTGCACACAAAATGCGTGCTAAAGGGATAACTGGCAAAGTAGGCAGATGAATCTTCAACTTTCTAACCAATCGAACACAAAGAGTAGTGGTAAATAGAGTTAAATCGGAAGCTGCCATAGTGAAGAGCTCTGTTCCACAAGGCACAGTACTCGCCCCTATCCTGTTCCTCATTATCATATCAGACATAGACAGAGATGTAAACCATAGCACTGTATCATCCTTTGCAAACGATACTAGGATCTGCATGAGAGTGTCATCCATTGAGGACACGGCAAATCTCCAAGAAGATATAAACCAAGTTTTCCAATGGGCAACGGAGAACAATATGATGTTCAATGAAGACAAATTCCAACTACTCCGTTATTGAAAACTGGAGGAAATAATAGCTAGGACTGAGTATACTACAAACTCTAATGACACAATAGAGCGGAAAAGTAATGTGAAGGACCTGGGTGTGGTAATGTCCGAAGACCTCACCTTCAAGGACCACAACAATGCCACTATCACATCTGTGAGGAAACTGATAGGATGGATAATGAGAACATTCAAGACAAGAGATGCTAAGCCAAGGCCATGATGATTCTCTTCAAATCACTTGTTCTCTCTAGGCTAGAATACTGTTGTACATTAACATCCCCATTCAAGGTAGGTGAAATTGCAGATCTAGAGAATGTACAGATAACCTTTACTGCACATATAAGTTCCATCAAACACCTTAACTACTGGGAACGCCTGGAAGCACTTGACTTGTACTCACTGGAGCCCAGGCGAGGTATATCATAATCTACACCTGGAAGATTCTGGAGGGACTGGTTCCTAATCTGCACACAGAAATCACTCCCTACGAAAGCAAAAGATTTGGCAGGTGATGCAACATACCCCCAGTGAAAAATAGGCTCCCACCAGCCATAAGGGGCATTACCAATAGACCCCTGGTTGTCTTCAAGAGGGAGCTCGACAGATACCTATAGTCGGTGCCGGATCAGCCGGGCTGTGGTTTGTACGTTGGAATACGTGGGGCCAGCAGTAACAGCCTCGTTCATCAGGTCCTGATCCACCGGGAGGCCTGGTCGTGGACCGGGCCGCGGGGGCGTTGATCCCCGGAATGCCCTCCAGGTAGTAGGCCTTCTACAGTGCTCCTTTCTAATGTTAAATTTTCAACGTGGGACCAAGAGCTGGATCTCGATGTTATATCGTTAATTACGTAGTATTAACTAGAGGCTGGCCGTCAAGAAGAGAGTGATGAGTGGTAACATTAGAGGTGTGCTTGGAGAGGCTGGTAGTGGTCGAGTGTCACCTTGCAGTAGAGATAAGACGTCCAGTGTTTCCGGCAGTAACACTGAGACCATAACCAGCGTCTCCAAGCACACCTCTGATGTTACCACTCATCACTCTTGACGGCCACCCTCTACTTAATACTACGTAATTAACGATATAACATCAACATCCAGCTCTTGGTCCCACGTTGGTGGTTAGTTGTTCACCACTGGTAGTGAAGAATTAGACACACGTGCAACATCTGGGTGGCTTTATTTGTAGACGTTTCCCCAACCAGTGGCTTTATTTGTAGACGTTTCCCCAACCAGTGGCTTTATTTGTAGACGTTTTCCCAACCAGTGTCTTTATTTGTAGACGTTTCCCCAACCAGTGGCTTTATTTGTAGACGTTTCTCCAACCAGTGGCTTTATTTGTAGACGTTTCCCCAACCAGTGGCTTTATTTGTAGACGTTTCCCCAACCAGTGGCTTTATTTGTAGACGTTTCTCCAACCAGTGGCTTTATTTGTAGACGTTTCCCCAACCAGTGGCTTTATTTGTAGACGTTTCCCCAACCAGTGGCTTTATTTGTAGACGTTTCTCCAACCAGTGGCTTTATTTGTAGACGTTTCCCAATCAGTGGCTTTATTTGTAGACGTTTCCCCAACCAGCTTTTGTGCGTTTCTCCAACATGGCTTTTTGTAGACGTTTCCAACCAGTGGCTTTTTGTAGACGTTTCCCAACCAGTGGCTTTATTTGTAGACGTTTCCCCAACCAGTGGCTTTATTTGTAGACGTTTCCCCAACCAGTGGCTTTATTTTTAGACGTTTCCCCAACCAGTGGCTTTATTTGTAGACGTTTCCCCAACCAGTGGCTTTATTTATAGACGTTTCCCCAACCAGTGGCTTTATTTGTAGACGTTTCCCCAACCAGTGGCTTTATTTATAGACGTTTCCCCAACCAGTGGCTTTATTTATAGACGTTTCCCCAACCAGTGGCTTTATTTATAGACGTTTCCCCAACCAGTGGCTTTATCAGTACAATACAGGGACATAATGTGAAGAATTATATACAAAAGATGAGGTACTGAGTCTCAGCCTTGGAGTTGGTGAACACAGCACTGTTGTCTTGAAGGTACTGAAGCAGTCATGATGCAACTTGGTGCTTATGTACTGGCGACAAGTGTAGACGTGCAGCAGACGAAGCATTGTCAACACTACTGGTGGTGTTGGTGGACGACTAATTTCAATTACCCCGCTATGGACAACTTGAGGAAATAAAAGCTAGATCGGTGTATAAGACAAATTCCAACCACACAATGGAGCGGAGTGATAATCTGATAATTTCAGAGAATCTCACTTTCAAAAGTCACAATGTATCTACCATATCTGCTATGAAAATGATAGGATGAATAATGAGAACCTTCAAAACAAGGGATGCCAAGCCAATGATGATTCTCTTTAAATCACCTGTTCTCTCTAGGCTGGAATACTGTACACTAGCCACCCCTTTCAAGGTAGGCGAAATTACCTATATGGAGAATGTACAGATAACTTTCACTGCACGTATAAGTACAGTGAAGCACCTCAATTATTGGGGCCGTTTGAAGTCCTTTGGCCTGTATTTCTTGGAACGCAGGTGAGAAAGATACATTATAATTTACACCTGGAAAATCCCAGAGGGTCTAGTAACAAATCTGCACACGGAAATCACTCCCTATGAAACCAAAAGACTCTGCAGGCTGTGCAACATCCCCCCAATGAAAAGCAGGGGTGCCGTGAGTACACTAAAAGTTAAGACAATAAGTGTCAGGGGCCCAAGATTGTTCAACTGCCTCCCAGCATGCATAAGGGGGATTACCAATAGACCTCTAGCTGTCTTCAAGAAGGCGCTGGATAGGCACCTAAAGTCAGTACCTGACTAGCTCGTCCGTTTGGTATGACACCAGTAGCAGTTGCATGACACTAACAGCAGGTTTATGACACCAGCAGCGGCTTTACGACACCAGCAGCAGCTGCATGACACAACGGCAGCTGCATGACACCAACAGCAGCTGCATGACACCAACAGCAGCTGCATGACACCAACAGCAGCTGCATGACACCAACAGCAGCTGCATGACACCAACAGCAGCTGCATGACACCAACAGCAGCTGTATGACACCAACAACAGCTATATAACTAACAGCAGCTGTATGACACCAACAACAGTTGCATGACACCAGCAGCAGCTGTACTACACCACTAGCAGCAGCTGTATGACACCAGAAGCAGTTGTATGACACCAGCAGCAGCTGTATGACACCAGCAGCAGCTGCATCACACCAGCAGCAGCTGGGGTAGTGAAGGAAGTTGATCATGTCAGGACTATGTGAATTAACTTTCACCTGGTACTCTCCATGTTGGCACTTCATTCTTGCACCACTTGGGTGCCAATTCTCCCCCCCCCCACCTCCTCCCTCCTACGGCACTAACAGCTGGACAAGGTGGTGGCAAAAAAATTACATTGTACCAAGTGTAAAATATCGTTCAGTGTTGCAAGCAATAGACTTACACCCTAGCCACTCATGACTTACCCCCTCATGACTTACCCCGCCATGACTTACCCTCTCATGACTTACCCCCTCATGCCTTACCCCTCATGACTTATTCCCCTCATGACTTACCTCCTCATGACTTACCCCGTCATGACTTATTCCCCTCATGACTTACCCCCTCATGACTTACCCCCTCATGACTTATTCCCCTCATGACTTACCACTCCCCTTATTAAATAACAAACATACACGCGCATTTATAGCACTGAATCATTTAATAGAAGGTGTAAATTCCTTGCGTAAGTTAGAACATCCGCTTTGCAATAATCGCAAACAGGGGATATAAGATGCAAAACAACCACGGGGGGAGTTGGATGATAGTTCTAGGCCTTTCTTGTTGCATTCAACATATCATCAGGAGCTTTCAGTGCTGCAGAAATGAGTAGGAAGTTGAAGGAGATAGTTCAGGGGAACGTTGTAGCTCAAATGAGGTCTGCCTCCCTACCTCATTCAAGCTACAACTCTACACTGAACTAATATTCTTGTACTTCCTACTCATTTATGTAACATTGAAAACTCTTGACGATGTGTTTATTGCAACACGAAAGGCCTAGAGCTATCATTCAACTTCCCCTTGTGGGTGTTTTGAACATCAGCTATGTCCAAATCAGCCTCTAAAGTTTCAACAAGATGCGAGCAGCCCCTCAGAGATTACAGGATTCCAACACTTGGTGACACTGTAGCTGCAAGCAGACACTGCAGATGTGCAAAACAGTCAGTGGCATACAGCAAGCAACACAGTAGCACACAATAAGCAAGAGTAAGTGACACACAACAAGCAACACAGTCACTGGCACACAACAAGCAACACAATCAGTGGCACAACAAACAACACAGTCAACTGGCACACAATAAGCAACACAAGTCAGTGACACACAACAAGCAACACAATCAGTGGCACACAAGCAACACACGTTGGTCAAATACAAATACTAATCTAGATTTCAGTACAGAGAGGTGCAGAATCTCGTCCACACCTCAAGAGAGGCGTCTTCGTAGCTGTGAGGAGTTTTTAATCCAAGGAAATGAACTTATCCTCCCTTTCCCTGAATCGAACCTAATTGCCTCTCATTTCTCTAGACACTGTACCAACCTTAAGATTTAGCACTCCCTATAAATGAAATAATAATAATAATAATAGCAAAAGACTTTTGTGCAAGCAGTTGGCCATCTGAAGATAAACATTTCATATCGACAGTTTCCGTGGTAAGGGGACGGTCAAGCAGCCACGTCCTGTCAAACCCTCCAAGTTGCTGCGTATCATTTGCAGGACACCTGGCCCTTCACTTGCAGGGCCACATATACCGATGTATGTGGCCCGTGAAGTCACTGTGAAATTGAAGTCTTCTATAGAATGCGATCGATATTGCAGTCTTTGGCTCTGCATTTGTCCATTCATTATGCACGGCCCCAGCACGGCACGAGCATAACATGTAAGGGCTAGCCACTCCTGGAGTTTGTGGATTACAGGATAGACAAGTGTATACTGCATCGGGGTGAGCAGAACACTCATGTGCCGAGTGGTATATGTCTCAGTGTATACAGTATATAATGAAAGTTTACTTTAATTCCTATCTTAGAGCTAGGAGTATTCTTCCATAGTGGTGAACGGGTTACGTGCAGCCCTAATGACCCTTTGTAGTCAGTAGGATTTCAACCCAATTAAGCAGCCAACAAACCAACCATTCTTTTGTAGATGGTGAATATTAACCTGCTGTAGGCTGCAAGAAGAGCAAGAGCAGCGATAATGGCACAGAGCTCTGTGGTTATCACTAAGTCCTTGTATAGTGACTTGGCACAGTAAGAGTCCTCACCAGGGATCAGTGCAAGGTCCACTTCTGGATAACAACACTGACATTGCAGCAGAGACAGAATAGCATTTAAGAAGTTGGTTAAGATCTGTCTTGAAGGTAAGCACTTAAGGGATCTTCAACCACCTCTGGTACCATCTAAGGAGACTAGCGCTGTATGACTCATACGGGTTTTACGTTTCTTTGCAAGAATGGCAGGGAAAAGAATCTGAACTCAGTGATGGCAGACACATCACGTCCACATAATCCAGGAGGGTAGCCAGCATCGGACCGTAGAAGGGTGAAGGCAAAAGAAGGAAAGCAAATCTGGACATGGACAAATTATGCTTGACGATCCACTCCCAAGATGTATTGAGAAAAAAAATACTTATGGCTCGTGGTACATCCATTTTGACCCTAAGAAAGGTATTGTTTTTAAACTGCAACCATCCAGAGAGTACTGCCATCTTGTTGGGTTAAACGGAAGTCAACACAGATGGCAGGCAAATCTTTTAATCTTTTAGTTAGGTTCAATATACACTTAAATTTACTTTTCAGTTTCTTAATAGTTGTCATTCCTGTATATTTATTTTTAATTTATGATGCCTTGTCTGAAACCTAGCAGCAAGGGTTATGATCCCTGAATCCATTAAGAAATAAACCCGTGTGGGTCATTCAGCACAGGGAGTGGTGGAGGCTCCATTCTTCATCCCCAAATCACAGAGTTTTCAGAAGCTTGATTCTGAAAACCTGCTTAAAATGGGAAAGCCCCTGTGAAGATCAGGTCGAGGTTGAAGACTACCCGCTGAAACGTCACCCGACCCCAATGGAAATAAATCACCTGGACTTTTTTTGGGCTATCCTAGGTAATATACACTATGTATGATAATTGTACTTATGTGTACCTGTGTCTAAATAATGTTACTGAGGTTATAGATGAGAAGCACACTACCGTATAGCACATGGAGAGGTGCCTGCGCGCCCATTACCAGGCTAATACTTGTACCTCCTCATGTTCATCTTGTGAATGGTAGCGACCCTAGTGGTTTTAGCACTTCTTTTTTATTATAATAATAATGTGGATGGTAGCGCGAAATAAAAACAGGATTACAGAGGTCACAATAGATCTTTATCATACTACAAGCCTCTTGGTGCTTCAGAAAGAATAACTGAGACAAAAGGCTGAGAAAAATATTTGCATGGACTCAATCAACGCATTCTTCTGAACAAAGTATAGAAGGGTACTGATAAAATAAATGGAAAAGTAGATAAGTTGCTCACTCACTCCAATACAAAAAGTAAAATAAGTTAATTATAAATTGGGCACAAGTCCCTAGCTATGGCATGCTAGCACTACATATCGGGAAGAAATTAGAAAGTCGAAATCGTGTCAATGTTAAAGAACACCTCACCCAATAATAGGGTAAATGTTTCACACATGGGTGTACCAAAATATGGCGGGTGAAATATGCATGGTCACCGTCTTCACAATAGCAAAGAGCGGAAGTGCTCGCTGCCAGCAGCAGCAGCTGGGATAGTAAAGCTGCGTGATCAGGTCACAACCATGTGAATTGCTTCTCACCTGGTTGATACTGTCCCAGCTGGCACTCTCACTCTGCCACCACCACCACCTGAGCATCTCTTCCCCACCATTACTTAGCAATACTAGTATCACCACTAACAAAACAGAGGTATATAATGTTGACAAGTTGACGAATAAGACACATGTGCAACTCCTGGGTATTTTTATTGAGAGACGGTTCGCCTACCAGGTCTTTTATCAGCCTAATGCATGACGAGAATAGCACCTTTTATATATATTTTTTATATTTTATTTAGAATACCGTCCACACTGCATACGCAAATTCTAAACACCCATCCCCTAACCCGACCTAAGATAATGAAAATAACATCCAAATGAAATATAAACGTACAACAAAAATAAGATACAGATTGCCTCAGCATATTAATAGGTAATGAGACTTCAATTCACCTACAATGCCACCAAACACGTAGCATACAATAACATATGATAAACATACAATATAAATAAAAAACCTACATGTTGAAATAGACATCATACATCACATAGTACATACAGTTAATTACCCAAAAAAAAATATATTTACAGAAAACTTTTATGTAAAAGATTGACAACTTTACAATATTAACATGTCATATGACCTTCATAGAAGATCCATACACATGAGAAAAGAATAGACACTTGCTACATACGTAAGATTACTATATACCCCATAAAAAATCTATGATTTTTTTTTACAATACATACCACATGTCCAGTCAAAAATACGACAAAACAGTCGCGTACAGGCAAAAATGTACCATGAAATACATGAACTGGCTAATAATAAAACAATACAATTTGATAGACACCAACCAAAGGACATAATACACACAATCTCAATAGACTATAACTCTTACTCCTTGTGGTTTAGCACTTCTATTTGATTATAATAATATAACTCTTACTCTCTCAATAAATTCATACCTAAATAAGCGATCAATGCATACCAAAACATTTCAAAAGTAGTATATACCTAAATCAAATGAGCCAGAGGCTTTACAAAAACCCTACCCAATATGCCGTTGGCATGCCATATAACTCTTACATAACGAATTTATTAACAAGATATACATACATGTGCCATCACCCCCTACTACCTGTCTACCTTAATAAAGGTGACCAACATACTAGAGCAAAGCTACACTGCGCTATAACTTACGCTCACAACATAATGGTACATTCGAGCCTCTGCTCAAGCCTCATTCAGTTTATACCAACCCTAATTGGTTTCAACCAATGGTGTAAAACATCTTCAAAGCACTAAGTCGCACAAGTACCATGGGCCCTCTCTAAACCCTCCCTAAACTCTCCATGACAATTAACCCTCCCTCCCCCCACCTCCACACCTATACCTCACACAACCCTTACATTCCTTACATTCGTACACCTGTTACTCTACCATGCTTTCACACTACCCTACACACCACCCCTCCCCCTCTCCCTGGTGACCAGTCCCCTCAACCCGCCGCCCCACCTACACTCAAAAGGGAACCTACCTTCATGTCCCTATACCCCACAGGGAAAGCTTTCCCCCACGCCCTCCCATATAAATTCCTATTCCTGCACCTAGTACGAAAGAACTTAGCCGCTAACGCCCGTACCCTTGTCTCACCCTCTACCTCTCTCATACCACATGATATTTGAATGTAATCAGTCGCTAAGTACATTATCACCCGTCTCACATCATCTTTAATGCCCCCAACATCAAGACTCAAGACTCTCAAAGTCACTAACCCTCCCTCTCCCATCAAACGGAGAACCCTACTGAACCAATCCCGAACCCGCCCCAAGGCTTTACATAAATAAATTGCATGGAACACCGTGTCGAGATTCCCACACCGAGGACAGCTACTGTCACCCACCAATCCCATATTACATAATTGCGCCAGGGAAGCCAAAATCCCATGCAAAAACCTAAAAACTGTCTACCTTACCCTCGAAGGCAACTTCAACTTCCCAAACCCTTCCCAAGTTCCCCTCCAATTATACATTGGATAAGTTGCCATCCCCTGCACAATTTCCTCCCCCATCCCTACCCTACTCAATCTACTCGCCTTCAACCTTCTCAGTTCCCTCACAACCAATAAAAACCTTAACATAGCCTCACACACCAGCAAGTCTTTACCACCCCACCACCTCCGAACCTCCTTCATCACCAACCCCACATGCTTACCCCTCACCCCCCCTTCAAGATACCGCTGCTTCACATAGATATCCATGAGCCACCTTTGCACGAGCATAAGCCCCAACCCACCACTTTGCACGCACGTCATGACCACCTCTTTACACAACCAATGACACCTGAACCCCCATATATACCTGAACATTCGTTGTTGTAATTCCATAACATCCCTCCTAATTAACAGGTACACCGCTGCCACGTGCCATAATTTACTATATATTAAAACATTTACCACGATCACCCTTTGTAATAAGTTACCTCTCCAGGCCTCCAGCCTCCCATCCGTCGCACTGCCGCACCCACCACCACTTTAGAATTCTCTTCCCTAGCCATCTGTGAATCATTACGATATATGACCCAACATATTTTCAACCTCTCAACTACTGTCCACCCATACCTAGGTCCCAATGCCCTCCCAACCCACGAACCCACCTCCAACAACTTTGACTTCACCCTATTTACCCGCATCCCCGTGGCTGCCCCAAAAATGTGTATAATCCTACCTATATTACTGAGGCCCTCCTCTCCCCTCACCATGATAGTTGTGTCATCCACATATCCTACAATACCCTCAGCCCCACATGAGACCCCACCCTCCTCCCGGACTCCTTCAATGACCAGCCTATAGAAGGGGTCCTGCAAACAAGCAAACAGGATTTGTGATAAGGGACAACCCTGTCGCAAACCCCGCCCCATACTCACTACATCCCCCACCCTCCCATTCACCTGCATGCGAACCATAGCTCCATCATATAAAGTATGGACCCACCCCACAATCTCCTCACCAAACCCCTGCATCCTTAAAATCAACAATAACATTTCCCTCTCAACACTATCATAAGCAGTTTCCCAATCTAGACCCCCCCCCACTACCCTCAATAAAATCTCTAATCCAACTATGTCCTGACCACATACAGCGCCACGGTATACCATATTGTCCACACGCAATGACATTATTCAACACTTCCATCTATTTCCTAAAACACGAGCAAAAATCTTATAATCGGCACATAATAAAGAAATAGCCCGATAATCCCTAATCGACCCCACCTCCTGCCCCTTAGGAACTAACACCACTACTCCCGTTCGCTGTGCCTCACCCATGATACCCGTTGACTTCATCTGGTTAAAGACCCTAGTCAGGCATTTACCCAACACATTCCAATTATGCCAATAAAAATCACTAGGTATCCCATCGATCCCTGGCGACTTACCAAGGTTCATACCTTGAACCGCCTGCCACACCTCCTCCTCCGAGATATCTCCCTCCATCTCAATCCTAGCCTCATCACTAATCCTCCGCAGTATGCCTTCCAACCAAAACATTTCAAAAGTAGTATATACCTAAATCAAATGAGCCAGAGGCTTTACAAACACCCTACCCAATATGCCATTGGCATCCCATATAACTCTTACATAAGGAATTTATTAACAAGATATACATATGTGTGCCATCACCCCCTACTACCTGTCTACCTTAATAAAGGTGACCAACATACTAGCCCATCCCCCTCCCTTGGTGACAGATACTGACAGAACCAATGCCTTATATACCCACACATTCCCTCCGTTGTCCTAAGTACCTGCCCCACTCAATACCCTGCCAATGCCTCACACACCTTTAATGACATCATTGTCATGTTTTTCCACCTTTTCTGAAAACAACACAAGACCGTGACAGACGGTTTGTCACCCCACAGGACATCCTCAACACCTCCCCTCACCATTTTGTACCTCCCGCAATTGCCCATGCAACCCCGCTATCATCTCCTGATGACGAACCCCCTCATGAAATCCCTGTAACTGGCCCTCTAAATACCTTTCCAAACCGAAATGTAACTGCGAGTCCTCCCTACCCTCACGCTTGTAATAGTCTCTAATACCCACCTTTGCCTGCTCATTCCACCAACGGAGTATATCATTCTCACCTTGCCCATCCCCCCAAAAGCCCGCCCACCACCCCGCAAACCCAACACGCCTCTCATCCCCGTCAACAAACGTACATTGAGCTTCCAATAACTAGAATACGTTTGAACTACTCCAACCCATCCAAACTCTGCTAACATGCCCCTATGATCAGAAAACCCTACATCTATACATTCTACACACACCACTTCAATTTCCCATGTCACATATAATCTATCCAACCTGGCAGCATATCCCCTTCTTACAAAGGTCTGATCAACCTGCCAGCCACCACACCCGACTACATCCACCACCCCAACTGCCCCCAAAACGTCCCATAAGATACCCAACACACACCCCGCCCCCCTCGGTTCCACGTCCTTCTGTCGTATCATGCAATTCCAACCTCCACCCATGATTGTAATCATAGGCAAACCCCGCAAACTATACACTAGAACATCACCCACAAAGTCTTTTTTAATTTTCTGACTAGGCATCGCCAGCATATAAACACCCACTAGACAGACCTTCACTTCACCCCACATCCCCTCCACCCTCACCACTCTCCCCCTCCCTCTTCCCAGGCTAGCAACCTGAAAGGGCTGGTCCCCCAGATGCTTACCGCCACCCCACCTTTGAAACTCCCAGAACTGCCTGTATACATCGAGTACCCATTCAAAGTCAAATCTTTTCCACTCCTATAATTATGCTCCTGCAAAAAGCAAACGTCAACATTCAAACATCGAAGCGTCACCTCAACCCATTTTCGTTTGGCCTCATCTCGGAGGCCATTCACATTCATAGTTAAACTCCTGAAAACTGCATCTGGGGCTTTCCTGTATACTTCTGCACTCTCGGCACCACAATCTTGGGTATACCAGCTTTCTCACCTAACCCCTTACCTTCCTTCCCCACCTCCCTCCCCTTAACTCCCCCTTTCCCACCCTTATCCACGTTTACCCAGGCCTTCTTGCAAACCCTTTGACCAGGCATGAGAATGTCATCCTCAGACGTTCCACTCCGCCTTTTACGGGATTCCCCAGTGGTCTCTATGTCCTCACCATCCTCCCTCCTGTGCACCTCAACACCAACCTCCTGAACCTTCAGGGGTGACAGCACCTCACTCCCCACACAACTCTCCCTCTCAAAACTCACCAGCGGCACCTCCGGTCCCACAGCACCCTGCTGTAGACCATCATCCAAAGGACTATCCAGCATTGTCCTTAAGTCCTCCAACAGAGGCTCAGACACTCCAAGATCGAGCACCCCTTGACCTGGTTCCTCCTCAGTACTTTCAATCACCGGGCCCTGCGACGCCAATGGCAGGGTGAGGACACACTTCTCTGCCCTGTCCATGACGTCACTCCACTTGCCAGTAATGTCCATGCCCACGTCCTGTACATCACCCTGCACCTCGTCCTTCATGTCCACCTTACGCATATCTGCAAGTCGACAAACCAGCTGCTGCCCCATTCTCTTGTCACAGTTCGCCGCCGTATGCCCAGCAGACCCACATATCAGGCACATCCTCAGTTGTCCCGCGTAGGTTACGTACACCTGGGTCCGGAACTCCTCTAACATGACACAAGACGAAATTTGCTTCCACAAGGTCATTTTAAGGGAAAACGACCCTTCCGGTAGTCTGGCATAAAGACCCTGGGCCCACCTTCCCACTGAAGCTGCGTGACTTATTCCAAACTGGCCAAACGTCTCACGGATATCCACTTTAACCGCTTCAAATGGGATGTTACGAATACGGATCCACGTGTAGTAACGGGACACATCCCTTAATCGCACTTCCAGGCCCGAGTTGACCTCGATCCGTTGCTCCTGGAACTTATCCACCACCCTCTCATATGCACTGGCCACAATAAACTTCGCGAAGATCCTCGTCGATCCGTTGAGCGAGATACCATAAGTATCTCACAGAATCGCTGGTAGGAGCACCTCAGCATTACTAGGGTAAATTGCCCCTTTCACTACTTCAACACACACAGTGTTGACTGCGTCTGCTCCATTCCACCATCTTGAGAAAACCAATAGTGCTCGCCTCCACCACCAGAGCACAAGCCAGGCACAACCACTCCCAACAAGAGCCGAGCGGTGAATGTGAGTATTATTATTATTACATTCATGGGACCTGTTCTCCCTTTGGATCGAACATGATTGCTTCAATATCCCAAAGCGTTGTATGATCCCTAAGGGTTCAGCATTATTATTATTATTATTATTATAAAGACGAGGGTGCATAATGGGATGCAATATATAAATCTGAGATAGAAAAGAAGGATAAGGGCCATCCCTGGAAGGAGGGGGCGAAGGAGGTTTTGAGTACTAGGGATTTGATCATTCATCAGGCTTGTGTGAGTGCGTTAGATCGTAGTGAGTGGAGACAAGTGATTTTTATGACTTGACGACAGTGTCGGAGTTGACGTGCTGTTGGAGTGTGAGCAAGTTAACATTTATGAAAGAATTCAGGGGAAACCGGTTAGCTGGACTTGAGTCCTGGAGGTATGAAGTAAAGTGAATGCATCCTGAATGATTGATGGGGAGGGGATGTTGCGGCTCGGTGGGCCATCAGAACTATGAAGAATAAGTAATCATGTCTGATGCAAGGAACAGGCTGATAGCTGCAATGCCTTGAACGAATAGCTTTTTAACATCATTGCCCTTCCCTAGAAGGGTTTATGGGAGGCGAGGGAGAGGTATGTGTTAGTAGCTGACAGGTGCAAATGAGTAATTATCTAAGATTATTGACGAGACATTTGTCTGTTCTCACTCATGCATTATAAAATCTACGTGTGTGAATATTCACATTATGTTAATGTCATATAATGTTACATTATCTACTGTACTGTAATGTTTTAAATAAAATATAAAAAAAAGTCATAATAATATTAAGGTCACTTTGAAACGAGCAGGTCTTTCTCGTCTCAGTGTTCCTTGAATCAGGAGTATGGTGAAGGTAGTGTTCCTTGAATCAGGAGTATGGTGAAGGTAGTGTTCCTTGAATCAGTAGTATGGTGAAGGTAGTGTTCCTTGAATCAGGAGTATGGTGAAGGTAGTGTTCCTTGAATCAGGAGTATGGTGAAGGTAGTGTTCCTTGAATCAGGAGTATGGTGAAGGTAGTGTTCCTTGAATCAGGAGTACGGTGAAGGTAGTGTTCCTTGAATCAGGAGTATGGTGAAGGTAGTGTTCCTTGAATCAGGAGTATGGTGAAGGTAGTGTTCCTTGAATCAGGAGTACGGTGAAGGTAGTGTTCCTTGAATCAGGAGTATGGTGAAGGTAGTGTTTTTCTAAATATAATGGTTGTCATTGACTTGAATAAAGAGAGGATAGCATGAGTTAGTTTGTTAAGTTTAAAATATATCAAATACACGTGGGTCATTGGGCTGCAATTCACCTGTACACTATCAAGAATCCTTGCATCCCCAAAATAGGAATTAAAGTTAATTCATTGTGTACACAAGGGGTATATACGATTTCCCGTAAATTTACAGTACAGTACACATATATGTCTCCGTGTAATGACTACCATGTGTAAAGTAATAAAGTGAGGAAATAATAGGTGGTGGGGGCATTGATGAGTGCTGGGACACCCCCGGTTAGCCTCAGTCAGTCGACCGCTCCACTCAGGGGAGGACGTGTATAGCTGCTCTGTACCTTACCGTCGCTTAACCTTGTACAAGTTAGACCTTTTGTGGATTTAGTACATATTAATTACCTGTGAAGCAGTGGTGTGATACTGGATAATGTATATGTAATGACAGTTATTTTGGTAGAGAAACGAGGCAGTGGGGTGTTTGTTTTGAGCTGGTGCAGGACCTTGCCACAACTTCAGAAGTACAGTACTTCCTGTAATCTACTGTTACTATTTCTCTAGCTAGTGTTATTGTTAATATTTTAAGTCTTGAAAACTGGTGACTTGACATTTTCTTCAGTGTATTAAATTTACTCCTCGATTACCCTTACGGGTTTAGCGTAGTTTTCTTGGATTAAAACTTTTTGGACGAAAACTAGTTAAGGCATGTTGAAGGTACTGTGAATCTATTAGTTTACTAAAAGTAGTTTAGTTTGTTCATTTCTACTAGTTTTTGCTAGCACCAGCATATAGTTTTAGGTTAATAGTTTTTTTCCTAATAGCCATTGTTATGTTACTATATAAAATCTGAAAATTGAAAATGATGCCTCTTAGGCATTTCAATCTCTCCTACAGAAGTGTTAAATATACTTAAAACTATTTTTATTTATTGCTATCAATTTTAAATTATCGAAGTTGTGGAATCTATGATTAAGGTTTAATTAACTTTAAAGGTAGACCTACTAAAAGATAGGTCTACCTTTTAAACCATTAATTTTCAGACGTGACTTAATTTAATTTACAGGTAGATCAGTTTCAGTTTGAAAGTTGTTTGAATTCTCGGCCAGGATTTTCGTGGTTTGAAGTAACAGTACAGTTAATGTTTCATTGGTGATTTTTCTCCAATGACAAGTAAATCCCCTCTATAGTTTTTCTTTGAAGAGTTGAGGGTTGCTAGTATATGGGACTTTCAATAGAATTGATCAAATGATTGAATAACTTGCAGTTAATGTTGTAAACCCCCCTTATTAGTCTTAATTTACACAACCAAGGGACTAGTAAGCTTCAGGACTCGAAATCGTAATAGCACGATTGCTGAAAAAATGGTCACTTACCAACCCTTCCTTCAAACCTGCTTATCCCTCTCCCGGGAAGGAGCACATATACATTGTTCAATTTTTATGAACAGCCCCCCCCCCCTTAATGTGAACTGTTTAATCTTTAAAATTTCCTTAGATTTAAATGTGTTGAAAATACTTTGATTTTTAGTAATTTCTAAATTTAGGGGGAAATTCTAGTTTGTATTATGAAAATTTATTCCCATTGGGCAGTTAACCCTTGTGGATAGCTTTCAAGCTACTTCCGGTAGCTTCTAAGGTGTAAGGGTTCTTCAGGATTAGTACCAAATTTGCAAAGTCACTCCCTACGAAAGCAAAACTCGGCAGACGATGTAATCCCCCCCCCCCAATGAAAAGGGGTGCCACTGACACGTTGAGAGAACAGTGTCAGAGGCCCAAGACTGTTCAACTGCCTCCCAGCATACATCAGGGGAATTACCAATAAACCCCTGGCCTGTCTTCAAGCAGGCACTGGACAGGCACCTAAGTCGGTACCTGACCAGCCAGGCTGTGGTTCGTACGTTGGACTGCGTGCGGCCAGCAGTATCAGCCTGGTTGATCAAGCTCTGATCCAACATGAGGCCTGGTCAGACCGGGCCGCAGGGGCGTTGACCCCTGGAACACTCCAGGTATTCCAATAATTTTTAGATCGTACTGTATTTTGTATAAGTATTTCATACATTGTTTGCTATAGTCACGAAGGCATGTGGTACGGACGCAGGTCAGATTTAAACTGAAATAACTAGTTTTCATCGATGCTTCTGGTGGAGCCTTAAGTTGGGTTACTTTTACTCGCTTAAAAGCAATGTACATTAACTTATGGGGTTGATGTTAGTGCATTTGGCTTACAACTGTAGGTGTTAAATTGGTAGATGGTTGAAGAGGCCTACATTTTCTTGAATGTTGGCCCTTTACCAGATGCAAATGTTCCCTTGCATTTCTTGCAAAGGGCGCAAAAAAATTTATTTTGATAATCGTAGGTTAATAAAAAATTAAAACAGCCAACTCTGCTGTAGACCTACTGGCCCATGGTAGGCAGATCCAGTTCATGCCCACTAGTATAATTTCAACTTAGTTTTACCTCTCAAAGCTTCTCTTGAGTGGAAAAAATCAAAAGTTGATATTTGTTTGTATTTTGAACCTGGAGGATTAGCCAACCAGGATAACCCAAGAGTCTGTTCCTCATCGACGACTGTCCAATTTCCATTTGAGTGGGATGTCTCACACCAGTAAATATACCTGCTGACCAAGGACAGCAGGTGTAAGGAAACTCTTAGCATTTCCACCCGATCGAACCACAGGTAGACTTTCTTATAGAAAGGCCCCCCCCCCCTTTTTCCCTTCTTATGAACAGTATCTAAAGTAGCCTAAAGCTTCCATCATAACTACTGGACGAATAATTTAAAGATGTTAAGGGTCACGGTCTTGGAGATTAACACTCGTTTGCTTACCACTTAAAATTTTTAAATTACTAGTGTTGGTAAATACAAATAATAAAAAAAATAATTAAGTATTACTACCCAGATTGTACAATAACCTGAAGATCTTTGGATGCCTATTTAGACCTATTGTCCTGGGTGAGCTTAAAATTTGTCAAGGTCTAGGCCTAACTTTTCCCTTTAGTTCTGAATTTGGAAAATTTCCAGCAAGAAACTCTTGTCCGAGCATTTAAAGTTGGGATTTTGCTAGGTAGTTGGTATCCTATATTAACCAAATCATTTAGTATGACTTTCTACAGGCTGGATGCAAGGTTCATAAAGTTTAGTCTCTGCTATTGGTCAGTTGAGTCCAGGATTTCAGTTTGAAAGGTATTTTTCATATTCCCTCTTAAATTTCATTGAACTTGTCTGTGCAAGCCTATCTTCCTTGCCAGACTGGCAAGGTTCATCAGGAAACAGGAAAGTTTCCTGATGCAGGTTCATCATATGATAAATGGCCATGGAGTTTTTGGTAGTCTGACAGAGGCCTTCTGCTGGCTTACCAGTCCACCCTTATTAAAAAATTATGGTCAGTTACAACCATTTTACGTGGTTTTTCTTAGTTATTAAGCCCAATCTCGACTGTTTCAGTGATATTACCAGACCTAAGGATGCTATGTTTGCCACAGGCAGACATTCTGACCAATTCATATATTTCCTGCCTTGTTCCCAATTGCAGTATATGACCCTTGTGGGTTTAGTGCTTCCAGTGAATGTTTGTATTCATAAACTGCAGTTTTCTTGTGCATTTTTAAAATACAATTTTTATTTCTTTGCAATGGTTACTATGTGTGATTTAAACTTTAATGTTAGGGATAAAGAAAGCCACTAACATTCTAGTTTTCCCTTCATGAGTTTGGCTTAGTTAGGAAGTTAGTTCTCACAACTGGACAATTTTTAAGGGACTAAATCTGTTGTATAACCTTCCTGTGTTAACAACTTTAGGTAACTAAGAACAGTAAGATTTTCTACTTAATGTCTGCATAATATGCAAAACATACCACATACCACGGGTGGGGTTCGAACCCGCGGTCAGAGAGTCTCAGAACTCTAGACCGTCGCGTAAGCCCAAAATGCATTGCATAACTCTTATGCATATTTTATTAATTTAATCATATATGGTGGGAGGGAAGAAGTGATTGGAATGAGTAGTAATTGTTAGCATGAGAGAAATTACTTTAAAAATCACAGTATGTAGTGATAAAAGGGAGTATGTGGAGAGGGTGAAGGCATATAAGGAAATGATAGGGAGAGATGCTATCAACAAACTTTGTTGAATAAGAAAGTTTTGGAGAGAAGTTGAAAGCCTACAAAACAAATGGATTTGACAGTGACAGAGTTAAAGGTATTGGTAAAAATGGAATATTTTGTAGAGCTATAAATGTTGAAGACGGGTAAGCTGTGATTTCATGTACGTATTGGGCAGGGAGGTATAACATCTTGAAGAGCCAGTTGATTGTGGGAAAGTGAGGCAATGGGTAGAATGAAAGGGGTAAAGCAGCTGGGATTGATGAAGATACAAATGTTAAAAGCAGGTGGGGATAGTTTTGGAGTGGTTAGTGCTTTTATTTAATGTATGGAAGAGGGTAAGGTACCTAGGGATTGGCAGAGAACATGCATAGTTCCTTTGTATAAAGGCAAAGGAGACTAAACTAGGAATAGGTCTAGGTATACCTGGTAGTGTGGTAGTTATTATTGAAAGAATTAAGATGGAGAGCAGGATTACAAATGAACAAGGCTTTAGGAAGGGTAGGGGTATAGACTGTTTAGTGAAACTTTTAGTTGAATAGTATTTAGACAAGGGTAGAAGTTTTTGTGGCATGGATTTGGAAAAGGCATATGATAGGGAAAGTGATGTAGCAAGTGTTGCAAATGTATGGAATAGGAGGTAGCTTACTGAAAGTGAAGTTTGAGGATATTGACTCAGGTTTGTAAGATATGGAGATTTTCCCAGTAAAAGTAGGCCTTGGACAGGTATGTGTGATGTTGCCATGGTTATCTATTATAGATGGGGTTGTAAGATAAGTGAATGCTCGGGTTTTGGCAAGAGACATTAGATTTAACAAATCTAAAAGTGGGAGTTCAGTTGCTTTCTGCTGATGACACTGCTTTTTGGGAGATTATGAAGAGAAGTTGCAGAGGTTGGTAGAAGTCTGGTAGGGTCTGTAAAAGGAAATTAAAAGTAAACATCGAGTAAGGTGATGAGCATAACAAATTTAGGTAATGAAGATTGGATATCAGATTGGAGGGACGGAGTATGGAGGAAAATGTATTTAGATATTTGAGTGAACTTATCAGCAGATGGATATCTGAAAGATGTGAATCATATAATTGAGGGGGGGGGAAAGATGCGTGGTGCATTGAATGTTTAGATAACATTTGCCATGGAAGCAGAGGGGAATACGAGTAAAGTTATTCAAATGCTTATATGGGGGGTGAATGCTGGAACAAGGCTGGAGGCAGATGTCTGAGGGCAATGTGTGGTGTGAATATAATTCAGAGAATCTGTAGTTTGGAAATTAGGTGCAGGGTTACTAAAATTATAGAGGGCTGAGGGGTTGAGGTTTGAATGTTTAGAAGATGGAACGAAATAGAATGACTTGGAGAGTGCATAAATCTGTAAGGGAAGGCAGGGTTAGGGGTAAATCTAGGAAAGGTTGGAGGGAGGGGGTAAGAGGTTTGTGTACAAGGGTCATGCACTTCTAGCGAGTGTTGGATAAGTGAGTGGTTTTTATTTAGCTCTGTTGGAGTGAGCAGGGTAATATTTATGAAGGGATTCAGGTAATATGGCAGGTTGGACTTTAATCCTGGAGGTGGGAAGTAGTGCCTGCACTCTGGAGTGGTGTTGACAAGTTGTAGTTTAGTTTTGTTACCCTGCCTTGGTTGGGAAACAGATGTTAATAAAAGTGTCCTCTCATCCTTGGGATGTGACAGATTACAAAATGTGCATCTATTATCTAAGTGGCTGCAGACATGTCTCCTTGCTCTTGTCAGATCAGTTAAATATTTGAACCCTGAGGTTCTCCAAAGTATTAATGATTTACACTAAATTTGAGAACTTAACTTGATGGCATGGTTGACAATGCTTCATACAGTAATTAATCTCCTGTAACTACTAAAATTTGATAAACCTTCATGACTAATTTCTAAGTCTTGTTTTAGGCAATTTATAGTCTTATTTTACTTCAGTGTCAGAAGCATACGTAACACTAGCCACTAATGATGGCTATGCCGTTGGCGCATTAGTGTTGGGCCATTCCCTGCGTTCAAATAACACCACCAAAGACTTGTGCATATTGATCACTCCTGGCGTTTCTCCATCAATTGTGTAAGTATTGGCATAATTTGGTTGCAGTGTAATTTGTGCTTGCTGATTGCTCATAAATATTTTAGTTTAAAATTCATTTTTATTAAAATTTATTAGTTACCCAGTTAACTTCAAGGGCCAGATTTTTTCCTGACCATAGGTAGTATTGGGGATTAATACTTCTCACTTCCTCTAAATTAGTTTGCTACAAACTATCCTATTACATACTATAAACTTAACTGGTAAATAAACACCATTTAACTACCCAATAGGATCTTAAACTCAAATTCATTAAAGTTGAATGCTAGTAGTACATTTTTGTAAAGAACATTACTTAAAACACTTTGATAACAGTAACAGCCTTGTTGATCATGCCCTGATCCACAATGAGGCCTGGTCAGACTGGGCCATGGGGGTGTTGACCCCTGGAACCCTCTCCAGGTACAAGTCTACTGGTGCTCTAAAAGTACAAAGTTAGAGCATTGACTAAAATTTCAGTTGAATATAGCCATGTGTTCAGAAAGTGGCTTGAACTGTACTGAGAATTGTCCACCAAATGTTCGAGTTTAAATATCATTCCATACATAATCTGCAGTTTTACTTAAATTTGAATGATCTTCATATTTTGTATCAGTAGTTAAATTTTAATTTTAAAATTAAATCTTTTTAAATATGTACTTTAAACCAATCCTACAAAAATTCAAATTGGTAAATTTCTTTACCTTTTCCACTCTGGAAAGAATACCTAAAATAGCTTTACAGTGTTTTAGTACTACTGTACTATTAAGGCTCTGACCAGACTGTACAAATTAGCAAGTTACAGCACTTGCATGGCTTGTGCACTAAACTGGTACACTTAATAGTAATCCTGTAATGTGGGATTTTATTAATGGCACATTGCCAATAACTTACAATGAACTGGTTAAGATAGTGGATGACATTTGATACTACAATTTCTCCCACAGTTCTATGTTGGAGTCTGTATTTGACAAAGTGGTAAATGTAGATGTTCTGGACTCTGGTGATTCAGCCCATCTGTCCTTACTGAAGAGACCGGAGCTAGGAGTCACACTTACCAAATTGCACTGTTGGACACTCGCAAATTACTCAAAATGCGTCTTCCTTGATGCTGATATGTTGGTAAGTATGAAATACCAAAGTTTGGTGCACTTGCTGCATTAGTATTTACTCAGGTACTTGGCACAAGGAACAGTCATAATTTCCAGTAACCTGTTACTTTCTGTAAAACTCTGCATGTCTGGTTTAGCTGTCCTGCTGACTGTTTGCCAAATGGGCTTTGGTACCAGATTCTTAACTTTAGAAATTTCCCTAATTTGGAAATTGACTAATGAAGATGTTGGCTTCAGGATTCCTGTACCACAATATTTCACTGTTTACCCAGGAGAGGAGGTAAACCAACTACCCTGAAGCTATCTCAGTACTTAAAATGTCCAATGATGTACACATGATCTAATTTTTCTTGCAGTGCGTGCAGAACCCAGATGATCTCTTCTCTCATCCTGAACTATCTGCAGTTTGTGATATTGGCTGGCCTGACTGCTTCAATTCAGGAATGTTTGTATTTGTGCCTTCACTTGACACCTATGGCAGGCTGCTTCAGCACTCAGAAACAAGTGGTAGCTTTGATGGTGGTGACCAGGGTCTTCTAAACACCTTCTTTCCTAACTGGAATCGTCTCTCCTTTGTATTCAATATGGTTGCTTCTGCTACATACACCTATTTGCCAGCTTACAAACAGTGAGTTCTGTGAATTTCATATCTTGTATTTTTGTGTAAGACAAGTTTGGCATACTGACATTAGCAATTTCCTATAAAATTGAAAGTGTGTAGCTGCTAGCTACCATATTACAGCTTAGCTTTGTGAAGCTGAAATGAATCTTACAAAATTTTAAGTTTTTTAGTAATTTGTTAAAGAATAGTTTTTCCACAAAGGTCACTAGCTAAGGCTGATGTTTTGAAGGTGGATAGCATTAAATTCCAAGCCTCCAGATGTGACAAATTCTAGATTGTCTGCAAAAATTTCACCCCCTCCACCCATCCAGATTTATAGTGAAAAAAACATTTGATATTTGCTCTCCCCATCAATATTTTGGTCTTTGTGAATAAGCCTGGAACTACCTTTGAGGGCTCAGTATTTGCCTTCAGGAAAAACCATTTCCATGTAGGAAATGGTACAGTGAACATGGAGGGGCCCTAATGTATACAGTTACCCTGACTCAAGTTGCAGTGCTCTTCCAGTAGTCTGGAAAGAGGGCAGCAGGCCTCTTCCTAAAAGAATGAATGGAATTCAATATTGGTATTAAGATGTCTAGTCTTCAGATTTTATCAGATAATGCAATTGGGTGCATTTTTATAATGCACCACAGGGTGCTTTGACTGGCCTGGTAATAGCCCAGATAAGAAACCAGATCTAAAGCTAATAGAAAATATATAAAAGATGAACCTGAAGTAATTGCTCATAAGCTGAGCTGATGCATGGGTCTATGAATATTGCTTATTTTCTTTGTAGAATTCATGCCCAACCATGCTTTTTGGCATTTGTTACCTTTGTGGAAAGGTTTTAGTAAATTTTGCAAATGAAAGATAATGGTCACTTTCCATACACAAGTCATTAAAGCATTTGAAGTTTTAGTACAGATTATAACAAGTTGAGGAAGCCTAGAGAACAAATGGATTTGACAGTTAAAAATAGGAGAGGAGAGTTATTAAATGGAGAGTTAGAGGTATCGGGAAGATGGAGAGAATATTTTGAGGATTTGTTAAATGTTGATGAAGACAGGGAAGCTGTGATTTCGTGTGTAGGGCAAGGAGGAATAACATCTTGTAGGAGTGTGGAAGAGCCAGTTGTGGGTGTAGGGGAAGTTCGTGAGGCAGTGGGTAGAATGAAAGGGGGTAAGGCAGCTGGGATTGATGGGATAAAGATAGAAATGTTAAAAGCAGGTGGGGATATAATTTTGGAGTGGTTGGTGCTATTATTTAATAAATGTATGGAAGAGGGTAAGGTACCTAGGGATTGGCAGAGAGCGTGTATTGTTCCTTTGTATAAAGGCAAAGGGGACAAAAGAGAGTGCAAAATTATAGGGGAATAAGTCTGTTGAGTGTACCTGGTAAAGTGTATGGTAGTTATTATTGAAAGAATTAAGAGTAAAACAGAAAGCAGGATAGCAGATGAACAAGGGGGCTTTAGGAAAGGTAGGGGTGTGTAGACCAAGTGTTTACAGTGAAACATATAGGTGAACAGTATTTGGATAAGGGTAAAGATGTTTTTGTGGCATTTATGGATTTGGAAAAGGCGTATGATAGGGTAGATAGGGGGCAATGTGGCAGATGTTGCAGGTGTATGGAATAGGAGGAAGGTTACTGAAAGCAGTGAAGAGTTTTTATGAGGATAGTGAGGCTCAGGTTAGAGTGTGTAGGAGGGAAGGGGACTATTTCCCAGTAAAAGTGGGCCTTAGACAAGGATGTGTGATGTCACCGTGGTTGTTCAATATATTTATAGATGGGGTTGTAAGAGAAGTGAATGCGAGGGTCTTGGCAAGAGGTGTTGGGCTAAAAGATAAAGAAGCAAATACAAAGTGGGAGTTGTCACAGTTGCTTTTTGCTGATGACACTGTGCTTTTGGGAGATTCTGAAGAGAAGCTGCAGAGGTTGGTGGATGAATTTGGTAGGGTGTGTAAAAGAAGAAAATTGAAAGTGAATATAGGAAAGAGTAAGGTGATGAGGATAACAAAAAGAATAGGTGACGAAAGATTGGATATCAGATTGGAGGGAGAGAGTATGGAGGAGGTGAATGTATTCAGATATTTGGGAGTGGATATGTCGGCGGATGGGTCTATGAAGGATGAGGTGAATCATAGAATTGATGAGGGGAAAAGGGTGAGTGGAGCACTTCGGAGTCTGTGGAGACAAAGAACCTTGTCCATGGAAGTAAAGAGGGAATGTATGAGAGTATAGTTATACCAACGCTCTTATATGGGTGTGAAGCATGGGTGATGAATGTTGCAACGAGGAGAAGGCTGGAGGCAGTGGAGATGTCATGTCTGAGGTCAATGTGTGGTGTGAATATAATGCAGAGAATTCGGAGTTTGGAAATTAGGAGGAGGTGCGGGATTACCAAAACGATTGTTCAGAGAGCTGAGGAGGGGTTGTTGAGGTGGTTTGGACATGTAGAGAGAATGGAACGAGACAGAGTGACTTCGAGAGTGTATAAATCTGTAGTGGAGGGAAGGCGGGGTAGGGGTCGGCCTAGGAAAGGTTGGAGGGAGGGGGTAAAGGAAGTTTTGTGTGCGAGGGGCTTGGACTTCCAGCAAGCATGTGTGAGCGTATTTGATAGGAGTGAATGGAGGCATATGGTTTTTAATACTTGACGTGCTGTTGGAGTGTGAGCAAAGTAACATTTATGAAGGGATTCAGGGAAACCGGCAGGCCGGACTTGAGTTCTGGAGATGGGAAGTACAGTGCCGGCACTCTGAAGGAGGGGTGTTAATGTTGCAGTTTTATAACTGTAGTGTAAAGCACCCTTCTGGCAAGACAGTGATTGAGTGAATGATGATGAAAGTTTTTCTTTTTCGGGCCACCCTGCCTTGGTGGGAATCGGCCGATGTGTTAATAAAAAAAAATATATAACTTGGCACTCATTCAAGTTAGCCATTTTCTTGTTCCAGACAAAAGAACTTTCTCAACTATACAAAATCAAATGTACACTGAAAGGCATTAATGAAGCCTAACAATTTAAATGCAGGAAATTGCTTTGTAGGCCCACCACAGGTTATGGTATAGTACTCAACTTACCCAAGGCATAATCAGCTGGGCCTCCTTAAAATGCAGACACCCCCCTCCCTGCCCTCCATCTCCTTGCCAAACCTCATGATGAATATCCCACTCCCTCTCCAAAGACTGGTATTGACAGTAAACAATCAGTACTGTTACTATATAAAATAAAGGACATGATTGGAAGATGGTAGATGTACATACAAAGACTAGTAATAAGTCTCTCAGCCTTAGTTGAACACCATAGTAAAGAGTGAAGCACAGGCAAGGTTAGTTGCTTTATACTGATCACATGGTGAAGGCAAACATTTAGCAGATGAAGTCACTGATAGATGGGATTCCCCAGTGGAAGTAGGTTGTACCAGAGGGATGGGTTAGTTAAGGTTGTGGGGGATTTCTTCTGAACAAATACCATGTTGCAGTGTTGTACATGAATGGTATAAAATACCAACTAGATGAAAGGTTAGAAATGTACAGTCTGACTATCTTTATTATAGATTTTTTGCCAACCAGTTGCTTTCAGTAATTTAAGAACATAATTGGAAAGGAAAGATAATCAGTCCTTTTTGTTACCACATCCTGTTCTGACCCAGCTTCATTATTGGACCATTCTCCAGACTTTTCCCATACCCCTGTACCTTCTGCTGGTGATGCTTCATCACCTGCTCCAGATGCTGAGGCATCTGTTCATTAATCATAGCCCCAGACCTCCTATATTTACTTATATTAACCCTTTGACTGTCGCAACTCTCAATCCTGAGTGCTCTCCTGTTGTCGCAAAATTTAAAAAAAAAAAATTATTTTTTCTTATGAAATGATAGAGAATCGTTTCCCAATGGTAAAGACACCAAAAGTATCAAATTTAATTGAAAACTCTTGGAATTACGCTCTCGCGAAGTTAGTGATCTCGGCAATATATATGCATCGGCAATTTCACCGACTTTGAGCCCTATTTTCGATAAATTCCATTGTTCCAGTTGACCAAACTCGTAGATATTTCTTTAGAACTCCATTTGTTCTATCGATTGAGTACAAGAAACCACCAATTTATCTATTTCAACTACCCAATAGTGATCAGAAATTGGCCAATTTCATGCAAAATAAGTTGTCAATTTCAAAATAGGGTCCAGAATAAACAATGCAGACATTCCTGGCACTAAAATATAATGTTATCTGTTCATTAGTCATGTCTTTAGGCCCCTCTTATATTACTTATGTTTTCTATTTTGATTTTTTATTCACAAAAAATAGATTTACTGTTATGCAGACTATTGCATTGTAAAAATGGTATAAATAATATCAGTGCACTTGTGAAAGAATATTACTTACCAATTGATGTGTATTGGACACGTGGTGTGATTTGTTTACTCTTGAACATTTGCAAAAATCTAACATTCTCCTACTTTGAGCTAAATTTCAAGGGAATTTTCATAAAACTAAATCAAAATCATCTGTTTCTGTAGTACGTTGTCCATTCTACCAAATGAGACCCTAAAGAGAATACAACCATAAATACTATACGAAAGTACACCTCAAAGTCTGCGTTTTAATCCAAAAAAAAAAAAATGGTCGGTTTTTTTCTCTGTACTGCATGCTGCAGGACTTTTTTTATACTGCACACACAGACCCATTCTCTCATATGTGGGCCTACAAGCTTTCTCCCATTTGATTTGAAGCCACTAGAATTTAAGCGTATTGATACGTCCAAAACAGTGGCTCGTAAGACGTATATATACGACCGAAACAGTCAAAGGGTTAAGAATTAAAAAAAATTTAACTAAAAATGGTCATGGTTGACTACATCCCAGTAACTGAATCTTAACTTGTAATACTGGGAGTAGGTTGTAGGGACCTTGGTTGTCCCTGGGGGGGGGGGGAGCAGCTGCTATCAGCCAAAGCAGAATTTCTGCTACTAGAGCCAAATTTCAAGCTACTTCTAGTCCTGAAACCAGTCAACCAAAATCATATATTTTCCCCATTCTATCAAATACCAGGAAATGGGGCAATAAAACAAACCAGTCCAAAAATACTTTAGTTTAAGATAAATGCATGGTCAGTTTTCCTGTTAACATTCAGTGGTAGTTTTTACTGTACTTGCTGTGCCAACCTATTTTTTATGCAAAAATTTACTGATCACAGCTTCAGTGAGCCAAGCTTTATATTAAATAGCACAAACCATGTGAAAAATGGAGAGATTCAGGGAAACTGGTTAGCAGGACTTTAGTCTTGTAAATGGAAAGTACAGTGCCTGCACTTAAAAGGGGTTTTTGATAGCTCATGTTTTGAGTAACATGAGCTTTGGATCTGTGCACCTCTGCCAAGATAGTTTTCATCCCCCTCTAGTCACCTTGCCTTGGTGGGAGTTGGCCAATGTTTGAAAATTGTTTGCAGCCTAATTTCCATACTGACTAATCCAACTACATATGGAATTGTATCAAATTGTATTTAGGAGTTTGTGATCAATGGCTTGCCACTGACCCATATGGCTTGAAATTCCTTACAGCAATTTGTCCTTCCTGCTTTCAGTTGCCTACTATTTTCAGAAAGGGCTGAAAGCAGGATAGACATTTTAATTTCTAGACAAATTTTTTTTTACTAAGCTTCAGCTGCAGCACCAATACCTTTAAAAATAGTACAGTGGGTAGTGGTTTTGGTTAATCCCCACCTTGCATTGCTTGTCCCACTTAAGTAAAGGAAATGGTGTTGACCAGGTGCATACTGCTGCTGTGGCTGCAGCTACACCCTTTAGTTATTCACTTGGCTGCATTTGTTGTACCGTATAATGTGGTACCTCAGTTTACGATATTAATCCGTCAGAGGGCATATCTTTAGCCGAAACAATCTTTACCCGAATAAATTTTCCCCATAAGAAATAATGGAAATAAATTTAATCCGTCCAAGACTTCCAAAAGTAGTTAAATAAAATATTTTTAGAACTTTGACATAACTAAATACACATGTAAATATTGTACAATAACATGTCACTTACATTTATTGAGTTGATGTGTGGAGGACGGGAGGAGGTGAGAAGGTGGAGTAGTATGCTAGTGTTTGGCCAGCTCACTGATACGCACTCCACTTTCATATTTTTCTATTATCTCCTTCAGTTCTATCGTACATGTATTTCTGTTTCTCTTTGCCACAGGCTTACCACTAGGAGCTTTCCTTGGACCCATGGTAGCTTATTTAGCAGTTGCAAGCACTAAAAACTGGAATAATGACTATATACTGGTATGAATGCGTGGGTGGGTGGGTGTGGGTGGGTGGTCGCTCTCGCTTGTAAACAATAGCACACTGACGCTCCCTGGAGTGCGCGCTCAGCTGGGCGCCACGCGGACACGTCCCGTACGAATGTCGTTACCCGAAACAAACATCGTTACCCGCAATCATTTTTTTTAAGTTATAAATATCGTTACCCGAAACTATCGTTACCTGACAGCATCGTTACCCGAGGTATGACTGTATATAATAGTTTAGTGTAGGCTTTGAATGTTTTTGATGGGTTTGATAAATCAGGGTAGTCTTTTTGGATTGGAAATTTACACCTAGTTAGTATGAACATACTTGGCAACATTCTAAAATGCATACAATCTTTCATTGTAAAGACATTCAGAAGTCTGAATTGCTTTAAAAAAAAAATTTGGTGGGAACTGTACAGTTAGACACTGCAGTTATAACTTTACAATACTGGATAGTGAAAACTACCTCAAGAACATCACCTCCTCCAGAGATTCAATCAAATAAAAAATGATTGAATGAAGGCTGCTGGAGGTAAAAAAAAAATAAAGGGTTCATCAGTGTGCAGTGGAATGTGGTTGTGAAAGGTGTAAGACACAGGTGCCAACCCTTTAGTTTCATAAAAATCTGACTAGATGCTAAAAGTATAGATCAAAGATTAGAGGTTGGGGCAGCTTGATAGTGTGCCAGATATTTTTTACATTGCAAATGTTGAATCTTTCTGTATTGACTAAAAATTTAAGCAAATCTAGTGGCTGTTCTCGAAGGTAGAACGTGAGTGAATCATACTATAAATGGTCATTTCCTGTATAAAAATGGAACAATGTAAAAGGAGCACTGCAGCAGGCCTGCTAGCATGTACTAGGTAGGTTAGTTCCTCTCGTCCATAACAAATATTTTCCTATATCCTTTCTAAACTTAAATATTTTTCCAGCTTTAACCCACTGATGAGAGTTGAATGTATTTTAAAGCTGGAAAAAAATATTTTTTTAGAAAGCATTGGTTTGGTAAGTTGTGGAGGAACAAACAGTTGCATACAGAAACCTTGTGTAGGTTTAAATTTGTAAAATTGTTAGCTACATAGACTAGTGCTGTATGACATGTGGGTTTAGTGCCTAGTTTTGATTGTAATAGTCTACAAAAGTACTGTATCCTGCTGTCAGCAATTTCTATTGCTTAAAACTTAAATAACCCAAAGCAGTAAGAAGGAATTTCAGAGCCATATGGGTCAGTGGCAAGCCATTGATAACAACAGCCTCTAAATAAAATTCCATATGTACTTTAATATATAAATATTAAACTAAAAGTGCTCTATTCTACTAAGCAGTGCTTTGTCAGTATGGAAATATGGCTCCAAATGAGCAAAAACCTTTTTACCAACTCTCACTAAGGCACTGACTAGAGAAAAACAAAACTTGTCACTATCTTGGCAGAGGCAGATACAAAAAAAACTGCCACTCAAAATGGCAAATATCCAAACCCCCCTTAAAAGTGCAGGCACTGTACTTTGCAGATCCAGGACTACTCCAGCTAACAGGTTTCTCTGAATGCCTTCAAAATATTACAGCTATTACCCCAAAAACCATTCATTTCCACTCTTACCTAACTAGCATGGTTGCTGTTTGTCAAAGCCTCGTATGCACAAAACCTCAACCCCCCCCCCCCTCCCTATTTTCACACTTTTGGGTGTAAACTTTTAGTGGCCATCACAAGTGTTGCCATGGCTCATGAAATTCTACATGAACTTGGCTTGCTCAAGCTGTAAGCAGTAAATTTTGGCATAAAGAATAGGTTTGCACAAAATGTACAGTACACTCCCATGGTGAATGGTAAAAGGTAAACTGACCAAGTTTGGTTTACCCCTGGTATTTTCTGGGATGGTTTTTTGTCCCATTTCCTGGTATTTTATTTTTTTAAAGCTATTTTAAACCAATTTTTTTTACTCGAATTTGGACTTTTAATTTGTTCCAGTATCTAAAATACTTTTTCTCTTCTGCAGATATGGAGGAAGTGTGAAATTAGTCCATTTCCTGGGTGCTATGAAGCCATGGCAGTACTCTTATGATACTAGTTCATCTTCAGTACACGTATCTTCAGGTAATGAGCTTCTTGCTCCTTACCTAAACTCCTGGTGGGCCATTTATCTCAGCCTTGTTAAACCAGGTGTCCCAGAAATGGTGGGTAAAAGTCTATTTCACTTTCATTAGCATTTTTTTTTCTATACCAGTTTGAAAGTCTAAAACTTCCTGTCTTTAAAAAAGTATTAACTTCTAGTTTCAAAGTAATTGCTGGCAGACTAGTATTACTGTTTTGGGATGTATGGAAGCATGATTGCATGTCTTGAGTATCTGAGTTTGAGAGTAGTTCGTAGTTCTAAAATTAAAATGCCAAATTCATCTGGTTGACAGCTGGATGGGGTTTAAAATGTTTATATAAGCAGAGGACTTTAGTATAACAAAAGTTGATCCTGGGCCTAATTGGACATTGCATATCTTAGATTAATATTGTGATAAAAAAAAGTGCAAAGGGGGAATGGGGAAGTTAATTGCTATAACTTGCACATCTTGGTAGGAAGTTAATTGGATGTGAAGATTAGTTATCACATTGGACCTAGTTACATTAGTTAAAATTCATTAAAAAAAATCCTCCATGGCCAACTAAGTAAAATTCACCAGTATAAGAATTAATTGGTATTAAACCTTCTTAACTATTGCTAGAATGGTGTATTTGGTGTACCAAATCTGCTTAGTGGAAATATGTTGCACATTATCCTTTTGCTCTTAAATACTAGATAACAGGTAAGTTTTTGCTGCCTGAAATTGACTGTAATTAATATTCCTCTAATTTTTGTAGTGTTCATATTTACATTAACTTAATTTGTAAATTTAACATTTCCAAATTGTTCCTGAGGCTGCAAAGGTATTTTGAAAGGCATGTATTAATGTTGTGATGATTATTTTCCACACAGGATCTTCAAAGTGCAATAGAGGAGAAAACTCCCATAGATGATGTACAGGTAAATCTTAGAAAAGTTTGTACAGTGACATAATGTTGTGCAATTAATGTACAATAGGATTTTATAAATAGTAGGCCTTTTATAAATAATAAATTAGTCTAGACAATTCTAGATTAACAGTGTTGGGTCTAGTTGCTACATGTTCGTTTAACCTTAGTGAAAATCTACTTTACTAATTATCTATTTTCTTACATGCGGCTATTCAGGAAAATGATCTTAAAATCAGACACACTGAGGAAGAACATGAACACCAATGTGCCTCGAATGTGTGTGCTGAGAATGAGGTAAAGAATGTTCATTGCAAACTACTCTGCAGTATGGAGTTGGATAGTGAATGTGTATCTAATGTCATTTTTCCTAATGATAAAGACAGGAGTGGAAATAAGGAGACTGAAAACTTAGCCATGGCAGCTCCAACTGAGAGGGTGATACAAGAGGTAAAAAAAGCCTTTAATATTTTACTGGGGCAGTGGCAAAAAACTGGTTTTAATCTGGAAAATCCTTACTAAATGGTGGAAGACCTGACCTGCTTTGTGATCTTTATGCATGGTGTTTTTTAATATTGGTATTTCTGGTGTTAATATCTTGGTACTGTTTAATTTTGGCTCCATATATGGGACTTAAATTTTTGTGCATTACCTTCTGGGTGAAGCTTCTTGGGACACTTTAAATTGTAGACTTCGTAATTTCTAGCTAGGCCCTTGTTTACTGTTAGTATAAAGTAAGGAATTGGTTTTAGACAGTTTTGACGACTGTTAATGAAGGAAAGTGTAGTAATTGCTCGTGACAATATGAAGTAGGTAGCATTCCTAAATGACAAGAAATCCCTTGTCACTTAAGGAATAAGTGGAGTGGAAAGTGCAGAAATTCCATAAAATAAATTGGTATCCAGACTGATTTTAAATTGTGATTGCCTTCCTCTTGGGAAAGGGAGAATGAGGAATACGGTTTACTGTAACCCTGAAATGGTTATTTTTAATGTAGCATTATACAAAGGAATTGGTACTTTGTAATGCATGTCACTTCCCCTTTAGCTGTAGTGCCATGATAAATTCAAACTAATTTCCGTTCAGGGATTGTCCATTCCATTTGGGTAGAAATTTTGTGGCACCACACTATAAACTATTTAAAGTTATGTATATATGTACCAGTAATCTAATGTGCCCTCCTAGATAAAATTCTACCAGCTACTTTTTTTTTTACCTTGGATTACTAGTTTTAGAGATTGCCAAACTTTGACTTTTATTTAAGCATTTAGTCAAGATAGCACTGTATACAGGTGAGTAGATAAAGTAGAGGAATTTGAAAGGGGTAATTCATATAGAAAGGTTCTATTCTAAGCTTTAAAATATGTACAATCTAAAGTTGTATATTTTCACTGAAAAAAAAAAAAGCATGTACTGAGGTATAAATTTTACCTGGATCTGCTGATAAGCTAGTTTATTTGGATATTTAGGTTTTTAATTCTATTGCTAGTTACTAACTTTGTGCATAGGCATCTTTAGAATGGTAGGCAAATTTAATTTGCACAAATAGCAACCCTTTACAAAGTTTTAATTGCAAGCAGTGACAAATTTTGCAATCAATTACTCCAAAATTAATAAATTTAATTTAGCAGAGCTATGCTTTATCATACATAAAATTTGAAAGTGATGACTATAAATTGCAATACATAATTGCCTTGCCTAGGGGTAGATGTCAGAGGAAATGCTAAGCTTTAGTGGGGGCAACTAAAACTATACTTAGTCTTGAGTTCAGGTTAAGCATGCATTAAACATTTCTGGAAACTAGTTTAGTTTTACTTTGGCCTCACAAGTTGTAGTAGCTGCATGCTTGGCACTATTGGTAAATCTGTACTCTTGACCTAACCTGTATTGTCTTCAGGCAGGTTTAAAAAAAAAAAAAAAAAAAATAAGGATTGTAAGAATTTGCAGTCGCCCTTGCCAGTCACCAGCATGTATAGAATAAACTTTAATTCTTGGCAGATATTTCCATCAGGGTACAAAGGTGTAATGCTACATAACTTTGGATGCCTAGAAGGCAATCCAGCCACATGGCATATAGTTGCCATAGAAATTAGTTTCACAAATCTTTACATGATTGTATAGATGTAATTTGCATAAGCCTCTACATGGAGACCCTTCTGGGATAAGGATTTTTAAATGGTCCAAAATTTATAGCTTAACACATGAAAGTGGCTGGGTCTTAGACTTTCTTCAGCTCAAAGCCTGAAATTGGTGGGAACTGCATAAAATTGCTTAACCCTGTACAGCTAGATGAACATTCAGGATAGATTTTATCAGAACTGGTGGTTCTGCTACCCACCTACCCCACCCTCCCTTCCAGGGGCTAAATTCTGTTAAATTTATTTGAAAATTTAACTAAAAATTTATTGCAGTTTTATTAGTGTAGTGTTTGTTTAATTTAGTGTTTTTCTTAAACTTGTGGTAGTCCCACCCCCTAATTGGTATAAACATTAATTTGACTGCAAGCTTTATGGTTCCTAAAGTAAATTTTGATAGATGCATAAGTGGAAATAAGGATGCACTCTTGATACACTGCCTTGACTTCCCATTTTTTTTATTTTCCTTTCCAGAGTACACAGGGTAATGGGTATTTTCCACCTTACAAAGGTGAAAATGTGTACAGGATGTTCCAAATCTATCCTAGCTACATAAATGCAATCAGATTTTTAATTTCCTTAATATACAAAACTAAACTGCGAAACCAGACATTTGTCACATACCTTCAGTCTAACACTATTAAACTTGTATAATTTGGGTCAGTTTATATGGTATTAGCTCAGTCATATTTGTTAAAATTTCCAAATTGACAAGCCTAGTGACTTTCAGTTAATGTGTATTTATTGCAGGATTTTGAATCCTTCATACAGCTTTTAAAATTTGGTTGCATTCAACTCTGCTAATTGACACTTTTATTTAACTCAGGTTGCGCAACAGTTGGCTGGGGTAAGCATCGGATCACAAAGTCTTCAGGAAGAACAGGCCAGGTGGGAACGTGGAGAACCAGAATACCTGGGTCGTGACTCTTTTGCAAATATTCAGGCTTACGTAGATTCTAAACTAAAAAGTGGAAAGTAACTAAACAGCAGGAAACTGCATATTGATTCTCAGTACTGGAGTGCCTGTGTAGAGTATGTCAAATTTGGCTAAATGCATTTTCTTAAATTTAAAATTTGCAAGAGCTTTGTATTTTTTGAATAAGTTAAAAAAAATTTAATTGTACTTTCCCAATTGCAAAGCTTTTATTATGGCTAGTTAGTGGTGTTAATACTTTGCCACTAAACTAGTGGGAGGGTGGTTCCTCTTGCTTCAGGTAGATTAATGTGCCCTTACTGTTAACACTGGGGCCCAATTATTTTTACTGGGAATTAAGTTTAATTGGATAAGAATCTAGTCTTAATTTTTTGCTCAATTTGTTAAATATAGTTGACTGTGCCTTTATCAGTGTAAAGATTCTCTCCTGACTACCTGGCAGTCTGAGAGCTGGCAATATTTGCACATTGAAATGATCTAGTGAAAGATGGGAGAGCAGGGAAATTGAAACCTTAAATTTCATTGACATTCCGCATTGCCTGAAATATAAATTTATTTGTGCCAAATACTGATATGCCACTAATAAAGAGTAAGCATTATTTGTGATTTTATACCTTCCAAGATAAGTTATTGGGCGAGTTGGTTAAATTATACCAGGTCAGCTAATGCTGGCAGTTTGAGCAACTTTTCATGACCGCATTTTCTCCATTTTATTCCACATTCCTTTAAAATTTCCTGTGGGTTCCATATTGTTATGGATGGTAAGAGTTCTCTGCCTACACAAAATTATGGCACCACTGATATATAGGTATGCTAGTGCTGCTACTGGCACTGCCAGTGCTTTGACTGTTGCCTCACTGTTTCTCTGGGTATTTGTAGTTTACAGGCCACAACTGCAGTCTTTATGGTTTAATATTTCTGCCTTGGTTCTAGTAACTTAATTTTAGTTGTGAAATGTTCAGGTCATTAAAATTGCTAAAGTTTATGGGTTTAGTCTTTGCAATTTTTTTTTATATTTTTATTTAAATTCATTATACACAAATAAAACATTACAATAGTAAACTATGAAAATCCAAAAGACCAACAACAACTAACCAAAAACAGCCACATATTAACAGTCTATGCACATGAAAGAGATTAATACATATCATAAAATACCAATTGTCTCCCCTACAAACCCTCCCCCACACTACATAAACCCCATGTTCATGATCAATTGTTCAAAACAAAGTGCATACTTATCCAGAATGGAGCACATTGAGCCATGTCCATCTTCAACAAACCTTGCCAATATCCTAGACATGCCATTACATATATTGATTTTTTCCAGGAAACCAATGATATATCCAAAACATGATCTTTCTTGCTTACTGCCTATACACAAAACAACACGTATAATGATCAATAATGAATGTACACATGTACATTCTAATATGTACAAGTTATAATAAATATATGTACCCTTCGCCTGATACCACTGTCTCTAGCATTGTGGTAATACAGATTACAACTAATTACGTTAGAACCCCTACCGACACCCCAACAAATTATTTACAACATGAAATGTAACAACGTCTACACACTTAGACGTATTAATATGAACACTAAGAACCACTGAAATGCCCCACACAAGAATAACATGTTACATACAATACATAAATATGGCACACATAATACAACACACAAATATTAAGTATAACATTACACATCTTCAAGAAACACCATATACATGAATGCCAAAAAAACAAAACAATCTTATTCCTCATATCAACGTCATCACATTACATACAAATTTAAACTTTAAAATCTACCGCAACAAACCCATCATCCAACAAAACACCGAATCATGCACTGATATCCCAGAGTAACACCACCGTAACTGTGTTTTCCATAACATTGAAATGACAACAGATGCACGTATGCAACCACTCATAATGCACTGCATCGTCCCATTCCATAGGAACGCCGCTATACCATATTTAAAACCTCCTCACACCAATTGAAATGCACAGTACTGGACAAACCCTCACTCTCCCCTTACTGACCCCCCCCCTTTTTCACCCCATCCCTTCTTGCATACTTTCCTCTGCTCTAGTCATGCGTCCCCACCCAAATCAGGTGTTAGTAGTCCTCCGTGCCCTCTATCGGCCCCTCCAAACCCCACACACACCTCTATTTCACCTTTCCCCCAAAGCACTCACCTCCTGTCAACACACCCACTCCACCTATAGCCTGGATGTCCAGCCCCCTTGTTAGGACCCCCATAGATCCCCATACTCATGTTCCTGTACCCCTCCGCAAAGCCGACTCCCATCCCCTACCATACACCACCCTATTCCTACACTTGGTGCGATACATGCTTGCCGCCACAGCCCTCATCCTCTCCCTGTTACTCTTGTCCCTTAATCTCCATGCTCCACACACATAATCTACCATACAATACATAATCCCCTCCTTTCTCTATGCCCCACTCCCTATATCCAGGTATATCGCTCTTAGCATTGAAATGCCACCCCTCCCAACCCTTGAATGATTCCACCCAACCATTCCCTCACCTCCCCCAATGCTTCGCAAAAATACACCACATGCAATGCTGATTCCATCACGCCACACTTCTCACACCTACCATCCTGCACTAAACCCATGGTGAATAGAATTGCCTGCGAAGCCACCACTCCATGCATGAATCTGTACATATGCTCCCTGTCCCTTTCCCTCAACCTTAATTCCCTGAACCCCTCCCAAATGCTTCTCCAGTCATATGTGGGTACACCGCCACCCCTCCACCACCTCGTTCCCATTCCCCACTCTTACCATTACTCCTGTCCGTATCTTGAGGTTCCGCCATCACCATCAAATTTCTCAACATATCCCTGCAAAAAGCCAATTCCGTCCCTCCCCACCACTCCCCTACCTCCCTCAGCACCCCCACCCCATCTTCTCCACACCTCCCCAGACCCCCGTCTCACCATGCATCTTCTAACAACGCACATATAAGCCTACGCTCCACCCAAATCAACCCCTAAACCTCCACGCCTAATGCTGTTTCGCACGATGTCCTTCCTAAGCCAATGTCGCCCACCCGCCCAAATGTACCTATACACCCTACCCTCCAGCTCCCTCACATCCTCCGTCCTTAATGGATACACGACTGCCACATGCCACAATCTACTATAAACCAAGCTGTTTACAACAATCACCCTCTGCCCCAAGGTCAGGTCCCCGCCCTCCAACTATTAATACGATCCTTCGCCCCTGCACGACCCTTCGCGAATTTACTTCCCTAGCCATGACCCCTCCCTCATAAAGATAATCCCACATATTTTGACGCTATCTACGATATGCCACCCAAACCTCGTGCCAATCTCCCGCCACCCACGTCCCCACCTCCATCAACTTCGACTTTCCTCCGTTCACCCTCATTCCCGTCGCCGAACAAAACAAACTTAGAGCCCTCCCCACCCACTCTAAATCCTTCCTACTACCCACAAGCACCGTTGTGTCATCAACGTACCCCACAATGCCCGCCTGTCCTCCCACCTCCACTACCCCGTCCCTCCCTATCCCCTCCCCACTAACCTGTAAAACGGGTCCTGCAGACAGGCAAACAGAATTTGCGACAGGGGACAACCCTGCCGCAGCCCCTGTTCATCTTTACCACACTCCCTAACCTTCCATTCACCTGAATCCTTACGCTCGCCCCCCCATACAAAGACCGTACCCATTGAACAACTTCCCCCCCAAATCCCTGTCGTCGCATAATCTCTAGCAACACATCCCTATTCACACTGTCGTAAGCCCCCCTCCAGTCCAACGTCAACACTCCCCTCCCCACACCTATCTATAAACCCCTTAATCCTTTCCTGCCCCTTGGTCACTCCCTGCCCGGTATTCCCCTGCCCCTCTTCAATCACTCTTTCCACCACCTTTTTAATCTGTTACCCAAAATCTTCGCGTATATTTTATAGTCAGTATTCATTAACATCAACGGCCTGTAATTACTAACCTTGTTCCCCTCCTTCCCCTTCTTCACCAAAACCACCACCCCCATACCCATTTCCTCCCCATCACCCCTTCCCTTTTCATACAGTTCATCACCCCAGTGACACATTCCCAAAGCACCCCAGTTCTCCCTATAAAATTCATTTGCAATCCCATCTATTCCTGGTGCCTTCCCTTTGCTGAGACCATTCACTGCCTCCCACACCTCATCCTCCCGTATCTCCCCCTCCACCCCCTCCTGTCCTCCTCCCCATCCTCTCCTTAACCCTCTCTGTAGCAACATCCCTCCACTCCTTTTATCTCTACTTTTTCCAAATATTTAGCAAACCATTTATCAACATACACCCCCATCGCTTCCGTACCTCTTATCCATGTTCCCCTCTCATATCTCCCTAGGTTCTCATCCACCTCAAAACACTCCACTGAAATTGCCTCTCTGCGTGCTCTGCACCTCCCCAATACATACTTTGAGGGTTTATCCCCACAGGACCTCCTCCAACCCGCTTTCATCTTGCAAGCCCCGAATCTTTCATTCTGAATTTCCTCTAATTGCTCCTTCAACTGCCTAATCTCCCCATCACCTTATAACCCCTCTGTCATGACAGTCCTGCAGTAACCCCTCAATATAATTTTGCAACCCGTACCTCCATGCCGCCTCCTCCTTCCCAACCTCCGATAGTACTGTCGGATGAACTGCTTTCCTCCTGCGCCACCATTCCACTAAATTTCCCTCCCTTCCGCTTCTCCCACACCCTCCCCACCAGCTCGCGAAAGCCTCCCTCTGCTCTATTCCCAACAACAGTCTAGTATTCAACTTCCAATAGCTTTTATATTGTTTCCTACCCCGACCAATCCACCTCCACCAACACTCCCTATGGTCAGAAAATCCCACGTCCACTGTACTAACCCTTCCCACCTGCACACTTCCCAAACATACAACCTATCTAGCCTAGCCCCGTATCCGCCTGACAAAAGTGTGCTCACTCACACCCCACCCTAACGATATCCTCAATCCGCACTCCCAACAAGTCCCTCAGTTCCACCAACACGCAACCCGCACCCCTAGGCTCCACATCCTTCCTTCTGATCACGCAGTTGTAATCTCCCTACAACTGCCACACCCGGTAAATCCCTAAATGCAAACACCATTGAGTCCCGCACAAATTCCTTCTTTACCTTCCCTGACCTGTCAGCTGGCATGTACACCCCATAAAACAGACGCGAACCCCACCCCAATCCCTTCCACCCTGACAATCCTACCCCCGCATTCCTCCCATGCCATTAGTCGAAAAGGGCTGGACTCCCCACTGCCACTGCCGACCCACCCTTTAATTTCCTGATGACCCTGCATATACTCTGTATCCTTTCAAACTCAGCTCCCTTCCACACCGAAAATTGTGTTCCTGTATGAATGCTACAGTCACTCCATACCTACGTAATGTACCCTCCACCCATGCTCGTTTAATTTCATCCCGCAATCCATTCACATTTATAGTTAAACACTGGAAATCACTTGTGAGGGTTTGTCCTTTGACCTCGATGGATGTTGCGATGAAGCCTTCACCTTACTCCCCGCTTTACTCGCTATTTTTCCACCCCTGTCCTTCCCCTTATCCTTCATCAAGTCTAAATCCTTCCTCGCAACATCCACCAAAGGTTTTTACATGTCCTCTGTGCAGGAGTTAGTACGTCATCACTGTCCGAAATTGTACCCGACCTCTTTCGAGTCCCAGTCACCACATGCATAGTACTTCTTCTGCTGAGCGGTGCACCTCCACTGTCACCTGCTCAGTCTCCATGAATCCCTTCCCTGTGTCCTCCTGGACCATACTTTCCACCAGCTTCACTGCCTCATCCAATTCAGCACTCACCTCCCCACTTAATACAGGCAAAGGTTCCTCCAATAAGCCTTGCAACACCTCCTCCAGTGGCTCCTCCTGACTCACACACCTGCATCCCCACATCCACCAGTAACCTCCTTCTGCCCAGACCCCTGAGGCAATGTATGACATCTCTCCTCAGGGCCCTCCACTATTTCACTCCACAACTTTGTACGCTCTCTGTGACTACTGTTCCCTGTTCTTACGATGCTCCTCTTGTGCCATCTGCCCCCGTTGTCCTGCATCAGTCCTCTGATGCGATCGCCTCATACAGTCAGCGGCTATGTGACCAATAGACCCACACAGCCTGCACGTTCGTTGTTGGCCCACATAAGTCACATAAACTTGTGTGTGGAACTCAGGCAGGATGACATATGAAGGTATCGGTCTCTTCAGTGTCATCTTCAGTGAGAAAGACCCTTCAAACAGGCCCACCATGGGCCCTCACTCCATGTCCCTGTTGTTACAGCATGTATCGTCCCTAGTCGCTGAAAACCTTGCTGATGTCCATCTGGTCAGACTCGAACGGCACGTTCTTAATCTTAACCCAAGTGTAGGTTCTTGAAACATCCTTCAATCTCACTTGTAGGCCGGTGCGCACAGTATACACCCGATCCTGATGCCGGTCGACCAACCTCTCATAAACGTCAGCTGTGAGAAATTTCACAAACACCCTGGTCATGCCGTTCAATGCCACGCCGTACAAATCTGCCACCTCAATGTTGTAGACGTCCTTCAGGATACCTGGAAGGACAGTGGCTGCCGTGGCAGGCTGCAGTACTCCTGTGACCATGTCGATGCAGACTGTGTTCACTCTTCTTCTGCCGGCCGACGCCATTGTTGACTGAAAACCAAGTTGGCTCAGAGCGTCACCAGGGGTCAGCACCAGCGCAGAGAACCACCTCACCCCACCAAGGCTGGGTGACGAATGAACTTTGCAATTAGTGCTGAATGACTAAGGTTCTAGGCCTTTTGTGAAGGGCAAACCTATTAAGCAACTTTATGCTGGTGAATAGCAATGGTGAATACAATGGTATTGTCCTGAATGGCTGACTTTAAGGTTGATACCATTTGTTTGTTGCTGCAAATTTGAAACTATTTTGATACCTGGAGAATACTTTCTGGAAAGGAATCATTCTCCACTAACTGGAGAATGACTTGGATTTTCTTACTTAAGGCTAGTGCAACTTGAAGATTTTACTTTATTTTGGACTGTAGATACCAGCATTTTAATAAATGCTCTACTGGTTTTCATGCATAAATTTTTTAATGCCTCTTTTGATTGGCTTTAGATCTTGATTGTTGAACAGCATTAGAAGCTGATACTGCATTCTGTACTATACCTTTTGCATTAAGGTAAAAAGGGGGCTTAAGGGGTACTTTTCACAGTTCTCATATCTACTAAAACAGCTTGATGCTGGTGAAGAAATTGAACCTCTCCCTTAACTTGGATCAAACCTGATTGCCTCCTGTTCTCCAAGGCCTGACACTTGTGGATTTATCCTCTTTAAGGCGGGCTCCTTGTCATGGTAAAGAGGCTATCGGTCTGAGGAATTGGACCTCTTGGTCTTCCTCAGACCGAACCTAATTACCCCCCAATCCCCCCTTTCCTATCTTCCCCATTCTCCCTTTCCTCCTCATCCCTCCCTTATTTCCTTCCCATTTTTACCCTGGGAGCTTCTCTCCACAGGCATTATAGTTCCTAGGTTAGGGGGAAGGGTACCGTGGTCCAATCCCATTCCGTTGAGGTTCTCGGCGGCGGTGTAGTTTGCCGTGGAATCTGGATCACCTGGGGATGTCCCGATCCCTCTCCGGTCTCCCGGGGGGTGGCCTTGGGTATCTTTCGGGCGCCGGGTGTATCTCTGCCACCTTTCGGATTCCGGGGGTGGTGGCCGAAGGCGGTATGCTTTGTGGCGGATATCCGGCCGCCCTCTTTTGTCCGCCGAGGTGGCTCGGATGTGAGGTTGCTATCCCGGATTGCTGGTTTATTGGCATGAAGGGTAGGTATGGCACGGGTTCCATGCAGCATCTGCACTACTTGCTGTGTTGAGGTCCTCTTGGGCACGGAGGGGGATTTACGCCCCTTTCATTCCTCCTAGGAGCTATTCCTCCACGTTCCCCCTTTTTCTTTTTTTAAAGAAAAGTAACCTAACCATGGATGCCCTAATGTGACCCTACCCACGGGCCCCTTGATACCACACCTAGTTCTGACCCTACCTTGTTAATGGACAACTCTTTAGATCTTTAGACAACACTAATACCCCTGTACCTCTTGCTGGTGCAGGTTCGTCACCTGCTTCAGGTACCAGGGACCCGACTGGCCCTTTCGATATGTCTGACCTTCGCTATTCTGACATTGATTCCGGCTTCTCCCTTAACGGTACAGCAATTTTCGAATTGCCCGCCAGTCACACGTAGGACCAATCCTGCGTACAAACGACCACGACCCTTACATGACGATTCGACACTTCTCGTTCGTCTCAGAAACGACTAGCTAGTCGTGCACTCCCTTGAGACACTTTGTTTAACACTACTCAATGGACAAAATTTTTTACTCACTTCTCCTAATACCTATCTTTCAGATCATAGTATCGGTAAAGCTCTGCTACGCCATGTTGGTAAAGATATCTCCTTTCACGCTCTCAAGAGCGGCACTCGCATCATCATGGTCCAGAATGCTGGCCAAGCTCGCGATCTTTCTCTTACAACCATAGATACTGTTCCTGTTACTATTGACAAGTATCATTCCCTCAATTCTTGTTGTGGTTGTCATTTTACCCCATACCATTGTCCAACGGAATTTCCAGACATGTGGTGATGACATTTTAGAGCAGCTTGAGCTCCAAGAACTCCCTATCCTTAAAGTTGACACTTGTCCTCCCTGCCAATAAGCGAAGACGTTATCCTTGCAATATAGCTCGTTTAAAGTTTGACTGCCAAGAACTTCCACCTTCGGTCTACATTGCAGGTTAACGTTTAAAAGTTCGAAAGGTGACCCCAACACCGCAGCAGTGTAGAAACTGCTGGTGTTTTGGTCATCCAGCGAAATATTGCAGGTCCATGGCCGAATGCCCAGTCTGTGGTGCCGACGACCATGCCAGTCCTTGTAATCTACCTCCCTCTTGCCTTAACTGTCATGAGGCACATCCATCGTATTCTCGCCATTGTCAGGTTTACCTGAATGAGCGGGAAATCCGTTCTCAGGCAGAAGGCTTCTCATATGCTATGGCCGTCTCTCATCTACGCCTTCAAGGGAGACTTCCCCGCATTTCCTATTCTCGAATTTCTAAACGTCGCCCCGCTTCTGGGGTCTCAACTTCCACGGCTTCCTCTGTGGTCGCCTCATCCTCAATCACCCCTGTCTCGAATCCTTTTGATATTCTTGGTTCAGAGGTCCCTACCTCGGCTTCCCATACTGTCCACACTCCTTCCTCTACTTACTCGCACAATTCTGAGTACTCCTTCACCTAAACCTCAGCACTCCCCTTCTCATAAGCCCGGCAAAAAATCCCTACTGCAAGGTTCTTCGCCTCCGACTAGTTCTGTAACGTGTGTGTGTGTGGAGGTTCATCCTCCTCATACACTACCTTCATCCCCTGTCCCCTCCCAAACCCCTACGAGTTTCCTCTTCTATCTCCTTGTCCTCTACTTTAGTACAGTCTATAGAATCCCCGATAGTTGCTCCCTCTTCTTCCATTTCTAATGTAGTCCCACATTCTGCATCTTTGACTTCCGAAACACTGGAAGCTATTGCAGAATATATTTCAGAGACTGGACCGATGATGGACACTACTCCACCTGAGGTTCCTCATCTCTCTTCGTCTCAACCCCCCCTTCCTTCACAACGTCCTCCTCCCTCTCTGATTACAGGTCTTCCGCTGCCTCCACATGTGGACTTTTCTAACCCTAGTCCATAGATTCCTCTCACTTCCACTTGTATCTTTCTCTCCATAAATCATGGCTTATTTGCAGTGGAATATCAGAGGCCTCGGGTAACCGGGGTGAACTTCAGGTGTTACTCTGTTTTTTTCCCTGTTGGGGTCTGTTTGCAAGAACCCAAATTACAATCCACTGTTATCAGGCCCTTTTCAGGCTATTTGTTATATTCATCGGATCCTTTTTCCGATGGAACCTTTAACGAAAGTGCTCTTGTACGCACTGGTGTTCCATACCGTCAGCTCTGTCCATTCTTCCTTACATTACACCGCAGCCCGTATCCACTTGAATAAGTGGTATACACTGTTCTATATATATCTCCTCTTCGCGGGCATTGTCTATCCCAGATGTTGATTTTCTGGTTACTTCCTTACCGCCACCCCTTCTATTACTTGGCGATTTTAACACGCACCATTTTCTCCGTGGCATTCAATTGGAGGCATTTCTTGCTTCTCTTCCCCTCCATGTTTTAAATACATGTATATATAATATGGAAATGTGTGTATATATATATATCACTGTTTACATCCATACATCTTTACAAATAAAACAGTAGGCTTTATTAGTTTTACGGGTACTCCTACCCATTTTGATCCTCGAACTCATTCTTTCTCCTGTATAGATCTCTCCATCTGCTCTTCCTCAACAGTCCTTGACTTCACCTGGTCTGTCCTCCCGGACTTCCATGACAGCGATCATTTCCCAATCATCCTTAAGTCCCCTCTGTTTTCTCCACCTCATTGCCCACGCTGGCAATTTGACCGGGCGAAATGGGACCTTTACCCACATCTTACTGCCTTTCATGAGGTTCCTACCTCGTCCTCCGTTGATGAGGTTTTACATCTCTCTTCGTCCTCCATCTTCACAGCGGCTTCACATTCTATTCCCCAAACCTCGGGCAAGCATCCTCAGAAGTGCGTGCCTTGGGTCTCCTGCTTGTGCTCGGGCAGTGCTTTGAAACGCCTGCATGGGGCAGGTATCAGTATAACAGAACCACAGAGACTCTCCTTGATTTCAAGCAGAAGAGAGTATTGCTCGCCGTGTCATACGTGATGCTAAACGCACTTGCTGGCGAGATTACGTTCTACTGTCACTTCGGCTTCCTCAGAGTGCAGTCTGAAGAAGTGCGGAAATTTAGGTAAATTCTCCCCGACCCGGCCTCCTGTTCTTCAGGTTGCTGGTGTCGAGTATAGCACACCTCTTCCGTGCCACTGAAATTGGTAATCATCTCTTCCGCATTTCTCAGGGCTCCATCTATGCCCCTCGTTCCTTCTTCTAAGTCTACCAGCAAGTTAAAGCCCTTAGATTTTTCTTTTCTTAGAGAAAACTATAATAACTTTTACCCTTCAAGAACTGGAGGCAACACTCTGCTGCCGATCATCGGCAGCTGGGCCAGACGGCATACATATTCGTATGCTAGCATTTACATCAGTCTGCTCTTACTGTCCTCTTACGTTTCTTTAATCTCGTATGGTCGCAAGGAGTTCTTCCTCAGCTGTGGAAGTCTGCTATTCTCCTTTTCGAAAACCAGGTACTATGGGACGTGATTCCTCACTACCGCCCATCGTTCTTACCAGTGCAGTTTGCAGGTATGGAACGCCTAGTTAATAGACGTTGATGTGGTATTTAGAGACTGCATAGTCTCTCCCTAGTCAATATGGCTTCCGTAAGGGCCGTTCTGCCATTGACCCTTGCTGCTCTTTGGATACGATATTCTAGACGTTTTGCGAATAACCATTCGTTATCGCTATCTTTTCTGACCTTGAGAAGGCTTATGACACAACTTGGAGATATAATATCTTGGCCCAGGCCCACTCCTTAGGCCTCCGAGGCAACCTACCATTCTTCCTTAAGGCCTTCTTAACTGACAGACATTTCCGAGTCCGGGTTAGTAATGAACTTCCCGAATTTGTCCAAGCTGAAGGTGTCCCCCAGGGATGTGTTCTGAGCACAACACTTTCTGCTTGCTATAAATAATCTGGCAGCTGTTCTCCCATCCAATATTTGGTCATCGCTCTATGTGGATGACTTTGCTATAGTTTGTGCAGGTGCAGACTGTCACCTCATTGCAGTTTCCCTCCAGCATGCCATCAACCGGGTTTCTGATTGGGCCACCACTCACGGATTTAAATTTTCTAGTGGCAAAACTCGTCAAATTACGTTTACTAGACGTTCAGTGGTCTCTGACCATCCATTGTACCTATACGGCTCACGTATCCCAGAACGTGATAGTCAGGTTTCTCGGCCTCCTGTTCGACCGTCGATTGTCCTGGAAACCTCACATTACCTCTGAAGGCAACTTGTCACACCAGGCTGAACCTTCTTAAAACCCTCGCACATCTTTCATGGGGGGCTGATCGTAGAACACTCCTTCGCCTACATTCAGCCCTAATTTTGTCGAAACTCGATTATGGTGACCAGATATATTCTGCGGCCTCCCTGCTACTTTTCCATCCTTAATCCCATCCATCACCAGGGATTATGCTTATGCCTTGGTGCATTTCGTTCTTCCCCGGTTGAGAGCCTCTATGTAGAAGCGAACATTCCATCCTTATCCGATCGTCGTGATGCACATTGCATTCGCTAGAAACTGACTGACTTACACAAACTCTGAAGATTATAACTCTAGCACCTCCCTCAGCCCCTTCTACCTCGATCTCTTGCTAACCTCTATCCCTGCACTGTCTTGCTGCACTCCATACCCTACTAATCATCTCCCGCTTACAATCCATTCTCCCTGCATCCCGTCCTGCCCTACCGTGCTGTATAACCCTTGTGGTTTAGCGCTTCTTTTGATTATAATAATGGAATACCTCTATAGGAAATGCAGTCATGTACCACTGACTGCACAGCAGTCTGTGCCTGTTCACTGCTCTGATCATCATGACCAGAGACCCAGGAGAAAACTATTTGTTTTTGCTAGAAATTTTGTGCAACCAAAGTTGTATATGGAGAACCATGGGATGAGGTGAATTCATTTTTTGATAGCTTGCAAAGCACAAGGAGTCTGAGACTACCACAAATGTTGAGATAGGCATGGATGCAATATAAATAATTCCAATGAGAACACTGGGAACACTGCTGAAAACCCGATGGCATGAGAATGAGACCGGAAGTAGTTAAGAAAAAAGGAGCGAGAAGCAACTGTAGGTATTTGGGCTTTCATGCACAAAGGGGGCTACTGAAGAGAAGAGCGAGTGAAGACAGAAAAGTGACGAAGTAAATGGGTGGTGAACAAATAATAGACCTCTACTAACATCCATTACTATACTGTATGAAGGGTCACGAAGGTCGTGAGAGCAGACAAAATAACGGAGGCAATGGACATCGCGGTGATCGTTTAAAAATGGAGCGTTCGCCTCTGCAGATAGGCTCTCGACAGATGAGCGAAAAGCACCTAGACATAAGTGTAATCCCTGGTGATGGGTGGGATCAAGTTTAGAAAGAGTTGTGGGAGAAGCCGCAGAATATATCTGGTGATAATTTTATCACCGTTTTGATAAAATTATGGCCGAATGCAGTCGAAGAGTTCAACGATCCACCCCAATGAAAAATGAGCAAAGGTTTTAAGCAGGTTCAGCTGACTATGGGTGAGAAATCTGACTGTATCAAGTTCAGGAATATGCGAGCCATACAGGTACAATGGAGTATCAGGAACGACAACGTCTGGTGAAAGTAATTTGGCGTGTTTTAGCGCTGTATGACCCTTGTGGGTTTAGCACTTACTGTAGTTATGATTATAATAATATATTAAGGAATGTGCTTTTTAATGATAGATTTGAAGTGATTGGGAAATAGTGGACCCCATGTGAGGTATACTCTAGGTATAAAGTGATGAATACCGTACTGAGTGTCTCGGTCACCATAACCACATCTTGCCTTGGTAAATAGCTGTCAAGACATGCCTCTCGGCGTCAGGTTTTGGGTCAGCACGTGGGGCACTCCTCATTGGCAGGATGCTTGGAGGACGATATAAGGCCGAGGAAACAACTAGAGACATTCTGGCAGAGCTCTGGGCACGAGAGCTGTATAACCCTTGTGGTTTAGCGCTTCTTTTGATTATAATAATCCACAGATTTGGCAGAGCTGCTGCCCGGGGCAGAGCCTTGGAGAAGGGGTGCTGGGGCTCCTGAGGAGACTTTGGAGACACTGGGCAGAGTACTGGCTTGGAGCAGTGCTTTCTGTGTAGGTTTTGGGACCTGTGACTGAGTTCCGAGAACTGTCCTCTAACCATATTGTAAGTTTATTGTTTGTGTTAATTGTATTCCGTTATGTATAAATCCCCATTTATCTAGACCCAAAGTGTTTCCTGTTCCCAAATGTATTATTGTAAAGGGCTTGATAAGTTTGAGTGGAAAAATATTACTGTCCCGTTATATTCTTATTATTCTTTATTCTTTATTTATTTTTTTTATTTAAAAGAAAGGGGAGTAGGGGAGATAATGAGAGGTGATGTGTCCCGTGAC
>WNWK01000865.1:327500-366445 GCA_009830355.1 Cherax destructor | reverse complement strand
ATGACAGTGACACCATCCTGTGGGAAGGAACATGACAGTGACACCATCCTGTGTGAGGGAACATGAGTGACACAATCCTGTGTGAGGGAACATGACAGTGACACCATCCTGTGTGAAGGAACATGACAGTGACACCATCCTGTGTGAGTGAACATGACAGTGACACCATCCTGTGTGAGGGAACATGACAGTGACACAATCCTGTGAGGGAACATGACAGTGACACCATCCTGTGTAAGTGAACATGACAGTGACACAATCCTGTGTGAGGAACATGACAGTGACACCATCCTGTGTGAGGGAACATGACAGTGACAATAACAATGCAGGTAGACACTAGTAATGTCGTAAATTATATTGAGTAAACGAACCTACTAACAGCCCTCCCCCGGGTGTTCTGAAGTACTCTATTAGTACTAGGTAATGAGAGGACAGAGATTACCCGTACTAATTGTCTCCGTGCTCTCCATTCCATCCTCCAGGGTTAATTACCACCAATGGGCCTTTTAATGACGCATGTATATCACAGGTGATAATTAAAACAGCAGGTGTGTGTGTTGTTCCAGTGTTGTTGTTGTGGTCACAGTATGTGGCTCATGATAACCTTCCTATGGTTGTGAATGTGAACTCAGTGGGACCAGATACCTTCTGGGTTGTGAGAATACAGTGAACCTCCTGTGTGAGGGACTCATGATAACTATTCCTAATGATAGACCTTATGTGTAATCAAAGTGTGGGGCCATGATAACCTTCCCATGGTTGTGGTCACAGTACGTCTATGTAACCTTCCTATGGTTGTGGTCACAGTGTGGGGCCCATGATAAGCCTTCCTATGGTTGTGGTCACAGGGTATGATACCTTCCTATGGTTGTGGTCAATGGCCATGTAATGGATCCCATGATAACCTTCCTATGGTTGTGGTCGTTCCACAGGTTGTGGTCACCATGTCTTTATGGTTGTGGTCACAGTGTGGGCCATGATAACCTTCCTATGGTTGTGGTCACAGTGTGGGGCCCATGATAACCTTCCTATGGTTGTGGTCACAGTGTGGGGCCCATGATAACCTTCCTATGGTTGTGGTCACAGTGTGGGGCCCATGATAACCTTCCTATGGTTGTGGTCACAGTGTGGGGCCCATGATAACCTTCCTATGGTTGTGGTCAGTGTGGGCCATGATAACCTATTGTGGCCAGGTGGCCCATGATAACCTTCCTATGGTTGTGGTCACAGTGTGGGCCCATGATAACCTTCCTATGGTTGTGGTCACAGTGTGTGGGCCTCATGATAACCTTCCCTATGGTTGTGGTCACAGTGTGGGGCCATGATAACCTTCCTATGGTTGTGGTCAAGTGTGGGGCCATGATAACCTTCCTATAGTGTTGTATCACCCAGGTGGGGCCCAGTACCACTTCCTGGAGTGTCGTCACATTGCGGAGCTTCCTATCACCGTTCCATGGTTGTGCTCACGTGTGTTCGTCACTCACCCGGAAGTGTTCCGTCACTCCCGAAGTGTTCGTCACCACCCGGAAGTGTTCCGTCACTCACCCGGAGGTGTTCCGTCACTCCCCGGGGTCCGTCCTCACCCAGAAGTGTTCCGTCACAGTGTGCCCATGGAAGGTTCCGTACTCACCGGAAGTGTTCCGTCACTCACCGGGAAGTGTTCCGTCACTCACCCGGAAGTGTTACGTCATCCCCGAAGTGTTCGTCACTCACCCGAAGTGTTCCGTCACCACCGGAGTGTTCGTCACTCCGGAAGTGTTCCGTCACTCACCCGGAAGTGTTCGTCACTCACCGTCGAAGGTTCCGTCACTCACGGAATGTTCGTCTCACCGAAGTGTTCTGTCACTCACCCGGAAGTGTTCCGTCACTCACCCGGAAGTGTTCCGTCACTCACCCGGAAGTGTTCCGTCACTCACCCGGAAGTGTTCCGTCACTCACCCGGAAGTGTTCCGTCACTCACCCGGAAGTGTTCCGTCACTCACCCGGAAGTGTTCCGTCACTCACCCGGAAGTGTTCCGTCACTCACCCGGAAGTGTTCCGTCACTCACCCGGAAGTGTTCCGTCACTCACCCGGAAGTGTTCCGTCACTCACCCGGAAGTGTTACGTCACTCACCCGGAAGTGTTCCGTCACTCACCCGGAAGTGTTCCGTCACTCACCCGGAAGTGTTCCGTCACTCACCCGGAAGTGTTCCGTCACTCACCCGGAAGTGTTCCGTCACTCACCCGGAAGTGTTACGTCACTCACCCGGAAGTGTTACGTCACTCACCCGGAAGTGTTACGTCACTCATCCGGAAGTGTTCCGTCACTCACCCGGAAGCGTTCCGTCACTCACCCGGAAGCGTTCCGTCACTCACCCGGAAGCGTTCCGTCACTCACCCGGAAGCGTTACGTCACTCACCCGGAAGTGTTCCGTCACTCACCCGGAAGTGTTCCGTCACTCACCCGGAAACGTTCCGTCACTCACCCGGAAACGTTCCGTCACTCACCCGGAAACGTTCCGTCACTCACCCGGAAGTGTTACATCACTCACCCGGAAGTGTTCCGTCACTCACCCGGAAGTGTTCCGTCACTCACCCGGAAGTGTTCCGTCACTCACCCGTAAGCGTTCCGTCACTCACCCGGAAGTGTTCCGTCACTCACCCGGAAGTGTTCCGTCACTCACCCGGAAGTGTTCCGTCACTCATAATAGGACCGCTAAAGACGACGGAAATGACGACATACACACACATACACACGGGGGTCAAGAACTGTGACTCAACCCTCTGCAAAGAGCAGTAGATGAGCAAATTAAGTGTGAGAGAGAAAGAGAGAGCTAGCACAGCATGCCAGGTGGTGGGTATCCGGGAGTTCGTGCCCCGGACACTGCCTGTTATACCCTACCTTACTTCTCTCTCTCTCTCTCTCTCTCTCTCTCTCTCTCTCTCTCTCTCTCTCTCCATTCCTCCGTGACAAGCTCCTGCCTCAATAATGCTCTATTGTGTGTGTGTGTACTCGCCTAACTGTGGTTGCAGGGGTCGATTCATAGCTCCCGGCCCCTCCATACACACTGATACTCCTCTTACAGTATACCTGTCGTGTATATCTGCTCTAACACTATTGTATATGTCGCACACACGCACACACACACGCACACACTTCAACAGTGACTCATATACATTAAAATAACACTACCATGTGTATCACTTGCATATAGCACACCACTGTGTGTGTGTAGGGGGGGGGGAGGTGACAGACAAGAAGGAACAGTGACTGACAGTGTGATGTAGTCAGTGTGCTGTGAGGTCTACCTAAGCAGCCACACCTGCCGTTCGGATTAAGGCTCAGGTCTTTTGTCTTGAACTAGCGTCAGGTTTCGGCGTCAGGTCAAAGCACATGGTGCACTCCTCATTGGGGGGATGCTTGGAGGACTATATAAGGCCGAGGAAACAACTAGAAAGGAGATTCTGGCGGAGCTCTGGCCTGTGTGTGGAGCTCTGGGCTGGAGACATTCTGGCGGAGCTCTGGCCTGTGTGCAGAGCTCTGGGCACGAGATTCTAGCAGAGCGGCTGTCGGTGTGCAGAGCTCTGGGAGAGAGCTGCTGTAGAGTCTCTGGAGGAGACTGTTGGAGACACTGGGCAGAGTTCTGTTGGAGCAGGTCTTGGGACCTGTGGCTAGAAGTGTGACTGAGTTCCTGTGGTGAACTGTCCTCTGAATTATATTGTAAGTTATATTCTGTTTCGTCAGTTGATTGTATTCCCTGTCTCCCTGCTTATATGTACAATCCCCATTTATCTAAACCCAATAAGTGTTCTCCTGTTCCAAAATATATTATTATACAAGGACTTAAATAAACTGTGTTTGAGTGGAATAGTAATATTCACTGTCCCCGTTATATTCTTATTACTCTTTATTCTTATACTTTATTTTATTATATTTTATTTTAGGTAGAGAGAGGGTGAGTAGTGTGGTGGTAATGAGAGGTGATGGTGTAGTCACCAGTGACCTCACATTACCTCCATTACCTCCGCTCCTGTCACCTCACCTCTCCTGCCTACTCACTCCCCACCCATACTCCCATATCCCCGATTATCAGATGAATTTCCATACCCCCCCTACATGACATGGTGTCTAAGCGGTGGTGGTTCTTATTATTTTTATAGTATGAACCAGTCCCATGTGCCTTTTGACTGCTCGGTTATATTTGTGTTATGCTACCATTTGCTACCAATTTTTTTTTGTGTGTGTAAAGTTAAAGTAAATATCTGGGAGATATTATAATCCAAGTGACCTAAGCTGACCTTTTTTTTTGACCGCGGGTCTGAGTAATTGTGTGGTTGTAATATTATATTTGGTGGAGTTGTGTGTTGGGTTGGGATAAATGGTGGAGGTTATAAGTGTTTGGGTGAGACTTTTGTGGGACGCAATTACTGGCCGAAATTGAATATTTACAGAGAAACGAGAAGTCACCCAGTCACCCAGCCCGCCTTGGAAGAATCATCCACAACTGTCACCCATTGAAGAGCTGGCTCTCATGGTCACCCAGCTGATGTGTCCAGTCACCCAGCTGATGCGCCCAGCCATCCAGCTGTGCTCCAGTTGCTGTATTGCTGCCCTGGTCTGTCATCCATTGTAGTGGGTGTCACCCACCCTGTGACCATCACCCACTGACCGCAAGTTACCCGCAGTTGCCAGGGATGAGTGACCGCACCTCTGTTAATGACCAGAAGTGCCTCACATCACCTTGAGCATCTGACCCTAGTCTGCTCTGCTGATGTCGGCTGCTTATGATGCTGCGGTTTACTGAGACGAGGCTGTCTGATGCTGTCTGCTATGCTGAGACTGGCTGTGTGCTGCTGCCTGCCGTGCTGTGACGCTGAGATGCTGTGGTCGTGCTGTGATGCTATGGCCATGCTGCGATGCTGGGGCCGTGCTGCAATGCTATAGCCGTGCTGCGATGCTGTAGCCGTGCTGCGATGCTGTGGCGGTGCTGTGATGCTGCGATGCTGCCTGGCTCGGGAGGAGATGATGGCGGTGATGCTGCAGTGGGTATGAGGATTCTGTCTGGTGTGCCAGGACAGGAGAATCTACTATGAAGGAGCTGCCATCCTCGGAGATGTGGAAGGACGCGAGCCGTGGGATGGACTCCGGCTGCTGGGACCAGCTGCTGCCATGGGTGGTATGGAGGTGTATGCTGTCATGCTGGCCACCCTGTACGACCAGTATGGGGGATGTCCTGCCAGCTATGAGAGACAATTAAGAGTGTGAGATGTTCCCAGCCTACTTTGACTTGCCAGAAGTGTTAGTGTTACCTGTGTGGAATAAGGTGACCTTGGAAACGGTCAAGTGATCATGGCTACCTTGTTTTATGAGGCCAGTGAATCCTAGTAGTGGCATAGGATAATGGTGGGTCTTAGCTGCGATGCTTGCCCTATCTCGATTTTCAGATGTTGAAGTGTGTATGTGAAGTGTGTTAACATACGACCTTGGTGGTCGTGATGGGTCAGTTGCAGTTACTTGAAAGAATGCAACCCGTTGGAGCAGTTTTCCACGCCAAAGAAGCCTAGAGGGTTTGGCCCAATGGTTAACGTGCGAGGGTGACTAGCAACGGCTAGTGCATTTCTAGTAGAAGTAGGGAAGGCACTGGAGCCAGATATTTAGTTTTAAGGAGAAATGACGGTAAGGAGGCTTTGCACCAGAGAGCAACTGTTATGCTGGTCACCTGCGAGGTGTACTGATTATGCTGCCTTGTGGTAGTTGAGAAGGCTGACGGAAATATATGTAATTGTATTATGTTATGTGTAATTTTGTCTTTGTATTGTAATATAATTAAGGGTTTAGGATTAAAATAGTCTAAACTTAGGACAAATTGTCCTAGTTCTCAGATATTTTAAAGTGGGGGACAAGGGGATGTGATGTAGTCAGTGTGCTGTGAGGTCTACCTAAGCAGCCACACCTGCCGTTCGGATTAAGGCTCAGGTCTTTTGTCTTGAACTAGCGTCAGGTTTCGGCGTCAGGTCAAAGCACATGGTGCACTCCTCATTGGGGGGATGCTTGGAGGACTATATAAGGCCGAGGAAACAACTAGAAAGGAGATTCTGGCGGAGCTCTGGCCTGTGTGTGGAGCTCTGGGCTGGAGACATTCTGGCGGAGCTCTGGCCTGTGTGCAGAGCTCTGGGCACGAGATTCTAGCAGAGCGGCTGTCGGTGTGCAGAGCTCTGGGAGAGAGCTGCTGTAGAGTCTCTGGAGGAGACTGTTGGAGACACTGGGCAGAGTTCTGTTGGAGCAGGTCTTGGGACCTGTGGCTAGAAGTGTGACTGAGTTCCTGTGGTGAACTGTCCTCTGAATTATATTGTAAGTTATATTCTGTTTCGTCAGTTGATTGTATTCCCTGTCTCCCTGCTTATATGTACAATCCCCATTTATCTAAACCCAATAAGTGTTCTCCTGTTCCAAAATATATTATTATACAAGGACTTAAATAAACTGTGTTTGAGTGGAATAGTAATATTCACTGTCCCCGTTATATTCTTATTACTCTTTATTCTTATACTTTATTTTATTATATTTTATTTTAGGTAGAGAGGGTGAGTAGTGTGGTGGTAATGAGAGGTGATGGTGTAGTCACCAGTGACCTCACATTACCTCCATTACCTCCGCTCCTGTCACCTCACCTCTCCTGCCTACTCACTCCCCACCCATACTCCCATATCCCCGATTATCAGATGAATTTCCATACCCCCCCTACATGACAACAGCAATAAACAGTGACAGAGTGTGTGCCTCAGATCCGGAGCCTCGACCCCCCGAAAACACAATTCGGCAAGCACAAATATGCACACACGGATGCGTTCCCAATGTGTGCCTGATAGCTGTGAGTCAGTGCCATCCTGCGCTACATAGCTGGCACTGTGCGCCTGATAGCTGTGAGTCAGTGCCATCCTGCGCTACATAGCTAGCACTGTGCGCCTGATAGCTGTGAGTCAGTGCCATCCTGCGCTACATAGCTGGCACTGTGTGCCTGATAGCTGTGAGTCAGTGCCATCCTGCGCTACATAGCTAGCACTGTGCGCCTGATAGCTGTGAGTCAGTGCCATCCTGCGCTACATAGCTGGCACTGTGTGCCTGATAGCTGTGAGTCAGTGCCATCCTGCGCTACATAGCTGGCACTGTGTGCCTGATAGCTGTGAGTCAGTGCCATCCTGCGCTACATAGCTGGCACTGTGCGCCTGATAGCTGTGAGTCAGTGCCATCCTGCGCTACATAGCTAGCACTGTGCGCCTGATAGCTGTGAGTCAGTGCCATCCTGCGCTACATAGCTGGCACTGTGTGCCTGATAGCTGTGAGTCAGTGCCATCCTGCGCTACATAGCTGGCACTGTGTGCCTGATAGCTGTGAGTCAGTGCCATCCTGCGCTACATAGCTGGCACTGTGTGCCTGATAGCTGTGAGTCAGTGCCATCCTGCGCTACATAGCTGGCACTGTGTGCCTGATAGCTGTGAGTCAGTGCCATCCTGCGCTACATAGCTGGCACTGTGTGCCTGATAGCTGTGAGTCAGTGCCATCCTGCGCTACATAGCTGGCACTGTGTGCATGATAGCTGTGAGTCAGTGCCATCCTGCGCTACATAGCTGGCACTGTGTGCCTGATAGCTGTAAGTCAGTGCCATCCTGCGCTACATAGCTGGCACTGTGTGCATGATAGCTGTGAGTCAGTGCCATCCTGCGCTACATAGCTGGCACTGTGTGCCTGATAGCTGTGAGTCAGTGCCATCCTGCGCTATATAGCTGGCACTGTGTGCCTGATAGCTGTGAGTCAGTGCCATCCTGCGCTACATAGCTGGCACTGTGTGCCTGATAGCTGTGAGTCAGTGCCATCCTGCGCTACATAGCTGGTACTATAGGCTGATAGCTGTGAGTCAGTGCCATCCTGCGCTACATAGCTGGCACTGTGTGCCTGATAGCTGTGAGTCAGTGCCATCCTGCGCTACATAGCTGGTACTATAGGCTGATAGCTGTGAGTCAGTGCCATCCTGCGCTACATAGCTGGCACTGTGTGCCTGATAGCTGTGAGTCAGTGCCATCCTGCGCTACATAGCTGGCACTGTGTGCCTGATAGCTGTGAGTCAGTGCTATCCTGCGCTATATAGCTGGTACTGTAGGTTGATAGCTGTGAGTCAGTGCTATCCTGCGCTATATAGCTGGTACTGTAGGTTGATAGCTGTGAGTCAGTGCTATCCTGCGCTATATAGCTGGTACTGTAGGTTGATAGCTGTGAGTCAGTGTTATCCTGCGCTATATAGCTGGTACTGTAGGTTGATAGCTGTGAGTCAGTGTTATCCTGCGCTATATAGCTGGTACTGTAGGTTGATAGCTGTGAGTCAGTGCTATCCTGCGCTACATAGCTGGTACTGTAGGTTGATAGCTGTGAGTCGGTGCTATCCTGCGCTATATAGCTGGTACTATAGGCTGATAGCTGAGAGTCAGTGCTATCCTGCGCTATATAGCTGGTACTGTAGGCTGATAGCTGTGAGTCAGTGCTATCCTGCGCTATATAGCTGGTACTGTAGGCTGATAGCTGTGAGTCAGTGCTATCCTGCGCTATATAGCTGGTACTGTAGGCTGATAGCTGTGAGTCAGTGCTATCCTGCGCTATATAGCTGGTACTGTAGGCTGATAGCTGTGAGTCAGTGCTATCCTGCGCTACATAGCTGGTACTGTAGGTTGATAGCTGTGAGTCAGTGCTATCCTGCGCTACATAGCTGGTACTGTAGGTTGATAGCTGTGAGTCAGTGCTATCCTGCGCTACATAGCTGGTACTGTAGGTTGATAGCTGTGAGTCAGTGTTATCCTCCGCTATATAGCTGGTACTATAGGCTGATAGCTGTGAGTCAGTGCTATCCTGCGCTACATAGCTGGTACTGTAGGCTGATAGCTGTGAGTCAGTGCTATCCTGCGCTATATAGCTGGTACTGTAGGTTGATAGCTGTGAGTCAGTGCTATCCTGCGCTACATAGCTGGTACTGTAGGTTGATAGCTGTGAGTCAGTGCCATCCTGCGCTATATAGCTGGTACTGTAGGCTGATAGGTGTGAGTCAGTGCTATCCTGCGCTATATAGCTGGTACTGTAGACTGATAGCTGTGAGTCAGTGCTATCCTGCGCTACATAGCTGGTACTGTAGGTTGATAGCTGTGAGTCAGTGCTATCCTGCGCTACATAGCTGGTACTGTAGGTTGATAGCTGTGAGTCAGTGTTATCCTCCGCTATATAGCTGGTACTATAGGCTGATAGCTGTGAGTCAGTGCTATCCTGCGCTATATAGCTGGTACTGTAGGCTGATAGCTGTGAGTCAGTGCTATCCTGCGCTATATAGCTGGTACTGTAGACTGATAGCTGTGAGTCAGTGCTATCCTGCGCTACATAGCTGGTACTGTAGACTGATAGCTGTGAGTCAGTGCTATCCTGCGCTACATAGCTGGTACTGTAGGTTGATTGCTGTGAGTCAGTGCTATCCTGCGCTACATAGCTGGTACTGTAGGTTGATAGCTGTGAGTCAGTGCTATCCTGCGCTACATAGCTGGTACTGTAGGTTGATAGCTGTGAGTCAGTGCCATCCTGCGCTACATAGCTGACAGTCCTCTCATGACTTACAAGTGAACGATTGACTGTAAGGTGAATGTTCCTGTCACCACCTTCCATCTATCAGCACTGCTGCTGCTGTCACTGTTCACTTAGCAGTAACTAATATTGGAGGAAGTGCAAAATAAACCCTGCGAAAAGCAGGGGTGCTGTGTGCACAATAAGAGAACACTGTATCAACATCCGTGGTCTCAGATTATTCAGCATCTTACCAGAAGATATCAGCAACACTGCTAGAACAAGTGTAGAAGTCTTAAAGGGGAAACTGGACAAGTATCTTCACCAGGTGCCAATCAACCAGGCTGTGATGGATATGTGGGTCAGCGGTCCATCAGCAGCAACAGCCTGGTTGACCAGGCTAGCACCAGACGAGTCTCGCCCATGGCCGGGCTCAGAGAGTATTAAGACTCTGGAAACTCATCAAAGGTATATCAAAGACAGATGGCACTCTTGCAAAAGACCTGTTAACAACAGAGGAAGCAAGCCACATCTGGCTTTCCTGGGTTATCCAGGGCTGTCAACCCTCCTGGGTTATTAACCCTCCTGGGTTAATTATCCACTCAGTAGCTTAATAAGCAATAGAGAAACACTACTGAGCACTTAGAGAGGCTTCAGCACTTTGGGTTGTGACTCCCTCTACAGGAGGAGCAGCAGATGTCAGAGAATAAGGGAGGTGGAGGTGGTCAGGGATCCCCTTAGACAAGGGATCTCAGGGGTAAGGGGCTCAGTGGTCTTCGTATCTTTACTCTTTAAGATTTAAAGGGGATGTGCTTATGTTAGGAGCCCTCAACACTGACTTAGGGCCCCCGCAACACTGTCTTAAGGGGTTCCCAACATTGTCTTCGAGGCACCAACACTGTCTTGGAGGCCCCGACACTGTCTTAGGGACCCCAACGCTGTCTTAGGGACCCCAACGCTGTCTTAGGGACTCCAACGCTGTCTTAGGGACCCCAACGGTCTTAGGGACCCCAACGCTGTCTTAGGGACCCCAACGCTGTCTTAGGGACCCCAACACTGTCTTAGGGACCCCAACGCTGCCTTATTGGCCCCAGCACTGTCTTATTGGTCCCAACACTGTCTTATTGGTCCCAATACTGTCTTATTGGCCCCAACATTGTCTTATTGGCCCCAACACTGTCTCAGCGGCCCATCAATACTGTCTTGGAGGCCCCGACACTGTTTTAGTGGTTCCAACCGTCTTATTGGCCCCGACACTGTCTTGGAAGCCTCCAACAGTCTTGGAGGTCCCAACACTCTCTGGGTGGCCCCCAACAGTCTTAGGGGCCCCAACACTTAGGGGCCAAGAGCTGAGACTCGACCATAAGGAGAGTACACACAGTGTAAATACTGAGTCCTTACTGGTACATTTGGTGTGAGAGAGAGAGAGAGAGAGAGAGAGAGAGAGAGAGAGAGAGAGAGAGAGAGAGAGAGAGAGAGAGAGACAGTGACAAACGGTAATACAGCAGCGGTGGGGACGTCCTGGCGGCACAGCGGCGGCGGCAGTGATGGCATCCAGGAGGCACAATAGTGGTGGCAGTGGTGACCTCACACTGATGTTGATGGTGCCATTGTTGTCCTGTCTGGCCCCTCCTGTTGTTGTTACTGTTACTTGCTGTTACTTGTTGTTACTGTTACTTGTTGTTACTGTAACTTACTGTTACACAGGGCCACCACGGCACTAGGCACCACCAACTTTCCGGCTCCATTATAAGCTTACTGGACCAATCTTGATGTTTCGTCGCAGATGTCACCATCATCACCCCACCATCATCATCATCACCATCATCACCACCATCATCACCATCTGCACATTATCCAGAAGAATGGACCGGGGGAAGGACTCGAACCCTGGCCCTGGTAACCACTAAACTCTGCATGCAAAAAAAAAAAAACCCCGACCTGCTGCCACCAGGACCACAGTTCGATCCCTCCGACAATCTCACTGTTTTGTTTTTTCATTGAAAGTCGTTTATTACGACTAGTACTGTATACAGCTGGGTGTTAGCTATAAGACTGTGATGCTGTGATGATGCTGTGATGACGCTGTGATGACGCTGTGATGATGCTGTCATGTGCTGTAATGATGCTGTAATGTGCTGTGATGCTGTGATGACGCTGTGATGCTGTGATGACGCTGTGATGACGCTGGTTCTGAAAGTAGTAACTGGGTCTTGGGTCGCTTTCAGTTATCAGAGGAAATTTAACACCTGTGCAGTTACTGTGTTACATGTGGACGTAAATAGGTAAATAAGAAAATACGTAAGTTCATTCAGGTCCAGATACACATAAATACGGTCACATTAATTATCATACATGATAACATAGGTGTAAATAAGCCGGCAGAATAACACAAGTCAAAGTGACTTATTTCCACTTATGTCTTCTTATTTACAGCTTAAAAGTTCCAACAACTGTGTGAGAGTTGCATTGTGGGAACAAGAGTCAGGTATGTGTCCCCTGACACATACCATCACACAGGGATCCAGAGACTGACACCTGGGTCTTACTCTGGTTGATGCAGTAGTGGAGGTGTATGTGTGTGTGTGTGGGGGGGGGGAGGTGAGGACGAGGTTGTGGAGTACACAGGTGAATGTGGCTGGAGGTGTGGTGTGAAGACGAGGGAAAGGTGTGGCTGGAGGTGTAAAAACAAGGTGTGGCTGGTGTGAAAATGGTATGAATATAGTTGGGGTCCAGCAGGCCATCGCAAGCACAGTATTCCACGAGGCAGATAACAATAAACGGAGGCGCCTCACAGCATCAGACGCACAATTCTAAGATGAGAATCATCTTAAAAATGCCGGCAACAGCAGCCGCTACTGTGTCTCACTCTCACTGCCTGTGTACCGGAGCAACCAGGTTCCTAAAATTCTTCGTAAGCCCCAAAAGTGCGTAAGAATAGGGTTCCTAACGTGTGGTCTGTGAAACAGTGGTTTCAGAGTAGAGGTGCGGGGGTTAGGACTTTGAGAGTAGAGGAGTCGGGGTGCCTTTGAGGAGTTTCGAGAGTCTACTTTCTGAGCCCGGCCATGGGCCAGGCGGAAACAGAGATCCCGGGAACTTGTGGAACCCAAAGACCGCCTTGACACGCCCCAGGAAGTAAGAAACCACTGCCTTTGCAACACACACACTCACAAACACAAAGGTCCAAGTCATCAGGCGACCAGCAGGACAGTCCAGCCTCAGGATGGCTTACCGTGGCTTCACGTGGTACAAAACAATGTAGCTTACATGTGCTAAAACACTGGCAGGTACGAAAAGAAGCAAGCCACTAGTATACCTGGAGGGTGTTTCGGGGGTCAACGCCCCCGCGGAAAAGAAATCTTCCTGTCTTCTAATCTTGATAGACATGACTGGGGTGGAGACTACACTCCCTCGACTCACACGAAGAGAGATTGAGTCTACTCAATAATAATAATAATAATAATAATAATAATAATATTTATTGACAACACAAGTTTGTTGACAATAAAGCCAGATTCAGTGTTCTTTTGTTCTTACCTTTGGTTTTGGTCAATAGAAGACAAGTGATCAACACACCAGACAAGTCTGCAACACCTCACATGAGTGATCAACACACCAGACAAGCCTGCAACACTACACATGATGAATGATCAGCACACCAGACAAGCCTGCAACACTACACATGAGTGATCAACACACCAGACAAGGCTGCAACACCACACATGAGTGATCAACACACCAGACAAGACTGCAACACTACACATGATGAATGATCAACACACCAGACAAGCCTGCAACACCTCGCTTCCTCAACTTTGCAAAATATTTACATATGCAGAATAATTCGGAGCAGCGGCAGCGCTTGCATCCCGAGGCGTCTTAATATTCTTGTACGAAGATGTGCTTGTGTCCCCCGAGGTGTCACGTTGATGCAACGTTGCAACGCACGCTGCAGTACTCCCCCTCCCCACTCCCACAGCACCACCAGCACCAGCACCACCAGCAGCAGCAGCAGCACTAGCACCAGCAGCAGCACCACCACCACCAGCACTAGCACCAGCAGCAGCAGCACCACCACCACCAGTAGCAGCAGCACCACCAGCAGCAATAGCACTAGCACCACCAGCAGCAGCACCAGCAGCAGCAGCACCAGCAGCAGCAGCACCAGCAGCAGCAGCACCAGCAGTTATTACGTAAGGTGGGAGGTGGGCGGTTGATGACGTCACGTCTCGCCCACGTACATAAAGGGGAACTGACCACCCAGACCAGAGGTATACACACCCACACCTGTATATATGTCTAGGTATACACACCCACACCTGTATATATGTCTAGATATACACACCCACATGTGTATGTGTGTTTGTATGCACACCCATAGGTTTATAAAAGTCTCTGTATACACATCCACAGGTCTGTGGGTGTGTATTTACATACCTGTGGCCACTCAAGTTTGTAACCCATCTATCGCGCAGTTCAGCTTATTAACCAACATACATAGCCAGTAAAGTATTTACATTACTGGGAAAACCTTAAATATGTACTCACTGGAACGGAGGAGAGATGGACACATGATAATATATACCTGGAAGATACTGGAGGGTCTGGTCCCAACCCCACACACTGCCATAACATACTGGAGCGAGAGACATGGGAGGAAGTGTAACAAATACAGTGAGAAGCAGGGAAGCTGTGGGCACAATAAGGGAACACTGTATCAACATCCGTGGTCTCCGATTATTCAGCATCTTACCAGAAGATATCAGAAACACTGCTGGAACAAGTGTAGAAGTCTTCAAGAAGAAACTGGACAAGTATCTTCACCAAGTACCAGATCAACCAGGCTGTGACGGATATGTGGGGCAGCAGACCACCAGCAACAACAGCCTGGCTGGCCAGGCTAGCAGCAGAAAAACTCTCGAATCTCATCAAAGGTAAGGTATACAAAAATTCAACTTACCAGGAGGCCAGCACCCGGGAGGTCCTGGTCTGGGACCGGGTCGCGGGGGCGTTGACCCCCTGGAAGAGACTCCAGGTACACCCCAGGTAGTACGTCCCTAGTACATACCTGTGAACGTGGTAGTGTGCATATAGTACCTGACCTACTTGGTACTGTAAGTCTACAGTAGACTTGCTGTAGTGTATACCTGGCTATAATGAACCAGTGGAACAACGTAAACATTGTAAATGCCATTCTCTGTGATGGCGCAGTGCGCGCGCTCACCTACGAGGCACATGATACAACTTACACAGACCATAGCTCACACCAATGACATACTGTTATATAGAAAGCCGCTTGTTATGCAGAGCATTTCGGGCAAATTAGGTCAATTTTGTCCTCAGGATGCGACCCACACCAGTCGACTAACACCCAGGTACCTATTTTACTGCTAGGTGAACACGGACAGCAGGTGTCTTAAGGAAACACGTCCTAATGTTTTACCCGTACCGGAGATCGAACCCCGAACCTCAGAGCTGAGTGCGCTACCAACCCAGCTACGGGGTACCTAGGGAGTGGAGGAGGAGGAGGGGAATAACGAAGAAAAATCAGACTTGAAGAGAAGCGCATTAGTCGAGGAGGAAACAAGACAATGATACAAAAAAAAAGATGAAGTCTAGAGACGAGAGAGAGAGAGAGAGAGAGAGAGAGAGAGAGAGAGAGAGAGAGAGAGAGAGAGAAGAGAGAGAGAGAGAGAGAGAAGGTTAGGTAAGGTTCGTCAGGAAACAGGACAAGAGAAAGAGAGAGGAAGCGAAGAGGTGGCCAGGCAGCAGGGGGCGAGGGAAGGGGCAGGAGGAATATGGAGGGAAGGGGATATAGGGAGGGGAGGAAGGCCTGAACACGGGCGTGGCTATGGGTCATCAACTCCTCCCCCTCCCTCTGTAAACACCTCTCTCTCCCTCCCCTCCCTTTCCCCCTCCCCCTCACACACATAGGGGACAACACCCATCACCTGGCCCCATCACCCACCCACCTCTATACCTTGTGATATACTAGACGTACCTAACACATACTAGACGTACCTAACATACTAGACATACCTAACACATACCAGAAGTACCTAACACATACCTGAAAAATACTAAGACATGTGACTTTATAAATGGTTCAAGTGGGAGCGAAGCATCGTCGTGAGGACCTGTCTCCCCCAGTGCTAGTTATTTGTATTACACTAAGACATACGAGGTAGGTACATACCTCACACTCGAAATCGACTCAAGGCTGAGGGACTGATTACCTCAAACTACTTCTGATCTTCACCATTCTTCTTTGTATTGGACTGATGAAGCCACTGTGTTGGGGAAAGTCTCCTCAGTAAAGATACCCAAGTGTTGTACACGTGTCTAATTTATCAAGTAGTGATAGACTGAAGGATAAGACCTGGGTAGGTCCAACTCACACCCACCTGTACCAGGGGTTAGAACATAAGAAGGAAGGTCCATGTTAAGGTCATTAAAGCTGCAACTAATGTTGTCGACACAACAACAATATACTTCAATACCTGACGTGGGGATTAAAGCTAACTTTCAGCTCACACACACACACACACACACACACAGGGACAGGATGTTCCAGAGAGGGAACACAGAAACAAGGGGACACAACTGGGATGTTAGGAAGCATTTCTTCAGCCACAGAGTAGTCAGGAAGTGGAATAGTCTAGAGAAAGATATAGTGGAGGCAGGAACCATACATAGTTTTAAGACGAGGTATGATAGAGCTCATGGAGCAGGGAGAGCAGAGACCCAGTAGCGGACAGCGAAGAGGCGGGGCCAGGAGCTGAGTCTCGACCCCTGCAACCACAATTAGGTGAGTACAATTAGGTGAGTACACACACACACACACCTCCCTGTATATAGTCGCAAGATTAAGACATGTTGGGGATCTTTATTGATGAAACTTTTCGCCTACACACTAGGCTTCTTCAGTCAAATACAGAGGCAGCAGTGTAGTGGTGGAATGAAGATGATGCCATCAGTCCATCAACCTTGAAGAAAATTACTTGAGGTGATCAGTCCCTCAGACCATAGTGGTGAACTCTCCAGGCTGAGGGACTGACCACCTCAAATACTGTTTCTCAGAGGCTGATGCACTGATTACATCACACGCACGCACGCACGCGCACGCACTGGAAGACAGGAGGGTTAGAGGAGACATGATAACGACATTCAAAATACTGCGTGGAATAGATATGGTGGACAGAGACAGGATGTTCCAGAGAGGGGACACAGAAACAAGGGGTCACAATTGGAAGTTGAAGACTCAGACGAGTCACAGGGATGTTAGGAAGTATTTCTTCAGTCACAGAGTTGTAAGGAAGTGGAATAGTCTAGCAAGTGATGTAGTGGAGGCAGGAACAATACATAGCTTTAAGACGAGGTATGATAAAGCTCATGGAGCAGGGAGAGAGAGAGACCTAGTAGCGGTCAGTGAAGAGACGGGGCCAGGAGCTAAGTCTCGACCCCTGCAACCACAATTAGGTTATTACAATTAGGTGAGTACACACACACATACATACACCTCATATTAAAAACTTCACCTGAAGACCACTATGATACCACAAGACGGGCAGTCACCCACACTTACTGGTGTTTTTTTAACTTGATATGCAGGTGCCTCACCCAGCTGTCTCCTCCCTCACCCAGCTGTCTCCTCCCTCCACCCAGCTGTCTCCTCTTCCACCCAGCTGTCTCCTCCCTCACCCAGCTGTCTCCTCCCTCACCCAGCTGTCTCCTCTTCCACCCAGCTGTCTCCTCTTCCACCCAGCTGTCTCCTCCCTCACCCAGCTGTCTCCTCCCTCACCCAGCTGTCTCTTCCCTCACCCAGCTGTCTCCTCCCTCACCCAGCTGTCTCCTCCCTCACCCAGCTGTCTCCTCCCTCACCCAGCTGTCTCCTCCCTCACCCAGCTGTCTCCTCCCTCACCCAGCTGTCTCCTCCCTCACCCAGATGTCTCCTCCATCACCCAGCTGTCTCTTCCCTCACCCAGCTGTCTCTTCCCTCACCCAGCTGTCTCCTCCCTCACCCAGCTGTCTCCTCCCTCACCCAGCTGTCTCCTCCCTCACCAAGCTGTCTCCTCCCTCACCAAGCTGTCTCCTCCCTCACCCAGCTGTCTCCTCCCTCACCCAGCTGTCTCCTCCCTCACCCAGCTGTCTCCTCCCTCACCCAGCTGTCTCCTCCCTCACCCAGCTGTCTCCTTCAATAATGAATGGACTCACATTAGAGAGTTAGAGAGCTTGCTAGACCCAGGTTAGAGAGCTTGCTAGACCCAGGTTAGAGAGTTAGAGAGCTTGCTAGACCCAGATTAGAGAGTTAGAGAGCTTGCTAGACCCAGGTTAGAGAGTTAGAGAGCTTGCTAGACCCAGGTTAGAGAGTTAGAGAGCTTGCTAGACCCAGATTAGAGTTAGAGCTTGCTAGACCCAGGTTAGAGAGTTAGAGAGCTTGCTAGACCCAGGTTAGAGAGTTAGAGAGCTTGCTAGACCCAGATTAGAGAGTTAGAGAGCTTGCTAGACCCAGATTAGAGAGTTAGAGAGCTTGCTAGACCCAGGTTAGAGAGTTAGAGAGCTTGCTAGACCCAGGTTAGAGAGTTAGAGAGCTTGCTAGACCCAGGTTAGAGAGCTTGCTAGACCCAGGTTAGAGAGTTAGAGAGCTTGCTAGACCCAGGTTAGAGAGTTAGAGAGCTTGCTAGACCCAGGTTAGAGAGTTAGAGAGCTTGCTAGACCCAGGTTAGAGAGCTTGCTAGACCCAGGTTAGAGAGCTTGCTAGACCCAGGTTAGAGAGTTAGAGAGCTTGCTAGACCCAGGTTAGAGAGTTAGAGATAACCGATCTTAACTTGTAAAATATAACACACAAACTCTTATCCCTAATGTCTTTCAACCAGTAAATTTTTGGGAGGAGAGAGAGAGAGAGAGAGAGAGAGAGGAGGAGGAGAGGTGGAGGTAAGAGTTAAGGATCAATATTTAAAACTCTTATTCACACACCCAACTATTACTAATTTACTAACGAATATCTCTCTCTTTCTCTCTCTCTCTCTCTCTTTCTCTCTCTTTCTCTCTCTCTCTCTCTCACACACACTCTCTTCCCTTTCTACATCCCTTTGCCCTTTTGGACTTGCCTAGCATGGGTCAGTAGGTGACTTGGACCTGCCTAAGGCAAGGTGGGCCCAGGCCGTAGGTGACTTGGACCTGCCTAGCATGGGCAGGTAGGTGACTTGAGACCTCCTAGCATGGGCCCAGTAGGTGACCCTGACCAGCCCAAGCCTGGGCCAGCCCCACACCCTACACCAGCCCACCTACACAGCCCCCACACCCACCAGCCCCACACCCTACACCAGCCCCACACACCCTACACCAGCCCCACACCCTACCAGCCCCACACCTACACCAGCCCCACACCTACACAGCCCCACACACCCTACACCAGCCCCACACCCTACACCAGCCCCACACACCCTACACCAGCCCCCACACCCTACACCAGCCCCACACACCCTACACCAGCCCCACCCCTACACCCCACACCTACACCAGCCCCACACACCCTACACCAGCCCCACACACCCTACACCAGCCCACACACCCTACACCAGCCCCACACACCCTACACCAGCCCCACACACCCTACACCAGCCCCACACACCCTACACCAGCCCCACACACCCTACACCAGCCCCACACACCCTACACCAGCCCCACACACCCTACACCAGCCCCCCACACCACCCCCACACACCCTACACCAGCCCCACACACCCTACACCAGCCCCACACACCCTACACCACCCACCACACCCCACCAGCCCCACACACCTACACCAGCCACCACCCTACACCAGCCCCACACCCTACACCAGCCCCCACACCCTACACCAGCCACACCACCCACACCCTACACCAGCCCCACCACACCAGCCCCCACACACCCTACACCAGCCCACCACACACCTACACCAGCCCACACCCTACACCAGCCCCCACACCCTACACCAGCCCCACACACCCTACACCAGCCCACACACCCTACCAGCCCCACACCCTACACCAGCCCCACACACCCTACACCAGCCCCACACCTACCAGCCCCACACCCTCACCAGCCCCACACACCCTACACCAGCCCCCACACCCTACACCAGCCCCCCTACACCAGCCCCACACACCCTACACCAGCCCACACACCTACACCAGCCCACCACACACCCTACACCAGCCCCCCACACACCCTACACCAGCCCCCACACCCTACACCAGCCCCCACACCCTACACCAGCCCCCACACACCTACACTATCTCCCCACACCCTACACCAGCCCACACACCCTACACCAGCCCCCACACCAGCCCCCACACCCTACACCAGCCCACACACCCTACACCAGCCACCACACACCTACACAGCCCCACACCCTACACCAGCCCCACACACCTACACCAGCCCCACACCTACACCAGCCCACCACACACCCTACACCAGCCCCCACACACCCTACACCAGCCCCCACACCCTACACCAGCCCCACACACCCTACACCAGCCCCCACACACCCTACGCCAGCCCCCACACACCCTACGCCAGCCCCCCCCACACACCCTACACCAGTCCCACACCACCATAACCTCTCACCACTGCACACACAACATAAATAATTCAATGCACGCCTTGCAAACTAAGGGAGAGAGAGAGATAACTCTGGAGAAAGAGGTTAGCTGCATTAGTTGAAGACAGTGTCATAAGTGGGCGGAGCCTTTGTAGTGGTCCCGCCCACTTGTGTTTTAAGCAATGTCCCAGAGGGTCCCCGCCCACCTGTGACGATGTCTTTAACTGCTGCACCTCTCCTCTGGCTCCAGTATATAAATTTCCACCCTCATCTAATGGTTATAATCATAACCATAATTTTGAAAGGGGTGGAGGGGTAAGCCAGCGGAAGGCCTCAGTCAGATGACCAAAAGCTCCAGCTGTGGGTCATCATATGACTAAAGAACCGCGTCAGGAAACACTTGTCCTGTTTCCTGACAAACCTAACCTAACCGTGACACTCTTCCAAACATATAGCTATGTATGTAGACCCTCCATACAACGGACTTTTAAAATAACCCCCATACAAAGGGACCCCATCCCTATTAGTCCATTATATGGAAGTATTTTGTTTCAGTGGTACAAAAGTAGACTTGGATGAGGCAGTGAAGTAGGCGAACCTCATACACAGCTTCAGGAGTGTGTATGATAAGGCTCAAGAGGTTAGAAATCAGTTAAGTCCATCAAAGTAGGGGCCAGGAGCTGAATTTCGACCCCATAAGCAAATCTGTGAGCACATTCTGGTCGCAGACCAGTTTATACCTGGTCATAACTCATCTGTGTGAGTCTGGCAAGATACCAACCATTGCTGGGTTGGTAGTGCACTCATCTCACACACTGAGGTCCGTGGTTCAATCCCCGGTACGGGTGGAAACATTAGAACGTGTTTCCTTAAGACACCTGCTGTCCATGTTCACCTAGCAGTAAAATAGGTACCTGGGTGTTAGTCGACTGGTGTGGGTCGCATCCTGGGGACAAAACTGACCTAATTTGCCAGAAATGCTCAGCATAACAACCAGCTTTCTATATAGTAGTATGCCATTGATGTGAGCTATGGTCTTTTAAGTTGTATCATGTACTTGTAGAAATATTATTATTATAACTCGTCTTTAAGGTAACTACTGAGAGGCTAACTAGCTTATTAGCTAGCTAGCTAGCTAGCTAGTAAGCCTCGTCATATTCATGTTAGCGATGACCTGGTTGAGAGGTGGTGCAGAGAGACAGAACTGGTGGGTGAGCACTGTCACCCTCCAGCACCCACCCACGCCCACCCACAACCCTCACGCCCTTACCTCCACCTGTAATAGCTCACTTCCCGCTCTACTGCACCTCACGCTCACATATCACCGCTATATAGACGACGGGTTCGACCATGCAAGCTTGAGGAGGTGAAGGGACGATTAGGTCTCAACCAGTGGATGAAGAGCATGGCGAAACGAATGATTCCTAAAATGTTGATTGAAGAGCCATTCTGGCAACGTTTCCTCAATAAAGATTCCAAAATGTTGCATTAGTGTCTCATTCTTCAACGTTACCAGTACACGGTCACCAGTACACAGTTACCAGTACACGGTCACCAGTACACAGTTACCAGTACACGGTCACCAATACACGGTCACCAGTACCTGGTCACCAGTACCTGGTCACCAGTACCTGGTCACCAGTACCCGGTCACCAGAACCCAGTACCTGGTCACCAGTACCTGTGTTTACAAACAAGTTATTTGTGGTCGTTGATCAAGCGGAGTACAATGATAAGGTTTCGGAGGCCATGCCCATGCGAGGGAGAGAGGAGTAGGTCTTGTTGACTCTAGGATGCCTGGACGAGAAGTGAGAGAGGAACATGGTGAGGCGGACTTAAGTGGGTATGGGCCTATAGGTGGCAGCACGAGCACGGCACGAAATTTGAACTAAGCTAGCAGACAGCCTTTACTGTCTATGTAGACAGTACAGGCTGTCTACACCTGGTCACCAGTACCCAGTACCTGGTCACCAGTACCCAGTACCTGGTCACCAGTACCCAGTATCCGGTCACCAGTATCCGGTAACCAGTACCTGGTCACCAGTACCCAGTATCCGGTCACCAGTACCCGGTCACCAGTATCCGGTCACCAGTACCTGGTCACCAGTACCCAGTATCCGGTCACCAGTACCCAGTATCCGGTCACTAGTACCTAGTACCTGGTCACCAGTACCCGGTCACCAGTACCCGGTCACCAGTACCCAGTACCTGGTCACCAGTACCCAGTACCCGGTCACCAGTACCCAGTACCTGGTGACCAGTACCCGGTCACCAGTACCTGGTCACCAGTACCCGGTCACCAGTACCTGGTCACCAGTACCCGGTCACCAGTACCTGGTCACCAGTACCCGGTCACCAGTACCTGGTCACCAGTACCCGGTCACCAGTACCTGGTCACCAGTACCTGGTCACCAGTACCCGGTCACCAGTACCTGGTCACCAGTACCTGGTCACCAGTACCCAGTACCTGGTCAACAGTACCTGGTCACCAGTACCTGGTCACCAGTACCCAGTACCCGGTCACCAGTACCTGGTCACCAGTACCCAGTACCCGGTCACCAGTACCTGGTCACCAGTACCCGGTCACCAGTACCTGGTCACCAGTACCCTGTCACCAGTACCTGGTCACCAGTACCTGGTCACCAGTAGCCGGTCACCAGTACCTGGTCACCAGTACCTGGTCACCAGTACCCAGTACCTGGTCACCAGTACCCAGTACCTGGTCACCAGTACCCGGTCTGATGCGCAACATAACGCCCATGTTAAACAAGAGTGGAGACCACAATACACACGGGAGAGAAAGGAGCCCAGGAGGACGTTTCGCCCAGACTCGTTACATGATAATGGAGAGACTGGCAAAGTTGTTCTCGTTATAAAACTCATCAAACTGGGAAGACCCAACTAATTCCTGGCCAGTCAGTCCCTTCGTGTTTGTTAATGAATTTGCTTACAAACTGTCACCTTGTTTATCTTTCTCGCGTGTATATACACTGCCTCTAGTGTATATACACTGTCTCTAGTGTATATACGCTGCCTCTAGTGTATATACACTACCTCTAGTGTATATACACTGCCTCCAGTGTATATACACTACCTCTAGTGTATATACGCTGCCTCTAGTGTATATACACTACCTCTAGTGTATATACACTGCCTCTAGTGTATATACACTGCCTCTAGTGTATATACGCTGCCTCTAGTGTATATACGCTGCCTCTAGTGTATAATCCTCAGTGTATATACGCCTCTAGTGTATATACACTGCCTCTGTGTATATACGCCTGTATATACACTAGCATCTAGTGTATATACACTGCCTCTAGTGTATATACGCTGCCTCTAGTGTATATACACTGCCTCTAGTGTATATACACTGCCTCTAGTGTATATACACTGCCTCTAGTGTATATACACTGCCTCTAGTGTATATACACTGCCTCTAGTGTATATACACTGCCTCTAGTGTATATACACTGCCTCTAGTGTATATACACTGCCTCTAGTGTATATACACTGCCTCTAGTGTATATACTGCTCTAGTGTATATACACTGCCTCTAGTGTATATACGCTGCCTCTAGTGTATATAGCTGCCTCTAGTGTATATACACTGCCTCTAGTGTATATACACTGCCTCTAGTGTATATACACTGCCTCTAGTGTATATACGCTGCCTCTAGTGTATATACACTGCCTCTAGTGTATATACGCTGCCTCTAGTGTATATACGCTGCCTCTAGTGTATATACACTGCCTCTAGTGTATATACACTGCCTCTAGTGTATATACACTGCCTCTAGTGTATATCACTGCCTCTAGTGTATATACCTGCCTCTAGTGTATAATCTGCCTCTAGTGTATATACACTGCCTCTAGTGTATATACACTGCCTCTAGTGTATATACACTGCCTCTAGTGTATATACACTGCCTCTAGTGTATATACACTGCCTCTAGTGTATATACACTGCCTCTAGTGTATATACACTGCCTCTAGTGTATATACGCTGCATCTAGTGTATATACACTGCCTCTAGTGTATATACGCTGCCTCTAGTTTATATACACTGCCTCTAGTGTATATACGCTGCCTCTAGTGTATATACACTGCCTCTAGTGTATATACACTGCATCTAGTGTATATACACTGCCTCTAGTGTATATACACTGCCTCTAGTGTATATACGCTGCCTCTAGTGTATATACGCTGCATCTAGTGTATATACGCTGCCTCTAGTGTATATACACTGCCTCTAGTGTATATACACTGCCTCTAGTGATATACACTGCTCTGAGTGATATACGCTGCCTCTAGTTATATACGACTGCCTCTAGTGTATATACGCTGCCTCTAGTGTATATCGCTGCCTCTAGTGTATATACGATGCTCTAATGTATATACGATGCCTCTAGTGTATATACGCTGCCTCTAGTGTATATACATGCTCTAGTGTATATACCTGCCTCTAGTGTATATACACTGCCTCTAGTGTATATACACTGATTAGTGTATATTACACTGCTCTTAGTGTATATACAATCCTCAGTGTATATACACTGCCTCTAGTTATATAACGCTGATCCTAGTTATACACCTAGAGTCATATGTTAGTGTAGTGCAGTATACATACATCGCTCGGGTGTATATAATGTATGTATTATGTCCAGTGTATACTACAGCTGGACCCTAGTTTGCATTTGTACAGCCCTATTATTACATTGAGAATCCTCTAGTTATATAGACCTAGTTAATCCTCCTAGTTATATACCTGGCCTCTAGTGTATTAGCCTCTGACAGATGTATGCTCCCTTATAGTACATGGATCCTCAAGTTATCACTGAGATCCTCTCTAGTTATCTAGCCCTGAAATCTCTATAGTTATATACCTGTCCTCTAGTTATAGACCGGGCCTCTAGTGTATCCAGACCTGAGTCCTCTCCAGTTATCCGACCTGAGATCCTCTCCAGTTATAGACCTAGTCTACCAGTTATCCAGACCTGAGATCCTCCAGTTATCCGATAGATCCTGCCCTAGTTATCCAGACACTGAGATCTCCATGTTAGTCGAACTAGATCATCCAGTATCCATACCTGAATCCTCCCAGTGTATAGCCTGAGACCTCAGTATGTAGTATCGCTCCTCAGTTATACAGAAATGAGAATCCTATTTGACATTAAGATCCTATTTATTTATAATGAATCCTCATTTTATATCAACTGAATCCTATTATTATATTAGAATCCTAGTTATAGACAAGAATCCTTTTAAATCAAGACTGATTAGTTAGTCAGCTAGACCTCATCATATTACAGGCTGAGATCCTCAGTATGCTTAAAGCCACCAGCTATCAGACTGGATCCTGAGATATTAAAACTGAAATCCTCCATTATCAGACCTGAAATCCTCCCCAGTTATCCAGACCTGAAATCCTCCCAGTTATCCAGACCTGAGATCTCCCAGTTATCCAGACCTGAGATCCTCCCAGTTATCCAGACCTGAGATCCTCCCAGTTATCCAGACCTGAGATCCTCCAGTTATCCAGACCTGAGATCCTCCCAGTTATCCAGACCTGAGATCCTCCCAGTTATCCAGACCTGAAATCCTCCCAGTTATCCAGACCTGAGATCCTCCCAGTTATCCAGACCTGAGATCCTCCCCAGTTATCCAGACCTGAGATCCTCCCAGTTATCCAGACCTGAAATCCTCCCAGTTATCCAGACCTGAGATCCTCCCCAGTTATCCAGACCTGAGATCCTCCCCAGTTATCCAGACCTGAGATCCTCCCCAGTTATCCAGACCTGAGATCCTCCCAGTTATCCAGACCTGAGATCCTCCCAGTTATCCAGACCTGAGATCCTCCCCAGTTATCCAGACCTGAGATCCTCCCAGTTATCCAGACCTGAAATCCTCCCCAGTTATCCAGACATGAGATCCTCCCAGTTATCCAGACCTGAGATCCTCCCCAGTTATCCAGACCTGAGATCCTCCCCAGTTATCAGACCTGAAGATCCTCCCAGTATCCAGACCTGAGATCCTCCCCAGTTATCCAGACCTGAAATCCTCACCAGTTATCCAGACCCTGAGATCCTCCCATTTATCCAGACCTGAAATCCTACCAGTTATCCAGACCTGAGATCCTCCCAGTTATCTAGACCTGAAATCCTCACCAGTTATCCAGAAATGAGATCCTCCCAGTTATCCAGACCTGAGATCCTCCCAGTTATCCAGACCTGAAATCCTCACCAGTTATCCAGACCTGAGATCCTCCCAGTTATCCAGACCTGAAATCCTCACCAGTTATCCAGACCTGAGATCCTCCCCAGTTATCCAGACCTGAAATCCTCACCAGTTATCCAGACCTGAAATCCTCACCAGTTATCCAGACCTGAGATCCTCCCAGTTATCCAGACCTGAGATCCTCCCAGTTATCCAGACCTGAGATCCTCCCAGTTATCCAGACCTGAAATCCTCCCCAGTTATCCAGAAATGAGATCCTCCCAGTTATCCAGACCTGAGATCCTCCCAGTTATCCAGACCTGAGATCCTCCCAGTTATCCAGACCTGAGATCCTCCCAGTTATCCAGACCTGAGATCCTCCCAGTTATCCAGACCTGCTCACCAGGGAGAGGCAAGACCAACACATGAAAAACAGCCTCAAGCTCTAGTAAGATACATACAAGTGGCGTCCTAGGGACAAAATTGACCTAATTTGCCCGAAATACTTCAGCAGCAACAGCCTGGTTGACCAGGCTTGCACCAGACGAGCCTGGACCATGGCCGACCTCCGGAAGTAGTAAGACTCTCAAAACTTATCAAAGGTAAAGGTATATACCAAGGGGCTTTCTATATAGCAGTATGTCATTGATGTTAGCTATAGTCTGTATATACCTTGCACATGTACTTGTAGAAATAAAGCGTATTATTATTATTATTATTATTATTATTATTATTATTATTATACAACACCCAGAACGTAAATAGCTGGCTAAAGGCATAAGGAAAAAATATTTTCCCTCCTACCGAAAGAAAATTGGAGCTGATGTAGGAGAGGAAGGGGAGACGCTGTCAACTGGTGAAGGTTTCACAGGGACGCCCAGACTTTAAACAATTTCCAGAGAGCCGGTTACAGCAACAATGGTGTCCATCATACTGGTTCACGGGCTGGCCCTCCCTGTCTCACACCCGCAAAAGAGATTTTCCAAAAAATAACAAGGAGCATCGATCCAAAGATAAAACTAGACAGATGCGACTGTTAAGATTATCCCAAGAATATACTGCATTTCGCGGCTTATAAGACGCGGCTTATAAGACGCGACTTATAAGACTTGTTTTAGTTTCAATGGCTCGGTATCGGACCTAACTGTGAGAGCTACATCCCACCCCACACCCCAAACTTATAGCTCCCGTCACTGACCTTCAGTTTATAGGACACTGGGTGGTTTTTGGAGACATTTTATGAAAAAATGCGTCTAATAAGCCGCAAAATACGGTATATATAGGTCAGAGTGGAGTAGTGCTCATGGGTTGAGTGGTGAGGTTGAAGAACACAAGAGCACAATACCGTGACTGGAACAATACACAACTCACACACAGGAGAGAGGAGCTTACCCCGACGTTTCGGTCCCACTTGGACCATTTATAATGCCACACTAACATATAAGATAGGTTAGGGTAGGTAAGGTTCGTCAGGAAACAGGACAAGTGTTTCCTGACGCGGGTCTTAGTCATATGATGACCCGAAGCTGGAGCTTTTGGTCATCTGACCGAGGCCTTCCACTGGTTTACCCCTCCATCCCTTTAAAAATTCTACTTATGATTATAACATTAGGTTATAGTGTTACTCTAAATTAAGACTTGCCTTCTCACCAAGCTTGACAGTACCTTCAAGCTGAGCCACCTCACGACTGGTGAGGTGGCTTTATCAAGCCACCTCACGACTGGTGAGGTGGCTTTATCAAGCCACCGACTTTCATGAAGCTCTACTTAAGAGAGAAAAAAGCATCTGCACAGTTTTCTTACCATTGTTAAGTAAAAGGACACAAATGTCACATTAGTTGCATTTGTGTCATTTTACTTAACATATTGTCGGTAATTCTACCAATATTAATACATTCTTACCATTATATATCAGCATGAAAATAAAACCACGGAACGGGTGGGGGATGAACTCATGGCTAGTTATCAACATGTCTTGTCATCCAACAATATAAACCCACAATGCTAAGAATTAATAATAATAATCTCAATGTACAACGTATAGAGTCTTAGCTGACATCAATAAAATGCTACTATATAGAAAGCCGCTTGTCATGCTGAGCATTTCCCTCACATTAGGTCAATTTTGTCCCCAGGATGCGACCCACACCAGTCGACTAACACCCAGGTACCTATTTTACCGCTAGGTGAACATGGACAACAGGTATCTTAAGGAAACACGTCCCAATGTTTCCACCATTACCGTACCGTTCGCTAGGCTGTATTCTGCTGATCCAAATGGAAAAAAAATGATTAAAACAACTGTAATTACAGTCACAAGAGCAGTGTAATACTTCCCCACACACACTCTCGCCTCGACCACATCTTCACATCTCTCACGAAGCCACGAAAATATATATGTGTGTTCCCCCTCGCCTACAAAGTTAGAAAAATAACCTTCAACACCTTCCGGATATAACGAGAATGTGGGAAAAACTCTCACTACTTCCCACCCACCACATAATGAAACGTGTAGTATATACTTCAGTATAATGTAGTATATACTTCAGTATAATGTAGTATATACTTCAATACAATGGTCCCACTTGGACCATTTAACAAGTGGTCCAAGTGGGACCGAAACGTGGTAAGTTTGTGTTGCCCAAGTGCGGGTTATTAGTGTATTGTTGCAGTCACGGTATTGTGCCTCTGTGTTCATTATACTTCAATATTTGATCAGTTCAAGCTAATGCAATATATGTTAATGTTGAAAATGGTATAAAATACCGACAAGTTGCAGATTAAGACATGTGCAACAGTTGGGTCTCTTTATTGATGAAACGTTTCGCCTACACAGTAGACTTCTTCAGTCAGATACAGAGGCAGCAGTGTAGTAGTGAAATAAGATGATGTAATCAGTCCATCAACCTTGAAGAAAAAGTATTTGAGGTGGTCAGTCCCTCAGCTGAGGGACTGACCACCTCAAACTCCTCCTCTCCTTACTCTGCCTTGAAAAATTGAGACACTTAAGCAAAATGTGAATTTTTATTGAAGAAACGTTTCGCCACACAGTGGCTTCATCAGTCGAATACAAAGCAGGAAGGTATAAGGAGAGGAGGAGTTGAGGTAATCAGTCCCTAAGCCTGGAATCGATGTGTTCAGTCCATCACTCTTGTAGCCTTGTATTGGACTGATGAAGCCACTGTGTGGCGAAACGTTTTCTTAACAAAGATTCCCATATGTTCCGTGTCTCAATGTTCAACTTGTCGGGTTTTAAACCCATTTATCACATACCCAGCTGTTGTACATGTGTCTTAAGTAGTAATGTGATAGATCATATATACACTTTTCTTATCACTTTATCTAGTAGGAGATAATACCATAATATCGTAGGAAACATTGCTCAATATTTCTCAAGACTCGGTAATATGAGAAACAATCTCGTATACTTTACACTGGAGGTAATAACCTGGGAAAGTCTTCGTGTAACTTTTGTTAAATATAATGACGAACCACAATTTACATTTTTCAGACGCAAAGGTTGCTTGTCCTTCTCATATTAAAAATGTCCTACTTAGTTTATAATGAAAGGTAAGGCGCTTCTGGTTCCACATTAAAGTTTCCCAGGTTCTTTGTGTTCTTTCTAATAGGAGGTAGCCTAGCTTGGAGGCTCCTCCACTAGCCTAGCCTGGCTAGGCTAGTGGAATGCGAGACAAAGGATACATAAATACAGTCATGGAGGTATCTGACGTGGAGGTTGTGGTTGATGGCTGTCTCGTCAATGTCTGAGAGTACCGTCATGTCCGGCACTCCGTCCTCAGCACGACTCCCTGAAATAAGAAATACACACGTTACACAAATGGAGTGACAAAAGGTGGGGTTGAAGACCTGACTAGCGTGTGGTAGTGACCCTGGTACAGACCTTCCTAATAGAGCCCGACAAATTGATTTAAGAACATAAGAAAGGAGGAGCGCTGCAGTAGGCCTACTGGCCCATGCTAGGCAGGTACAAGTCACCTACTGGCCCATGCTAGGCAGGTTCAAGTCACCTACTGGCCCATGCTAGGCAGGTACAAGTCACCTACTGGCCCATGCTAGGCAGGTACAAGTCACCTACTGGCCCATGCTAGGCAGGTTCAAGTCACCTACTGGCCCATGCTAGGCAGGTCCAAGTCACCTACTTGGTGAATTTCAATACTCCTTGTCTTGTCCAGATTCCGTGTACTTTCAAGTCTAGTGGGGAATTTCCTTCTATACAAATTTGTTTTTGGGGTAATCCACAAAAAAAGTTGGTCGACCTCTGCTGAGTGTAGATGGAGTGGTGTGAGTGGGTGGCATGCTGAGTGTAGATGGAGTGGTGTGAGTGGGTGGCATGCTGAGTGTAGATGGGGTGGTGTGAGTGGGTGGCATGCTGAGTGTAGATGGGGAGGTGTGAGTGGGTGGCATGCTGAGTGTAGATGGGGTGGTGTGAGTGGGTGGCATGCTGAGTGTAGATGGAGTGGTGTGTGGGTGGCATCAACGTGGCCTGGGTGTCAGGAAATGTAGTGTAGGTGAGATGTAAGTTAGACGAGGAGGGAATACCTGGAGGGTGAGTCAGTCAGTGCCCGGAAGGAACACATTCACCACAGCCCTTCTTGACCACAGCCATGGCCACCCTCCTCCTCCTACACCTCCAACAACTACTCCTCCTCCTACGTTGTCAAGGTCACTCACCCACTCACTCCTCCGCTTCTGAGACGGTAAACAAAGTTAGCTTTTATTCCTATATAACTTATCATACCAATAGGTTAGCAACACATTGCTGAGGTAGCTCTCTCTCTATCCATTTTTTTCTAAAATATATATAAAAAAACCACTATCACATCGGTGAGACGCATGCCCAAGTTTCCTGACAAACCTAACATTCACCTAGCAATAATACATAAAGGTATCTGGGTGCTAGTAATTTCTGATGCAAATATACGTTGGACTGCGTGCGGCCAGCAGTAACAGCCTGGTTGATGAGGCCCTGATCAACCATGAGGCCTGGTCACAGACCGGGCCGCGGGGGCGTTGACCCCTGGAACTCTCTCCAGGTAAACTACACGAATATGCAAAATGTTTGTGAAACTTATGTTCTGGTGGAGAGATTACAGCGTGAGCCAGAAGGTATTCCTACTCACCTGACTTGAAGCTGAGTGGAAGTACTCGACTCACGGCCAAAAGGAACCAGGTTCGATTAACGGCCTGGGCGCAATTATGGGTGTCTCATTAAACCTGCCCTGTTTACTTAATGAGATACTTGCCCATACTTATTAGTAAACAGGTCCCTGGGTACTAATAGACTACCATGAGTGGCAATCTATCGTTCCAGACCATGGAACTGAACTCTTCTCCAGGCTGAGGGACTGACCACCTCGAATACTGTTTCTTCAAGGTTGATGGACTGATTACATCATCTATATTTCACTACTACACCTGCTGCCTCTATATTTGACTGAAGAAGCGAAACGTTTCATTAATAAAGATACCCAACTGCTGCACATAAGAACACTGCAACAGGCAGTGTTCCTAGTCAGGTCAGGTCACTTCCACTCAAGGAAGGAGTACGGCATCAGACCTACTAGCTCAAGCTAGTGTGTATATGCCTTTTTATTAATTACACTCGTGACAAGTTTCGAGTGTTGCTACACCTTGGGATGAATAACAGCACTCAACCTGTATACCAAACCGTGTAAACTAAAAAAGAAACCAAAACCCACTGAACATCTCTGAGAACTGAGACACACTGGCGCTCTATACTTTGAGACATTAAATTCCTATTATCATTAATCAAGCCAAACATTATGTGATTCTCGAGAAAGTTAAGACAATCTTCTGACCAATCACAACTGTGAACACTTAATAGTGCTTACAAGGGAATCTAGCACACACAGACAGGCAGGGGGCCCAGGAGCTGTGAATCGACCCCTACAACCACATACAGGTGAGTACACATATACAGGCGGGGCCGGAGCTGTAACTCGACCCCTGTAACCACCTATAGGTGAGTACACACGCACACACTAATAATATCATCTTTATTTCTACATGTACATGTACAAAGTATACAGACCATAGCTGACATCAATGACATACTACTATATAGAAAGCCACTTGTTATACAGAACATTTCGGGCAAATTAGGTCAGTTTTGTCCCAGGATGCAACCTACGCCAATCGACTAACACCCAGGTACCCATTTTATACTGATGGGTGAACATGGACAGCAGGTGTCTTATGGAAACACGTCCCTAATTTTTTCCAGCCGTACCGGAGATTTGAACTCCGGACCTCAGTGTGTGAGCTGAGTGCGCTAGCGATCGAGCTACGGCACATATTGACACCACCATCATAACCAGTCACATCCTCCATCCCAGCATCCCGCTTGGGACTTAATCCACAGCAAAAAAAAAAAAGTATCGTTCCAATAATAGTAACTTTTCCCCAGTTACTAATGCTGCAAAATCAAGTTATGTTTTTTTTTTTAAGTTTGTAGAGTTTAGTGCGCCCTTATATGGTACATTTTGGTGTGGCTTTATTTGAAAGCCGGTCGTGGTGCTACTAACTTCCTATGAGACTTTAGTGGATAACTTCAGAACGCCTTATCCAATAACCTTCAAATTTTCACGAGAGAGAGAGAGAGAGAGAGAGAGAGAGTCTACATCACAATGATACACATGGATTCCTCTACGTCGACACTCATCGTGCATTCTACACCGGAAACATAAAAAAAAGACTTCCGTGTGAAGGCGACAAGGAAGCCTCAGCCAATGTTGAAGTCAATGTGTGGAGAGTGTTAGCCAACTCCCATGAGTCTTCTTGCTTACTGGTTATGAGTTAGTGGTTACTAGTCATATCTCCTTCATAAATCTTACTAGTCACTAGTTATGAGTCCTGACTCACATGCAGGAAGTCAAAATAACATTACTCAACGCTATCTCGTTCCCTAGCAAAGAATTTTACTCTTGTTGACATTTTTGAAAAAAAAAAAAAAAAAAAAAAAAAAACCCTTATGGGTCGTGACTGAACCCACAGAACGGGTGAGGGTTTGAACCCCATGGCCAGCACTGCACAGGGAGTTTCAGGATTTCCCTGCCGTGGGTTCGAAACCCATCCGTTCTGTGGTTTAACATTGTTTCCTTTCGATTCAACGAATGGCGCCATCCTCCCATTTCTTGGAAAAAAAACTGATTACCTCCCATCCCCACAAGAATAATAATAATAATAATAATAATAATAATAATAATAATAATAATAATAATAATGCTGATTCACGTATGTGGTTGGAAAATAAATCTCTTTGTAGGGATTGGGAACGGAGGAAGATGTTACTTCTCTCAATAACTGGAGTCCTGTGGTGATGACTGGGTCCTACAGTGATGACTCGAGTCCTTCAGTGATGACTCGAGTCCTTCAGTGATGACTCGAGTCCTTCAGTGATGACTCGAGTCCTTCAGTGATGACTCGAGTCCTTCAGTGATGACTCGAGTCCTTCAGTGATGACTCGAGTCCTTCAGTGATGACTCGAGTCCTGAAATCTTTCTCCGGACCCGGGGTATTTCCAGATCAACCAGGCTGTGATGGTTTATGTGAGGCAGCTGGCCTCCAGCAGCAACAGCCTGGTTGACCAAGAAAGCATCAGACCCATCCGGCCCATGGCCGGGCTCCGGGAGTGGTAAGACTCTCGAAACTCATCAAAGGTACGGGTCACGTCCCCCAACACCCACCACAGGTGGATATTACCCACAACTATGAAAACAATAACTTGAAGAGTTTTCATAGGGTCAAAGTTTGGCTGTGTTGAGCTTCCACAGCTGCCTCCCCAACTAACACACACGACAAAACAAACCTAGCTTAAAAGACACAAAAATAACGACAGGTACATTAAAATAAAGCCACTTCTCACTGAATCACCGAGTAAGGTTCAAACGGATCGCAAGCCTAGTCAGTCTTATCAATACGATTTCGCAAGACAGAGCCATTATCAGGCTGGCAACACCCCTCAGTTCACACTGAGAACTCAGGGACTGCTTTACTAAAAATGTTTTCCACAACAGAGATAGAAAGGCACAATACCTTGCCTGGAGCAATACACAAATAACCTCCCACGCAGGAGAATGAAACTTAATGACATTTCCGTCCGTCTCGGACCATTAATTACTCACACTAGCTAATAGTTAATGGTCCAAGTGGGGGTTACGTATAAACCGGTGTCTTACGTCTTAGTATAACTAGGTTAGGTTAGGTTAGGTTCGTCAGGAAACAGGACAAGTGTTTCCTGACGCGGATCTTAGTCAGATGATGACCCGCCGTTGGAGCTTTTGGTCATCTGACCGAGGCCTTCCGCTGGCTTACCCGGTCCATCCCTTTAAAAATTATAGTCAGTTATAACCAATTCAGTATAACTAGGCTAACACAAGTGACCTGCAGCTAGACTGGCAACTAATGGCTAGGCTAGCGAGGTGGAGCCAGGCGCCGGGATCTGTCACCTCACGTCACATTATATACACAATTTTACGACTGGCTTCATTGGGGCAGTATTAACCAGCGGTCACTAACACATGCCATTACCCAGCCTCTCACTGGACGTCCGTGTGCACCAGCCACTAAAAACCTTAAACGATTTAAGAACAAAAAGGCACAATACCGTGACTGGAACAATACACACAAAGAAAACCTCACACGTGAGAATGAAATTTGTGACTTGTGTTGTCATGGGAGTGGAGAATTGAACCTGCCACGCATAGGCCAGTAAGCCTGCTACAGTGTTCCTTCTTTCCTATGTTATGGTCTTATAAGATTAATTCTCATGTGTTCGGGTTATTTGCGAACCTTAAACGATTTACATGACAACCAAACATGGCTCCTGTAACTACAAATAAGTAATCAATCACATACACTAAATTCCTCAAGAAGCCGGCATCATTACTGAACGAAACTTTTTTTTGTCAATGGCTGACTCTACCTGTCATATAAACGCAGAAACCGTATGCTAAACTTCTCATGCAGTATCTAGATACCTGGAGGGTGTTTCGGGGGGTCAACGCCCCCGCGGCCAGGGCCATGACCAATATAAACAATATATACAGAAGATAAAAGTGGCGGGGCCAGGAGCTATGCCTCAACACCTACAGCCGAAACTAGGCAATCATATGCTGACTCTCCGAGTTCAACACCCGCACCACTACACAAACTCAGCAGAAATTCATCCCAAATGCCCCTCGTCATTTCCTGGGCATCGGTTACTGGGGCCTTTACCAACTGTTTACTTAGAGATTAATATCGAATCAAGCTCGCCGTACTGATACCCAAGTAAACACCAGGGATGACACATGCCTCAGTCTGTTATGGCAAGTAGGGGGTCCACTCCAAATTAAATTCCTAAATATGCACCGGAATTAATATATATATATATATATATATATATATATATATATATATATATATATATATATATATATATATATATATATATATATATATATATTATATAATACACACACCTCTGGTTCAAAACGCGTAAACTGTCAGTGGCTCTATAATCTTCCAACAACAAAGAGATACAACTATGACTTGATACGGTGTAAGCTGTCAGTGGCCCTATAATCTACCCAACACCAGAGATACACATATCTATGACTTGATACGGTGTAAGCTGTCAGTGGCCCTATAATCTACCCAACACCAGAGATACACATATATATGACTTGATACGGTGTAAGCTGCCAGTGGCCCTATGATCTCCCCAACAACAGGAAGTGACACAACTATGACTTGATACGGTATAAGCTGTTAGTGGCCCTATAATCTCCCCAACAAGCGACACACACTACTTGGTGTACATCACTTCCTTCCCTCGTTCCCTCAGAAGCACAACTAAATAGAATAACGTGTTGTTGACAAGTGTGAGGACATAGGTCGCTAAACAAACTTCTATTGGAAGAACGTCTGACTCTATATATAAAACTTTATCAATCCATGTCTTGATAAAGCTCTACACAGAGCGGAACGCTGTCCCAACATTAGGTTAGGATAGGTAAGGATTTTCAGGAAACAAGACAAGTGTCTAACGCGGGTCTTAGTCATATATGATGATCCACAGCTGGAGCCACTGGCTTACCCCTCCACCATAAGTTTGATATTTAACTTGTGTCTCAGTCTTCCAGGACGACTTAACATTGTAAATTAAAAACTACTAATCTATTAAACATTAGTCCTCAACATCTACGGTATTATTATTCTTCCAGTCATGGTAATGTGCCTTTTTGTACTGAATAACCCATAGATTTAAATGGTAATCTCCAGTATTCCCTACACGTCCCTAGCCAATATAAACACTGTGAATACATAATTTTATGTTTTTTTTTTCATGTGATTTTTGCTTTTAAATATGTAAAATATTTAAAAATATAGAAAAAAGTACCAAAACGTTATTTTATTGCATAATTCGACGATTCAGTGTTGTTTCAAGCATTTTCTGACAAACTTTAATTTTTAGCTAAAATACAAACACACACTCATGTGCAACACCCGGGCACCTTCATTGAAAGACTTTCTTCAAGACCTCTGGCTGTCTTCAAGACCTCTGGCTGTCTTCAAGACCTCTGGCTGTCTTCAAGACCTCTGGCTGTCTTCAAGACCCCTGGCTGTCTTCAAGATCCCTGGCTGTCTTCAAGACCTCTGGCTGTCTTCAAGACCCCTGGCTGTCTTCAAGACCTCTGGCTGTCTTCAAGACCCCTGGCTGTCTTCAAGGCGCTGGACAGACACCTAAAGTCAATACCTGACCAGCCGGGCTGTGGTTCGTACATTGGACTACAGTAACAACCTGGCTGATCAGACACTGATCCACCTGATCATGGACAGGGCCGCGGGGGCGTTGACCCTCGAAACACCCTCCAGGTATACCTGTAGGCAGTACACACATGTCGAAGTTGTCAGTATTAACATATGTTTTATCTGATGATATGACAGTGACTTGACAAAATATGAAATACGATACATTAAGTTAGAGTTAAGTTACATTAGATTAAATTGAACTATTAAGCTCCGGGAAATTAATATGAGTAGCGTAAAGTAACACCTCTGAGTCACTGGGAAGCGCTAAAATCGCACGGCTCATTCAGCCTGGAGCCTTGTTCCCTGTAAACCTGAATGGCTAATTGCGGAGTCTGGGGACAGGGAGGTAATCAGGTTTGATCCGAGGAAGAGTAGAGCAGCTGTAATTCCTGAGATGGAGAGCACTTGACCAGCATCAAGGCACTACTTGGTCCTGGGTCACGCTTGTCTGGTGCTTGCCTGGTCAACCAGGTTGTTGCTGCTGGTGACTTTTCCCTCATATTATTATTATTATTATTAATCTATATTTCTACAAGTACATGATACAACTAACTTATACAGACCATAGCTGACATCAATGACACACTATATAGAAAGCCCCTGGATATGCAGAGCATTTCGGGTAATCAGGTCAATTTTGTCCCAGGATGCGACCCACACCAGTTGACTAACACCCAGGTACCTACTTTACTGCTAGGTAAACATGGACAGCAGGTGTCTTTAGGAAACACGTCCTAATGTTTCCACTCGTACCGGGGATCGAACCATGGACCTCAGTGTGTGAGCTACGGGGTGGAGAGGTTACTGACTCTTCTCTTATAGAACGTCAGAACACTTCACGTCCGGCTATCTACGTTGTGATATACTAGAGTATAACAACATCCTTACCCTGATATACCAGCCACACTCTCCAACACCACCACCACTGCTACACCACACTGACACCATCACAGTGGCACCACCACCACTGCTACACCACACTGACACCATCACAGTGGCACACCATGCGCACCACACTACCCATCACAGTGGCACTACCACTCTACACCACACTGACACCATCACAGTGGCACCACCTACCACTGCTACACCACACTGACACCATCACAGTGGCACCACTACCACTGCTACACCACACTGACACCATCACAGTGGCACCACCACCACTGCATACACCACACTGACACCATCACAGTGGCACCACCACCACTGCTACACCACACTGACACCATCACAGTGGCACCACCACCACTGCTACACCACACTGACACCATCACAGTGGCACCACCACCACTGCTACACCACACTGACACCATCACAGTGGCACCACCACCACTGCTACACCACACTGACACCATCACAGTGGCACACACCACCACTGCTACACCACACTGACACCATCACGTGGCACACTGTGCTCCATACACCACACGTGCAACACTACCATGACCCCACACTGTCGTGCACCCCACCCCCAACCTGAACAGTGGTAAAGCACCTACATTAGGTCCAGCTTACCACTGCTACCACACGACACCATCCGTGCCACCACCACTTTACACTCACTGATAACGTGGCACCACTACCACTGTATACCACTGACCCATCACGTGGCACACCACCCTGTCCACCTACACCATCGTGGACACCACCACTGCCACCACACTGACACCATCACAGTGGCACCACCACACGCCCCGACACCATCACGTGGCACCACCACCACTG
>WNWK01000865.1:290000-325000 GCA_009830355.1 Cherax destructor | reverse complement strand
TTAAGTAGTGTCTTGAGTAGTGTCTTGAGTAGTGTCTTGAGTAGTTTCTTGAGTAGTGTCTTGAGTAGTGTCTTAAGTAGTGTCTGGTAGTGTCTTAAGTAGTGTCTTAAGTAGTGTCTTGAGTAGTGTCTTGAGTAGTGCTTGAGTAGTGTCTTGAGTAGTGTCTTGGTAGTGTCTGAGTATGTCTTGAGTAGTGTCTTGAGTAGGTCTTGAGTAGTGTCTTGAGTAGTGTCTTGAGTAGTGTCTTGAGTAGTGTCTTGAGTAGTGTCTTGAGTAGTGTCTTGAGTAGTGTCTTGAGTAGTGTCTTGAGTAGTGTCTTGAGTAGTGTCTTGAGTAGTGTCTTGAGTAGTGTCTTGAGTAGTGTCTTGAGTAGTGTCTTGAGTAGTGTCTTGAGTAGTGTCTTGAGTAGTGTCTTGAGTAGTGTCTTGAGTAGTGTCTTGAGTAGTGTCTTGAGTAGTGTCTTGAGTAGTGTCTTGAGTAGTGTCTTGAGTAGTGTCTTGAGTAGTGTCTTGAGTAGTGTTGATTGTAAGACTATCACTACTACTACTGCTGCTACTACTACTGATGCTGCTGCTGCTACTGCTGGTCTTATGTCAAGATCATTGTACAGTGTCATCACATCTCACCTACTTGTGGTCGCAGGGGTCGATTCACAGCTCCTGGCCCCGTTACAGCACTGCTGTTCCCTGCCACCTGCTGGTAGCGTATTGATCCCAATGATGCTCTCAATAGTTCTCTCTCCCACCTCACCTCTCTCTCTCTCTCTCTCTCTCTCTCTCTCTCTCTCTCTCTCGTGACTGCTACTTTTTTGTTTATATTTTATTTAAAAACTTCAGGAATACATATACAATAAACAGACGTGACTGCTACTACTGCTCCACCTCAGTGTTATCCTGTGATGACCTGGGTGCTGTGATGACCTGAGAGCTGTGATGACCTGAGAGCTGTGATGACCTGGGTACTGTGATGGCCTGGGTACTGTGATGACCTGAGAGCTGTGATGACCTGGGTGCTGTGATGACCTGGGTACTGTGATGGCCTGGGTACTGTGATGACCTGGGTGCTGTGATGACCTGAGAGCTGTGATGACCTGGGTGCTGTGATGACCTGGGTACTGTGATGGCCTGGGTACTGTGATGACCTGGGTGCTGTGATGACCTGAGAGCTGTGATGACCTGGGTGCTGTGATGACCTGGGTACTGTGATGGCCTGGGTACTGTGATGACCTGGGTGCTGTGATGACCTGAGAGCTGTGATGACCTGGGTACTGTGATGACCTGGGTGCTATGATGACCTGGGTGCTGTGATGACCTGAGAGCTGTGATGACCTGGGTGCTGTGATGACCTGAGAGCTGTGATGACCTGGGTGCTGTGATGACCTGAGAGCTGTGATGACCTGAGAGCTGTGATGACCTGGGTACTGTGATGGCCTGGGTACTGTGATGACCTGGGTGCTGTGATGACCTGAGAGCTGTGATGACCTGGGTGCTGTGATGACCTGAGAGCTGTGATGACCTGAGAGCTGTGATGACCTGGGTACTGTGATGGCCTGGGTACTGTGATGACCTGGGTGCTGTGATGACCTGAGAGCTGTGATGACCTGGGTGCTGTGATGACCTGAGAGCTGTGATGACCTGAGAGCTGTGATGACCTGGGTACTGTGATGGCCTGGGTACTGTGATGACCTGGGTGCTGTGATGACCTGAGAGCTGTGATGACCTGGGTACTGTGATGACCTGGGTGCTATGATGACCTGGGTGCTGTGATGACCTGAGAGCTGTGATGACCTGGGTGCTGTGATGACCTGAGAGCTGTGATGACCTGGGTACTGTGATGACCTGGGTGCTATGATGACCTGGGTGCTGTGATGACCTGGGTACTATGATGACCTGGGTGCTGTAATGACCTGGGTAATGACCTGGGTGCTGTGATGACTTGGGTACTGTGATGACCTGGGTACTATGATGACCTGGGTGCTGTGATGACCTGAGAGCTGTGATGACCTGGGTACTGTGATGACCTGGGTGCTGTGATGACCTGGGTGCTGTGATGACCTGGGTGCTGTGATGACCTGGACTATGATGACCTGGGTGCTGTGATGACCTGGGTGCTGTGGATGACCTGGGTGCTGTGATGACCTGGTGCTGTGATGAGCTGGGTACTGTGATGACCTGGGTACTATGATGACCTGGGTGCTGTGATGACCTGGGTGCTGTGATGACCTGGGTGCTGTGATGACCTGGGTGATGTGATGACCTGGGTGCTGTGATGACCTGGGTACTGTGATGACCTGGGTACTATGATGACCTGGGTACTATGATGACCTGGATGCTGTGATGACCTGGGTGCTGTGATGAGCTGGGTACTGTGATGACCTGGGTGCTGTGATGAGCTGGGTACTGTGATGACCTGGGTGCTATGATGACCTGGGTGCTATGATGACCTGGGTGCTGTGATGACCTGGTACTTTGATGACCTGGGTGCTGTGATGACCTGGGTGCTATGATGACCTGGGTGCTGTGATGACCTGGGTACTATGATGACCTGGGTACTATGATGACCTGGATGCTGTGATGACCTGGGTGCTGTGATGAGCTGGGTACTGTGATGACCTGGGTGCTGTGATGAGCTGGGTACTGTGATGACCTGGGTGATGTGATGACCTGGGTGCTGTGATGACCTGGGTACTGTGATGATCTGGGTACTATGATGACCTGGGTACTATGATGACCTGGATGCTGTGATGACCTGGGTGCTGTGATGAGCTGGGTACTGTGATGACCTGGGTGCTGTGATGAGCTGGGTACTGTGATGACCTGGGTGCTATGATGACCTGGGTGCTATGATGACCTGGGTGATGTGATGACATATTTGATACAGGTACTGTGGTCATGTAACCTAGCATTACCTGTTACCTGTGACACGAGTTACGATTGAGTGCAAGAGTGCGTGCATGAGGCAGCGAGTGCGTGCGTGAGTGTATGAGAGGAAGTGAGTGCGTGTGTGTGTGTGAGAGTGCGTGCGTGAGAAAGCGTGACAAGGTCCTTGAAGCAAGGAGCAAGTTACACTCAACAGTCTAGTGATGACTGCTACCCTCCCTACCTCCCTTCCCTCCCTACTTTCCTTCCCTCCATACTACCCTCCCTTCCCTGCATATTACCCTCCCTTCCCTCCCTACTACCCTCCCTACCTACATTCTTACTTTCCTACCTCCCTCCCTCCCTCCCTGCCTGCCTGCCAGCCAGCCAGCCTGCCTGCCTGCCAGCCAGCCTGCCTGCCAGCCAGCCAGCCAGCCAGCCAGCCTGCCTGCCAGCCAGCCAGCCAGCCAGCCTGCCATCCAGCCAGCCTGCCTGCCTGCCAGCCAGCCTGCCATCCAGCCAGCCTGCCGGCCTGCCTCACCATCAATCCCACTCAGTGATGAGTAATTCAAGCAGGAAATGACAGTAACAACAGCAAGCTTCCTCTATGTGTGTGTGTGTGTGTGTGTGTGTGTGTGTGTGTTGTGTGTGTGTGTGTGTACACACAGTGAAAAGGCGGGGCCAAGAACTGTGAATCGACCCCTGCAACCATAATTAGGTAAATACAATTAGGTGAGCATACACACACACAGGTGAGAGACAAGAGCTAGTAAAAGAGGCAAGAGGAACTAAACCTGACATTACATGCAAGGAGCAGCAGCAGCAGCAGGGAGACATGATAACGATGTATAAAATATTCCCAGAAATTAAAAAGGTGGGTAGTGAGGGGCTGTCTGAGAGACGGAAGGAAAGACAGCAGAGAGGACATAGCAAGAAGAAAGGTCAGATGAAGAGACAGCTGAGTGAAAGCCAGGTCAGGAGAAAACTAAGGGTCAGGTCACGTGAGGAGGCAGCCAGGGGTCAGGTCACGTGAGGAGACAGCCAGGGGTCAGGTCACGTAAGACAGCCAGGGGTCAGGTCACGTGAGACAGCTAGGGGTCAGGTCATGTGAGGAGACAGTCATGGGTCAGGTCACATGAGACAGCCAGGGGTTAGGTCACATGAGACAGCCAGAGGTCAGGTCACACGAGACAGCCAAGGGTCAGGTCACGTAAAACTACACTCAGTTAATATGTGTTTCTGCTGGTGTTGTGCTGAACAGAAAGAGAAGAATAAAAGGAAGTAGCGGAAGAGAGGAGAGGGTGCGACAGCTGGGAGGCAGGGCAGGATGGAAGGCTTACAGCGTGAGGCAGGGCAAGGGTAGGGCAGAGGCAGGGAGGAAGAGGATGCTGGGTATCAAGTACAGGTGGGAACGAGGTTGGGCCTGGGTATCACCAGCTGTTGGTGATACCCAGCAGCTGGTGATGGAGTGAGGAGGGTTCTTAGCAAGGATAGCGACCCAACGGCAGACAGGACGTAAGTGGGTTGGTAGATACGTGTTGGGGCAGATGGTGAGCAAGTGGGGCAGATGGTAGGCAAGTGGGGCAGATGGTAGGCAAGTGGGGCAGATGGTTTGCCTACAATCATCACATAAGACACGCAGCTTCAGGAGCAGATACGACCGTGCTATGGAAGCCAAGACTCAGTAAACAAACAGGAGGGACAAGAGCTATTATTCAACCCCTTGAAACACAACGGCTCTACACTAATGAACAGAAGACTGAACAAGGACTGAATAGAGGTATATATCTGACATACCTGGCAGGTATATATTTGATCTACCTGGCAGGTATATATTTGATCTACCTGGCAGGTATATACTTGATCTACCTGGCAGGTGTATATGTGATCTACCTGACAGGTGTATATATGATCTACCTGACAGGTGTATATGTGATCTACCTGGCAGATGTATATGTGATCTACCTGACAGGTGTATATGTGATCTACCTGACAGGTGTATATGTGATCTACCTGGCAGGTGTATATGTGATCTACCTGACAGGTGTATATATGTGTACAACATTGTTTAGTAAATGTCCAAGTTCTCACACACAGGATGGTGTCTGGAGAGCAGAAGGGGTGGTCTAGGTAGGAGCAGAGGAGGTGGTGGTCTAGGGTAGGAGGCAGAGGAGGTGGTGGTCTAGGGTAGGAGGCAGAGGAGGTGGTGGTCTAGGGTAGGAGGCAGAGGAGGTGGTGGTCTAGGGTTGTACTGTCATATTCCATCACACAGGATCTTTGTACTGTCATATTCCATCACACAGGATGGTTGTCTGTCATATTCCATCACACAGGATGGTTGTACTGTCATATTCTATCACACAGGATGGTTGTACTGTCATATTCCATCACACAGGATGGTTGTACTGTCATATTCCATCACACAGGATGGTTGTACTGTCATATTCCATCACACAGGATGGTTGTCTGTCATATTCCATCACACAGGATGGTTGTACTGTCATATTCCATCACACAGGATGCCTTTGATGAGTTCCTAGAGTTTTTCAACTTCCAGAGCCCGGTCGTGGGCCAGGCTCGTCTAGTGCTAGCCTGGTCAACCAGGCTGTTGCTGCTGGTGGCCCGCAGCCCCACATTTATATCACAATACTGAATATCTGGAACAGTGGCAGGGAGGAGGTGGTGGTCTAGGGTAGGAGGCAGAGGAGGTGGTGGTCTAGGGTAGGAGGCAGAGGAGGTGGTGGTCTAGGGTAGGAGGCAGAGGAGGTGGTGGTCTAGGGTAGGAGGCAGAGGAGGTGGTGGTCTAGGGTAGGAGGCAGAGGAGGTGGTGGTCTAGGGTAGGAGGCAGAGGAGGTGGTGGTCTAGGGTAGGAGGCAGAGGAGGTGGTGGTCTAGGGTAGGAGGCAGAGGAGGTGGTGGTCTAGGGTAGGAGGCAGAGGAGGTGGCGTTACATTCAGTCTTGCTATATTTACCAACATGCCGTCAACACAGACGTATCCTTGACGGAAGTTATCTGTCTCCCCTCGTCCCAGGTGAGCGAGGGGAGAGAGAGGTGGGGAGGAGCTGGGGAAGTGGCTCTGGGGAGCGTGGAAGGAGAGTGTGGAGAGATGAGAAATGATTTTAACATGAAAAGAGGGAACCAGAGCTAGCTAAGTTGCCCCTGTCACATTCCATCACACAGGATGGTTGTCTGTCACATTCCATCACACAGGATGGTTGTCTGTCATATTCCATCACACAGGATGGTTGTCTGTCATATTCCATCACACAGGATGGTTGTCTGTCATATTCTATCACACAGGATGGTTGTCTGTCATATTCCATCACACAGGATGGTTGTCTGTCATATTCCATCACACAGGATGGTTGTCTGTCATATCCCATCACACAGGATGGTTGTCTGTCATTTCCATCACACAGGATGGTTGTCGTCATATTCCATCACACAGGATGGTTGTCTGTCATATTCCATCACACAGGATGGTTGTCTGTCATATTCCATCACACAGGATGGTTGTACTGTCATATTCCATCACACAGGATGGTTGTCCTGTCATATTCCATCACACAGGATGGTTGTCTGTCATATTCCATCACACAGGATGGTTGACCTGTCATATTCCATCACACAGGATGGTTGTCTGTCATATTCCATCACACAGGATGGTTGTACTGTCATATTCCATCACACAGGATGGTTGTCTGTCATATTCCATCACAGGATGGTTGTACTGTCATATTCCATCACACGAATGGTTGTCTGTCATATCCATACACAGGATGGTTGACCTGTCATATTCCATCACACAGGATGGTTGTCTGTCACATTCCATCACACAGGATGGTTGTCTGTCATATTCCATCACACAGGATGGTTGACCTGTCATATTCCATCACACAGGATGGTTGTATGTCATATTCCATCACACAGGATGGTTATCTGTCATATTCCATGTATCAGAAATCTTCCCTATGAAGATAGACTGAGGGCCCTGAATCTGCACTCTCTAGAAAGGCGTAGAATTAGGGGGGATATGACTGAGGTGTATAAATGGAAAACAGGAATAAATAAAGGGGATGTAAATAGCCTGCTAAAAATATCTAGTATTGACAGGACTCGCAGCAATGGCTTTAAGTTGGATAAATTTAGATTCAGGAAGGATATAGGAAAGCACTGGTTTGGTAATAGAGTTGTCGATGAGTGGAACAAACTCCCGAGTACAGTTATAGAGGCTAAAACGTTGTGTAGTTTTAAAAATAGGCTAGATAAATATATGAGTGGGTGCGGGTGGGTGTGAGTTGGACCTGACTAGTTTGTGCTACTAGGTCAGATGCCGTGCTCCTTCCTTAAGTGAATGTAACCTGACCTGGCTGGGTCGGGGCATTGGCTTAAGCCGGTGGGAGACTTGGACTTGCCTCCATGCCATGGCCTGCTAGGCCTCTCATGTTCTTTATTCTATGTTCTTATATTCCATCACACAGGATGGTACTGTCATATTCCATCACACAGGATGGTACTGTCATATTCCATCACACAGGATGGTACTGTCATATTCCATCACACAGGATGGTACTGTCATATTCCATCACACAGGATGGTACTGTCATATTCCATCACACAGGATGTTGTTTAACTGTGGACTGTCATATTCCATCACACAGGATGGTACTGTCATATTCCATCACACAGGATGGTACTGTCATATTCCATCACACAGGATGGTACTGTCATATTCCATCACACAGGATGGTACTGTCATATTCCATCACACAGGATGGTTGTCTGTCATATTCCATCACACAGGATGGTTGTACTGTCATATTCTATCACACAGGATGCCTTTGATGAGTTCCTAGAGTTTTTCAACTTCCAGAGCCCGGTCGTGGACCAGGCTCGTCTAGTGCTAGCCTGGTCAACCAGGCTGTTGCTGCTGGTGGCCCGCAGCCCCACATTTATATCACAATACTGAATATCTGGAACAGTGGCAGGGAGGAAACGTTGGTCATGTTTCCTTACACCACCTGCAGTAAGTAGGTACCTGGGTGTTAGTAGACTGCTGTGGGTGGCATCCTGGGTGGGGTAGTATACCTCAGATTGGGCTGTTCCCACCACCATAACCACTACCACTGTTCCCACCACCATAACCACTACCACTGTTCCCACTACCATAACCACTACCACTGTTCCCACTACCATAACCACTACCACTGTTCCCACTACCATAACCACTACCACTGTTCCCACTACCATAACCACTACCACTGTTCCCACTACCATAACCACTACCACTGTTCCCACCACAATAACCACTACCACTGGTCACACCACCATAACCACTACCACTGTTCCCACTACCATAACCACTACCACTGTTCCCACTACCATAACCACTACCACTGTTCCCACCACAATAACCACTACCACTGGTCACACCACCATAACCAATGTTCCCACCACTATAACCACTACCACTGTTCCCACCAGCACCATAAGAACATAAGAAAGAAGGAACACTGCAGTAGGCCTACTGGCCCATGCGAGGCAAGTCCAAGTCACTCAGCCTAGTCAGGGCAGGTCACATCCACTTAAGTAAGAAGCACGGCATCAGACCTATTAGCACAAGCCAGTCAGGGCCAATTCACACCCACTCATGTATTTATCTAACCTATTTTTAAAACTACACAACGTTTTAGCTTCTATGATGGTACTCGGGAGTTTGTTCCACTCATACACAACTCTACTGCCAAACCAATGCACCACTACTACCACAATTCTCACCACCACTACTACCACAATTCTCACCACCACTACTACCACAATTCTCACCACCACTACTACCACAATTCTAACCCCACTACTACCACAATTCTCACCACCACTACTACCACAATTCCCACCACCGCCACTATTACCACAATTCCCACCACCACCACCACCACCACTACTACCACCATTCCCATCACCACCAGTTACCAGTAATGGGGCTCCACCTTCGCTAAGCTAAATTTAATGGAGTCATTTACAAGCCAGAGGGAGAGAGAGAGAGAGAGAGAGAGAGAGAGAGAGAGAGAGAGAGAGAGAGAGAGAGAGAGAGAGAGAGAGAGAGAGAGAGAATGACTCATAACTTTCTTTCCCACACTAACCTACTCTAGGCTATTCTAACCTAATCTAATCTAAGATATCTTAACCCCGTTATGTATGCTGGGAGGCAATTGAACAGTCTTGGGCCCCACAACACAATAATGTTTGGGGCCCAAGACTGTTCAACTTTCTCCCAGCATACGTAAGGAGGGATTACCAATAAACCCCTGGCTGTCTCCAAGACCCCTGGCTGTCTCCAAGACTCCCGACTGTCTTTAAGACCCCTGGCTGTCTTCAAGACCCCTGACTGTCTTCAAGACCCATGGCTGTCTTCAAGAAGGCGCTTGACACAAAGTACTTACCGGGCTGTGGTTCGTACGTCGGTTTACGTGCGGCCAGCAGTAACAGCCTGGTTGATCAGGCCCTGATCAACCACGAGGCCTGGTCACGGACCGGGCCGCGGGGACGTTGACCCCCCCCCCCCGAAACACCCTCCAGGTATATACTCTAGGCTATTCTAACCTAATCTATCCTAACCTATTCTAGGATATGCTAACTTAACCTAGGTTGTATAACAGAAGGATATCTGATGAAAATTGGGGGTCAACGCCCCCTCAGTCCCAGACAATGATGTGGTCAGTTAGAATTGCTGAATACACTACACCATGTGTGGGTCCCCACCACACACAGTGGATTGTCAGTATATCATGCGAGAAGTATATCTCCAAGTATACTGACATACCTTCATACACCCCTTCCCCTCATCCCTACTATACACACGCCTGTATCCCTCTGAAGTTGCCGTAGCTGTTGAACACAGTGCAATGTTTGAGTTAGACCTGACTGGCTTGGGCCAGTGGGTCCGATGCAGTGTTCCTTCCTTCATAAGTGGATGTGACTTGAAGGTAAGTCTGTCAAGGATGATTCACAAGTGTACCACATCGCTTCACAACTTATGATTGGTTGGTTGAACCAAGGTACTGGTACTGGCCCCTAGCACGGGCCAGTAGGCCTGCTGCAGTGCTCCCATATAGGCATGCTTCCAGACCACCGAACTAAGTGCTCAGGGTATAACGATCAGGATCCCCGTCGTTATACCAGTACCTTGGTTCAACCAGCCAATCATAAGTTGTGAAGCGATGTGGTACACTCGTGAATCATCCTTGACAGACTTACCTTCACGTCTGGTCGCTACGGTTCTCAGTGTCTCTTGCTTACATTTGCCTTATTGTACATAGCTGTATATATTATACCTATCAGATTATTTGGTAAAGGAAACACAATTACTCTGCTGACTTTTTGCTCGTTCGTAAGTGATCGTGCTACAGCCAGGTGTGTAGGCCAGTAGACTACACTTGGGTTCGTAACAAGGACACAGCGGGTGTTGACAACGTTATTACTGATGGCAGTAATGTAGGAACTTTCTCACACACTTTTACTCTAGTTCCCGTCTTGTCACCTCCCCTGCACATTACCAATACTAAGTATAACCTTGGCACACTTCAAACGTAGCCTAAGAAAACGACCATTACATGACCAAGAGCGTTAAAAAAACGACGATTTTGTTTGTAGCCACAACCTTGGTACACTAAGCGCATGCGTGAAGCCGCAAATTACATGTCCTTCGCTAGTGTCGTTATAGAATCATGTAAGTCTTTCTTACTGCCAACCTTGTGTTGTCTATTTTGGTGAGGAACTCACACGGGTAAAACACTGTCTGCCCTCCCTTACCTGATGCCTTTGTCCACCTGTGTGTGTTTGTGTATTACCGCTGGGAAACACACTAAGGTCAGTGTAACACTATGATGGTAACATCAGAAACATACAAGAATGACACATGTATTGATTGTAACAAACACACACATATGAAGAGATACAATAAAGCTCATGGAACAGGGAGAGAGTGGACCTAGTAGCGACCAGCGAAGAGGCGGGGCCAGGAGCTGTGAATCGACCCCTGCAACCACAAATAGGTGAGTGCGCGCGCGCACACACACCTTACATTAACGTATATTTTTAGATATTTGACCCATTAAATGAGCTAGCTTAGAGGTGACGCCCTTACATCCTGTGAGCTAACATCATCACAACAACATCCATGTACAGTGAAGGCGAACCAGACATTCTCAACCTGACTCTCACATCTACACATAGTCAAATTTTACACAAGAGTTATGGACACCTAAAAGCTCATTACTGTGATTTTTAACGACCACATTATATTCATGAATAAAGAGTGTCAAGTGGAGTGCGGCTGGGACATGTGTGTGCCAGAGGCTGGGCCAGCCTAGTGTGCCAGAGGCTGGGCCAGCCTAGTGTGCCAGAGGCTGGGCCAGCCTAGCGTGCCAGAGGCTGGGCCAGCCTAGTGTGCCAGAGGCTGGGCCAGCCTAGTGTGCCAGAGGCTGGGCCAGCCTAGTGTGCCAGAGGCTGGGCCAGCCTAGCGTGCCAGAGGCTGGGCCAGCCTAGTGTGCCAGAGGCTGGGCCAGCCTAGTGTGCCAGAGGCTGGGCCAGCCTAGCGTGCCAGAGGCTGGGCCAGCCTAGTGTGCCAGAGGCTGGGCCAGCCTAGCGTGCCAGAGGCTGGGCCAGCCTAGTGTGCCAGAGGCTGGGCCAGCCTAGTGTGCCAGAGGCTGGGCCAGCCTAGTGTGCCAGAGGCTGGGCCAGCCTAGTGTGCCAGAGGCTGGGCCAGCCTAGTGTGCCAGAGGCTGGGCCAGCCTAGCGTGCCAGAGGCTGGGCCAGCCTAGTGTGCCAGAGGCTGGGCCAGCCTAGCGTGCCAGAGGCTGGGCCAGCCTAGTGTGCCAGAGGCTGGGCCAGCCTAGTGTACGGAAGGTAAGAAACGTTGCAACAATAAAATGTCACATTAGTTGCATTTGTGTCCTTTTACTTAACATATTGTCGGTAATTCTACCAATATTAATACAACAGTTAGGTATCTTTATTTCGAAACGTTTCGGCCACACAGTAGGTTTCTTCAGTCGAGTGCAGAAAAGTTAGCAGAAGTTAACTGTTATATACGTGTCTTCTCAACCTCTCGGTATTGTATTCTGTTTTAACATTCACTAGTGTACGGACACATGTGTACACAACATCTCTAGCAACTAGGCTGTACATGGGTTACCAAATGTACACCTGGCTGCATATTTACAATTTATACATCTGAAATGAAGGTTGTAACAGATGTATAATACAATAGCTATTGCATGTTATCTATATTATGTTGATCTCGTAGGGGAGACCAAGCAGTGTTATGATGGTGTCAGTGGACAGTGTTACACATCACCATACAAGCAGTGTTATGGTGTCAGTGGACAGTGTTACACACCACCATACAAGCAGTGTTATGATGGTGTCAGTGGACAGTGTTACACATCACCATACAAGCAGTGTTATGGTGTCAGTGGACAGTGTTACACATCACCATACAAGCAGTGTTATGGTGTCAGTGGACAGTGTTACACACCACCATACAAGCAGTGTTATGATGGTGTCAGTGGACAGTGTTACACACCACCATACAAGAAGTGTTATGATGGTGTCAGTGGTCAGTGTTACACATCACCATACAAGCAGTGTTATGATGGTGTCAGTGGACAGTGTTACACCCCACCATACAAGCAGTGTTATGATGGTGTCAGTGGACAGTGTTACACATCACCATACAAGCAGTGTTATGATGCTGTCAGTGGACAGTGTTACACATCACCATACAAGCAGTGTTATGATGGTGTCAGTGGACAGTGTTACACATCACCATACAAGCAGTGTTATGATGGTGTCAGTGGACAGTGTTACACATCACCATACAAGCAGTGTTATGATGGTGTCAGTGGACAGTGTTACACATCACCATACAAGCAGTGTTATGATGGTGTCAGTGGACAGTGTTACACATCACCATACAAGCAGTGTTATGATGGTGTCAGTGGACAGTGTTACACATCACCATACAAGCAGTGTTATGATGGTGTCAGTGGACAGTGTTACACACCACCATACAAGCAGTGTTATGATGGTGTCAGTGGACAGTGTTCACATCACCATACAAGCAGTGTTATGATGGTGTCAGTGGACAGTGTTACACACCACCATACAAGCAGTGTTATGATGGTGTCAGTGGACAGTGTTACACACCACCATACAAGCAGTGTTATGATGGTGTCAGTGGACAGTGTTACACATCACCATACAAGCAGTGTTATGATGGTGTCAGTGGACAGTGTTACACACCACCATACAAGCAGTGTTATGATGGTGTCAGTGGACAGTGTTACACACCACCATACAAGCAGTGTTATGATGGTGTCAGTGGACAGTGTTACACATCACCATACAAGCAGTGTTATGATGGTGTCAGTGGACAGTGTTACACATCACCATACAAGCAGTGTTATGATGGTGTCAGTGGACAGTGTTACACATCACCATACAAGCAGTGTTATGATGGTGTCAGTGGACAGTGTTACACACCACCATACAAGCAGTGTTATGATGGTGTCAGTGGACAGTGTTACACCACCATACAAGCAGTGTTATGATGGTGTCAGTGGACAGTGTTACACATCACCATACAAGCAGTGTTATGATGGTGTCAGTGGACAGTGTTACACATCACCATACAAGCAGTGTTATGATGGTGTCAGTGGACAGTGTTACACACACCATACAAGCAGTGTTATGATGGTGTCAGTGGACAGTGTTACACATCACCATACAAGCAGTGTTATGATGGTGTCAGTGGACAGTGTTACACATCACCATACAAGCAGTGTTATGATGGTGTCAGTGGACAGTGTTACACATCACCATACAAGCAGTGTTATGATGGTGTCAGTGGACAGTGTTACACATCACCATACAAGCAGTGTTATGATGGTGTCAGTGGACAGTGTTACACACACCATACAAGCAGTGTTATGATGGTGTCAGTGGACAGTGTTACACATCACCATACAAGCAGTGTTATGATGGTGTCAGTGGACAGTGTTACACATCACCATACAAGCAGTGTTATGATGGTGTCAGTGGACAGTGTTACACACACCATACAAGCAGTGTTATGATGGTGTCAGTGGACAGTGTTACACATCACCATACAAGCAGTGTTATGATGGTGTCAGTGGACAGTGTTACACACACCATACAAGCAGTGTTATGATGGTGTCAGTGGACAGTGTTACACACACCATACAAGCAGTGTTATGATGGTGTCAGTGGACAGTGTTACACATCACCATACAAGCAGTGTTATGATGGTGCAGTGGACAGTGTTACACACACCATACAAGCAGTGTTATGATGGTGTCAGTGGACAGTGTTACACTCACCATACAAGCAGTGTTATGATGGTGTCAGTGGACAGTGTTACACCACCATACAAGCAGTGTTATGATGGTGTCAGTGGACAGTGTTACACTCACCATACAAGCAGTGTTATGATGGTGTCAGTGGACAGTGTTACACATCACCATACAAGCAGTGTTATGATGGTGTCAGTGGACAGTGTTACACATCACCATACAAGCAGTGTTATGATGGTGTCAGTGGACAGTGTTACATCACCATACAAGCAGTGTTATGATGGTGTCAGTGGACAGTGTTACCACACCATACAAGCAGTGTTATGATGGTGTCAGTGGACAGTGTTACACATCACCATACAAGCAGTGTTATGATGGTGTCAGTGGACAGTGTTACACATCACCATACAAGCAGTGTATGATGGTGCAGTGGACATGTTACACAGTCACTAAAAGCAGGTTATGATGGTGCAGTGGACATGTTACACACACCATAAAAGCAGGTATGAGGGTCAGTGGCAGTGTACACTCACCATACACTGTTATGATGGTGCATGGACAGTGTTACACACAGCATCAAGCAGTGTTATATGGTGTCAGTGGACAGTGTACAGCATCACCTACAAGCAGTATATGATGGCAGTGCAGGTTACACCACCATACAAGCAGTGTTATGATGGTGTCAGTGGACAGTGTTACACCACCATACAAGCAGTGTTATGATGGTGCAGTGACAGTGTTACACTCACCATACAAGCAGTGTTATGATGGTGTCAGTGGACAGTGTTACACTCACCATACAAGCAGTGTTATGATGGTGTCAGTGGACAGTGTTACACATCACCATACAAGCAGTGTATGATGGTGTCAGTGGACAGTGTACACACACCATACAAGCAGTGTTATGATGTGTCAGTGGACAGTGTTACACACACCATACAGCAGTGTTATGATGGTGTCAGTGGACAGTGTTACACATCACCATACAAGCAGTGTTATGATGATGTCAGTGGACAGTGTTACACATCACCATACAAGCAGTGTTATGATGGTGTCAGTGGACAGTGTTACACATCACCATACAAGCAGTGTTATGATGGTGTCAGTGGACAGTGTTACATCACCATACAAGCAGTGTTATGATGGTGTCAGTGGACAGTGTTACCACCATACAAGCAGTGTTATGATGGTGTCAGTGGACAGTGTTACACCACTACAAGCGTGTTAAACATGGACAGTGTACACTCACATGCATGGATGTCAGTGGACAGTGTTACACTCACCATACAAGCAGTGTTATGATGGTGTCAGTGGACAGTGTTACACATCACATACAAGCAGTGTTATGATGGTGTCAGTGGACAGTGTTACACACACCATACAAGCAGTGTTACAGTGATGGTGTCAGTGCAGTGTACACACACCATACAAGCAGTGTTATGATGGTGTCAGTGGACAGTGTTACACTACCATACAAGCAGGTACCTACAGCAGTACATTTACAACAGTACATACAGCAGTACCTACAGCAGTACACTACAGCAGTGCATACAGCAGACACTACAGCAGTACACTACAGCAGTACACTACAGCAGTACACTACAGCAGTACACTACAGCAGTACACTACAGCAGTACACTACAGCAGTACACTACAGCAGTACACTACAGCAGTACACTACAGCAGTACACTACAGCAGTACACTACAGCAGTACACTACAGCAGTACACTACAGCAGTACACTACAGCAGTACACTACAGCAGTACACTACAGCAGTACACTACAGCAGTACACTACATGGTCCCTACAGCAGTACACTACAGCACGTACACTACAGCAGTACACTACAGCAGTACACTACAGCAGTACACTACAGCAGTACACTACAGCAGTACACTACAGCAGTACACTATAGCAGTACACTACAGCAGTACACTACAGCAGTACACTACAGCAGTACACTATAGCAGTACACTACAGCAGTACACTACAGCAGTACACTACAACAGTACACTACAGCAGTACACTACAGCAGTACACTACAGCAGTACACTACAGCAGTACACTACAGCAGTACACTACAGCAGTACACTACAGCAGTACACTAAAGCAGTACACTACAGCAGTACACTACAGCAGTACACTACAGCAGTACACTACAACAGTACACTACAGCAGTACACTACAACAGTACACTACAACAGTACACTACAGCAGTACACTACAGCAGTACACTACAGCAGTACACTACAGCAGTACACTACAGCAGTACACTACAGCAGTACACTACAGCAGTACAACACAATGTGAAACAAAGCAGAAATCATCACAGTGTCTCTACAAAAGAGAATAGAAATGCGTGTTTGTTGTATTTGGAGTTTGTGTTTACAGGTCAGTGACGTACAGGTACATAATTATTGAGTCACACTTGTAATACAGTGTGGTACAGCATGTGAGGGAAGGTTAACCACCATGTGTATTCTGATGTAGTATGTGTGTACTTACCTAATTGTGGTTGCAGGGGTCGAATCATAGCTCCTGGCCCCGCCTCTTCATTGGTCGTTACTAGGTCACTCTCTCCCCGCCCCACGAGCTTTATCATACCTCTTCTTAACTGTGGTTGTAGAGGTCGAGTCGTAGCTCCTGGCCCCGTGTGTGTGTGCGTGCATCATTCAACACTAGTAGTAGTGGAGGCTCGATCTACCGATCACTAACGACAGAGACGAAAGTGACCGAAATTGTTACCGATTTCCGATACGACTGAGATACATGCTCTTTAACGCTCCTGCGACGTCACCTGCGTCACTGCCGCTGCCAGTGACGTATGTTGCAAGTGCATGTACGTCTTGCATTATATCCAGGTGTCATACAGCGCTTGGGGAACGACAAGTTATCAGTTATGGATCCAGGAAAAAAGTCACAACCTAACCTAACCTAAATATAAACTTTTTTTCCCAGTGGTTCTTTTTTCCTGGCCAAAACTGACTTTTTCCCCCTGGCCAAAACTGACTTTTTCCCCCTGGCCAAAACTGACTTTTTTCCCCTGGCCAAAACTGACTTTTTTCTTATTTTCCTGACACCTCAGTTATAACGGCTCAGGGGGGTCACCGCCCCCTTGGTGCGGCCTCAAACCAAGTTTCATGGCAATTTTACAGAAATAAAACCTATTAAAAAAACAAGACAGGAAAAGAAAACCAGCAATGGTGTTTAGGCTTCCGTTGATCGTTTTATCTGTTCTGCAACACTGCAAGCTCCTGATGACGTGTTGATTGTAACACGAAAGGCCTAGAGCTATCACTCAACTCCCCCCGTGGTTGTTTTGCTATATATATATTTTATTTATGGTCAATTAGCAAGAACTCATTTAAAATTAAGTCCTTTCTAAAATTTTCTCATACGTTTAAAGATATATGTATATATTTTTTATTTATGTTAATGCAGAAATTAATATTTTTTTACCAAAAGAACCTTAGAAAACTTACCTAACCTCATCCATCAAGGCTTAGTCTTAATAGTAATTCGTAATAGTGTGAGAATGGTAGCCTAGCATGGTCCAGTAGGCTGTAATAATAATAATAGGTTCTCATGGTCTCCTGTTTAGTGTAAAAGTTGCAGTTTGGTCATGAAGGGGGTGGTGAGGGGGAGAGGGGAAGGGGTGGAATGGGATTGGTTGTGGTGGGAGGGGTGGAGGGGAGGAGAGATAATCCCACACTCTGAGCTCTTTGTCTGGTGATGGTCGCACGTGGCCACGCCAGCTGATCATACTCCCCTCCCACACCACCACAACCCCTCCCACCACACCACCACTACAACCCCTCCCACCACACCACCACTACAACCCCTCCCACCACACCACCACTACAACCCCTCCCACCACACCACCACTACAACCCCTCCCACCACACCACCAATACAACACCTCCCACCACACCACCACCACAACCCCTCCCACCACCACTACAACCCTCCCACCACCACTACAACCCATCCCACCACACCACCACTACAACCCATCCCACCACACCACCACTACAACACCTCCCACCACACCACCACTACAACCCCTCCCACCACACCACCACTACAACCCCTCCCACCACACCACCACTACAACACCTCCCACCACACCACCACTACAACACCTCCCACCACACCACCACCACAACCCTCCCACCACCACTACAACCCTCCCACCACCACTACAACACCTCCCACCACACCACCACTACAACCCACCCCACCACACCACCACTACAACACCTCCACCACACCACCACTACAACACCTCCCACCACACCACCACTACAACACCTCCCACCACACCACCACTACAACACCTCCCACCACACCACCACTACAACCCCTCCCACCACACCACCACTACAACCCCTCCCACCACACCACCACTACAACCCTCCCACCACACCACTACAACCCATCCCACCACACCACCACCACAACCCTCCCACCACACCACCACTACAACACCTCCCACCACACCACCACTACAACCCTCCCACCACACCACCACTACAACACCCCCCACCACACCACCACCACAACCCCTCCCACCACCACTACAACCCCTCCCACCACCACTACAACCCCTCCACCACCACTACAACACCTCCCACCACACCACCACTACAACACCTCCACCACACCACCACTACAACACCTCCCACCACACCACCACTACAACCCTCCCACCACACCACCACTACAACCTCCCACCACACCACCACTACAACCCTCCCACCACACCACCTACAACCCATCCACCACACCACCACCACAACCCCTCCACCACACCACCACTACAACACCTCCCACCACACCACCACTACAACCCCTCCCACCACACCACCACTACAACACCTCCCACCACACCACCACCACAACCCCTCCCACCACCACTACAACCCCTCCACCACCACTACAACACCTCCACCACACCACCACTACACCTCCCACCACACCACTACAACCCATACCACCACACCACCACTACAACACCTCCACCACACCACCACTACAACCCCTCCACCACACCACTACAACCCCTCCCACCCCACCACCACTACAACACCTCCCACCACACCACCACTACAACACCTCCCACCACACCACCACCACAACCCCTCCCACCACCACTACAACCCCTCCCACCACCACTACAACACCTCCCACCACACCACCACTACAACCCATCCCACCACACCACCACTACAACACCTCCCACCACACCACCACTACAACACCTCCACCACACCACCACTACAACCCATCCCACCACACCACCACTACAACACCTCCACCACACCCTCCCACCACACCACCACTACAACCCATCCACCACACCACCACTACAACACCTCCCACCACACCACCACTACAACCCCTCCCACCACACCACCACTACAACCCCTCCCACCACACCACCACTACATCACCTCCCACCACACCACCACTACAACACCTCCCACCACACCACCACAACCCTCCCACCACACTACCACCACCACAACCCATCCCAACTATCCTCAACACCCCAGCCCCAGCAGGAGAGAACTCCTAGCCCCCCCACCCGAACCCACGCAAAGGGAAGCCGCCAGTACTCCCTCCCTACTAAGACCAATATCGCAAAGGCTATCTATAGGTTACCGGTACCTGTAGTCGCTTCCTGAGGTCACCGCCCCCGTACCTCGGTCCCAGACCAAGCCTCCTGGTTAATCAAACTGTTCCTGCCCACCTCCCGTAGTCCAATGTACCACAGCCCGTCTAATCAGGAACTGTTTTTTGGGGACCCTGTCTCGTTCCCTCTTGAAGACAGCCAATAAAGCTAAGGTTTGTCAGGAAACAGGACAAGTGTTTCCTGACGCGGTCTTTGTCAGCTGACCCGCCGTTGGAGCTTTTGATCTTGTATTGGCTGCCGGTGGTCATCTGACCGAGGTCTTGCTTTAGCTTTATATCCCTCTGGAGGGTACCCTCCCAACCTACCCCATGAGAGGGGAAGAGGACCATCAACCCTCCCTTCCTACCCCAGGGGAGGGGAAGGCCAGGAGAGGGAACCCTCTCCCTGACCCAGGGTGGTCCTGGGGGCAACCATCCACTACTGACTCACACATGACTGGGTGTCAAGCTCCATTCAACGTTCCTTTAAAGTTTTATTAAGAAGCGGCGTGAGGTGGAAGAGAAAGTTGGGAGAGAAAGTTGAAGACTGGGGAGACTAGTGGAATGATGGATGGAGGGATAGATGAAGCTGTATATAAACTCTTCCACACCTGCTAGAAGCCATATCTTAGACTTGTTGAAAAAAAAAAAATATATATATATACACTATATATATAATCAACTAGCAGGCTAGTGCTTTAACAACTGTATCATGGTATCATTGCACCAATGTATGCTTTCACTATCATATCATTGCACCGTGGTTCCACTGTAACATGGTATCATTGTGGTACCACTGCATCATGGTATCACTGTACCATAGTACCACTGTATGGTGCTAGTGTATCACTGTTCCACGGTGCCAGTGTTCCATGGCACCACTGCACCATCTTGACTTAGCCAGCCCTGCAGCAAGTGCTATTTTATTAATATGTTTTAATATAAAATTTGATTTATCCTCGTTGAATACTGTACAAGTTTTGTATATACACAGCAAATGGTTATATAACCATAATTTTTAAAGGGGTTGAGGGGTAAGCCAGTGGAAGGCCTCGGTCAGATGACCAAAAGCTCCAGCAAATATTCTAAAATTTGTACATGAATGGTCTACAATACCAACAAGATAAAAATTAGACACGTGCTACATCAGGGTATCTTTACTGCAGACGTTTCGCCCATCCAGTGGCTTTATCAAAACAAATTTGTATTAATAAAGCTACTGATTGGCAAAATGTCTATAATAAAGACACCCAGATGTTGCACATGTATACCTGTAGTATACCTGGAGAGGGTTTCGGGGGTCAACGCCCCCGCGGCCCGGTTTGTGACCATGCCTAATTTTCATCCTAAAATGTACATAAATAACCCGCACATATAGGAGAGGCTTGTGACGACGTTTCGGTCCGATTTGGATCATTTACAAGTCACACTAACTCAAAAGAGTGAGGCAGCCAGAGCCATTTTTTTCTTTATCCTAAATTCTGCTTGTAACAGATGAAATATAATTTAAATATATATACAAATGTACTTCGGTTAACATTTTTGTAGCCTAGTTCCTAGGCTTCCTGCGTATTTTATGCTGATAAGTACACGCGCAACAGTTAGATATCTGTATTTCGAAACGTTTCGCCTGCATAGTAGGCTTCTTCAGTCGAGTACAGAGGAGGCAGCAGAAGCAGTGTATTATGTTCTTAAGCTACTGTCCACAAGATGGATATGGGGGGCACAAATACTAGCCACTTCGGCGGCAAAATCTAATTTTCTTCTTGAGGCTTGGTCTCAAACCGGGCCGCGGGGGCGTTGACCCCCGAAACCCTCTCCAGGTATCTTCAGGTATATGTGAAGTACACTGAGTCTTATCTCGTTGCTCGCTATGTTCCTGGCTTCTCTTCTCGATATGAAATACACACTGGTGGTCGTGGTGTCGTGTGAGTGGATCATGCTATGTCAGCTATGTGGAGGATTAAGTACGTCGTGTGTGTGTATATCTCTGTCTATCTCTTCCCCAGCTCTTCCGAGGTTCCTTCTATATTTCGTGTGCGTGACTAGGCCCTCGTCAGCAGCATTACTACACGGCTACACTAACGGTCAACTCAGGCACACACACTCAATCTCTTCCCCACCTCGGCTTCCGTGACAATGTACTGGTGAAGGCGTCAAATTGTCACCTTCTTTCCCTACAAGCTATAGCTTCACCTCAGATTTATGGTAATGACTTGTGAAATACTCGCACGCCAGATATGAAGAAAAAATTTGTCACAATACGCATGGCAAGCGAGTGTGAAAATAAGTTATTGCAACTTAGCTGCCGATGGTGAGAGGGAAAGCGGGTTGGTTTATTAGGTGTCAAGCCTATCTACTACACGAAGGTCATTCAGGCTGCCTCTTACCTGTACACCACCAATCAAGGATAATTTAAGGGGTAAGAGCTACAAGAAAAGGCCAAAGGAATTGAATCTAACGACTCTGGAGGACAGGAGCACCAGGGGAGACATGATAACAATATACAAAATACTTAAAATTGATGGAGGAGACAGGGACGGGCAGTACGAGAGGGAAGAAACAAGTACTCGGGAAGAACAACTGGAGTTTAAGACAGATGAGTCACAAGGATGTCAGGAAATATTTCTTCTGTCTCAGGAAGTGGAATGATCTTGGTGAGGAAATGGTGGAGGCAGCTCCATACACAGTTTTAAGAGCAGGTTATGACATGGCCCACGAGGCTACGAGGAAATAAATCTGTAGAGTGGTGAGTCAAGAGGCGGAGGATTATTTTAATTTTTCAAGAGGAGGATTGGTAAGCCAACGGAAGGCCTCGGTTAGATGACCAAAAGCTTCCATGGAGGGTCATCATATGACTAAGACCCGCATCAGGAAACACTTGTCCTATTTCCTGACAACCCTTACCTAAGAGGCGGAGGTGAGTACACAAAGTGCGCAACACATGACAGGACCACAAGTGTGGGACGGGTGTGGAGAGGACAGAAGACACCCAGGAACACTTAGCGACCCTACACATCCATTATGAAGTGTCAGAGCTGCCATAACACTACACGACCTGTCATCACCACTCACCCACCGCTCGCTTCAACACTACTCAGTGACCACACTAATCTACCACCCAGCTCTCATTGTACCCTCCTCCGTACATAAGACCCTTCACCCTCCACACTACCCTACCAACCTAGCTCACATTGTACCCTCCCCCCTCCACACTAACCTACCACCTAGCTCTCATTGTACACTCCCCCTCCACATTAACCTACCACCTAGATCTCATTGTACCCTCCTCCGTACATACGACCCTCCCCTCCACACTAACCTACTACCTAGCTCTCATTGTACCCTCCCCCTCCCCATTAACCTACCACCTAGCTCTCATTGTACACTCCCCCTCCACATTAACCTACCACCTAGCTCTCATTGTACCCTCCTCCGTACATACGACCCTCCCCTCCACACTAACCTACTACCTAGCTCTCATTGTACCCTCCCCCTCCACATTAACCTACCACCTAGCTCTCATTGTACACTCCCCCTCCACATTAACCTACCACCTAGCTCTCATTGTACCCTCCTCCGTACATACGACCCTCCCCTCCACACTAACCTACTACCTAGCTCTCATTGTACCCTCCTCCACATTAACCTACCACCTAGCTCTCATTGTACACTCCCCCTCCACATTAACCTACCACCTAGCTCTCATTGTACCCTCCTCCGTACATACGACCCTCCCCTCCACACTAACCTACTACCTAGCTCTCATTGTACCCTCCCCCTCCCCATTAACCTACCACCTAGCTCTCATTGTACCCTCCCCCCTCCACATTAACCTACCCCTAGCTCTCATTGTACCCTCCCCCGTACATACTATCTTTCCCCCCTCCAGTGTGAATGTATTATGGGAATGCTTAACAATTCGCATACAGGCGAAATTATTTACAAACATTATCTCTCAGTCCACAGGAGGATTCGAACCTGCAAACTCGGGATCAGAGTACACAGTACTTTATCCACACAACCAGACTGGGAGTCTGGCATCAGAGTACAATTAACTCTGGAACTAGTATTGTTGCATACTTCTGCAGCTTCTCGTTTCTTATTATGCTTCCTCGGGTGTTGGGTTCCATATTGGCTCTGCGTACTATAAGATGGACCTGACATACGTTGTATAAAACACCAAGAATGACTCCTTCTTGAGATTCCTCAAGTCCACCCTCATTTTATATTCTAATAATATACTGGGTTGATACACCTTTGATGAGTTCCGAGAGTTTTTCTACTCCCGGAGCCCAGCCATGGGCCAGGCTTGTCCGGTGCTAGCCTGGTCAACCAGATTGTTGCTGCTGGTGGCCTGCAGCCCCACATAACCATCACAGCCTGGTTGCTCTGGCACCTGGCGAAGATACTTGTCCAGTTTCCTCTTGAAGACTTCTACACTGGGTTGCAACCACTTACTGTCAAGGGAACCAAGTTTGATCTTTCTTGTTCCTGGTGACTTCAGCGCAGCTGGTATTGAACCAGTCTTTATTATCTAGTCTGTGCTGCATTTTTCATACGAGTAGTTCGATCCACATGTACTGTACATGTTGCATACCTCGTCCCATATTTTGTTTACATCTCTTCCTTGTGCTGTGTACCTTTACACCACCGACGATATCTCGAGCTTAAATATAACGATTGGAGCAAACCCTGAGTGGAAATACACCGAGATAAACACCTCTAAGTGCATATGATGGCACTATGAGAATGACATAGCATTGAAAATCTGACCCTAAGTTGTTACACAACCACATCAGGAGGAAACAACAGTCAAGGCCCAGGTAATCAGGCTGAGGAAGGAAGGAGGAGAGATCACAAGAAATGACCAGGAAGTATGTGAAGAACTCAGCACGTAACCTTGAAGATATGGGTGAGACACCGACTTCTGAGGCAACAAATGACTAAAAATTAAAAGAAATGAAGAAAGGAGAACTACTGCAGCAGGCCTATGCTAGGCAGGTCCAACTCGCATCCACCCGCATGAGAATGAAGCCTTTAAGACTCCATTCTCATGCTTCAGCTTCATGTTGTTCCAGACCATGGAGCTGAATTCTTCTCCAGGCTGAGGGACTGATCACCTCAAATACTATTTCTCCAAGGTTGATGGACTGATTACATCTGTATTTGACTGAAGAAGCCTACTGTGTAGGCGAAACGATTCAACAATAAAAATATCCAACTGTTGCACATGTGTCTTAATCACCCACTCATGTACCTAACCTAACTTATTTTTGAAGTCACCCATAGTTCCCTCTAATGGCGCTACTCGGCAGTAAACGACAAACACATTTACTAAAAACTACTCCAAAATATAGTATTCAACAAGGAGTCATCTCCGTGACAAAAAAGAAGTTTTATACTATAAATATTAAAGACGACTTTATTCCCGTCCACCTGATTCTTTATTATTTCCTGCAAATTAAAACTTGTCCGCACACACTGGTCCAGTGAACGAAGTTCTGGTCGCTTCACCATCACCAAATCGTTTTCGCCCTAAATGCTATGCACTTTTATTCTTTTCTAATTTGTGGAATTGTTTCAATTTGTTTCAGCCACGATATTGTGACCCATGTGCTTGTGATTTATTCCAGCCACCGTTTTAGATGCTAGCAATTTGTTCCAGCCACGGTATTGTTTGTGAGGTGTTCCAGCCACGGTATTGTTTGTGAGGTGTTCCAGCCACGGTATTGTTTGTGAGGTGTTCCAGCCACGGTATTGTGTGTTTGTGAGGTTCCAGCCACGGTATTGTTTGTGAGGTGTTCCAGCCACGGTATTGTGTGTTTGTGAGGTGTTCCAGCCACGGTATTGTGTGTTTGTGGTGTTCCAGCCACGGTATTGTGTGTTTTAGTTCGTATTGTTTGTAATCCAGCCACGGTACTGTGTGTTTGTGTGTTCCAGCCTGACCTGTGTAGTGTTCCAGCCTACTGTGTTTTATCCAGCCGACTGCCGTTTAAATACAAATCTATTATGCTTCTATAATCCCAGCCTGACCTGCCGTTGTATAATCCCAGCCTGACCTGTCGTTGTATAATCCCAGCCTGACCTGCCGTTGTATAATCCCAGCCTGACCTGCCGTTGTATAATCCCAGCCTGACCTGCCGTTGTATAATCCCAGCCTGACCTGCCGTTGTATAATCCCAGCCTGACCTGCCGTTGTATAATCCCAGCCTGACCTGCCGTTGTATAATCCCAGCCTGACCTGCCGTTGTATAATCCCAGCCTGACCTGCCGTTGTATAATCCCAGCCTGACCTGTCGTTATATAATCCCAGCCTGACCTGCCGTTGTATAATCCCAGCCTGACCTGCCGTTGTATAATCCCAGCCTGACCTGCCGTTGTATAATCCCAGCCTGACCTGCCGTTGTATAATCCCAGCCTGACCTGCCGTTGTATAATCCCAGCCTGACCTGACGTTGTATAATCCCAGCCTGACCTCGTTGTATAATCCCAGCCTGACCTGCGTTGTATAATCCCAGCCTGACCTGCCGTTGTATAATCCCAGCCTGACCAGACGTTGTATAATCCCAGCCTGACCTGTCGTTATATAATCCCAGCCTGACCTGCCGTTTTATAATCCCAGCCTGACCTGCCGTTGTATAATCCCAGCCTGACCTGCCGTTGTATAATCCCAGCCTGACCTGCCGTTGTATAATCCCAGCCTGACCTGCCGTTGTATAATCCCAGCCTGACCAGACGTTGTATAATCCCAGCCTGACCTGTCGTTATATAATCCCAGCCTGACCTGCGTTGTATAATCCCAGCCTGACCTGCCGTTGTATAATCCCAGCCTGACCTGTCGTTGTATAATCCCAGCCTGACCTGCCGTTGTATAATCCCAGCCTGACCTGCCGTTGTATAATCCCAGCCTGACCTGACGTTGTATAATCCCAGCCTGACCAGACGTATAATCCCAGCCTGACCTGTCGTTGTATAATACCAGCCTGACCTGTCGTTGTATAATCCCAGCCTGACCTGCCGTTGTATAATCCCAGCCTGACCTGTCGTTGTATAATCTCAGCCTGACCAGACGTTGTATAATCCCAGCCTGACCTGCCGTTGTATAATCCCAGCCTGACCAGACGTTGTATAATCCCAGCCTGACCTGTCGTTATATAATCCCAGCCTGACCTGCCGTTGTATAATCCCAGCCTGACCTGTCGTTGTATAATCCCAGCCTGACCTGCCGTTGTATAATCCCAGCCTGACCTGCCGTTGTATAATCCCAGCCTGACCTGCGTTTATAATCCCAGCCTGACCGCGTATAATCCCAGCCTGACCTGTCGTTGTATAATCCCAGCCTGACCTGCGTTGTATAATCCCAGCCTGACCTGCCGTTGTATAATCCCAGCCTGACCTGCCGTTGTATAATCCCAGCCTGACCTGCCGTTGTATAATCCCAGCCTGACCTGCGTTGATAATCCCAGCCTGACCTGCCGTTGTATAATCCCAGCCTGACCTGCCGTTGTATAATCCCAGCCTGACCAATCGTTGTATAATCCCAGCCTGACCTGCCGTGTATAATCCCAGCCTGACCTGCCGTTGTATAATCCCAGCCTGACCTACCGTTGTATAATCCAGCCTGACCTCCGTTGTATAATCCCAGCCTGACCTGTCGTTGTATAATCCCAGCCTGACCTGCCGTTGTATAATCCCAGCCTGACCTGCCGTTGTATAATCCCAGCCTGACCTGCCGTTGTATAATCCCAGCCTGACCTGCCGTTGTATAATCCCAGCCTGACCTGCCGTTGTATAATCCCAGCCTGACCTACCGTTGTATAATCCCAGCCTGACCTGCCGTTGTATAATCCCTATTTTCAGTCATCTCCTTATAACAAAAAAAAATATCGGGATTGCAAATAAACATTATGTGAAGTTGTAGAGATTAAAAGCGGTGATATATACTTGAGATATACTTGATAGACTTCTCATATACCTGTAAGCAGCTTCGACGAATGTTTTACCCTTGTACCATGATCTTTTATCAGATTTTCTCAAAGAGTGCTTGTTTAACTAGGCTGTTGTTGCTGGCTGCTGTGGGCTCTGCTGGCCCACACAGCCTGGTTGATCTGGCATCTGTCAGAGGTAATGATCCATTTTCCTAATGGAGACGTGTATATTTGTTTCGGCCATCCCCGTGCGAAACGACGATTTAATGAAATGTGTTTTCTGTTCGAAGTGTTTGTATAATCTGAGTGGTAGTGGTTGTTACACTGTAACAACTACCTGTAACACTGTAGGTGGTAGTGGTTGTTACACTGTAACAACTACCTGTAACACTGTAGGTGGTAGTGGTTGTTACACTGTAACAACTACCTGACACTGTGGTAGTGGTTGTTACACTGTAACAACTACCTGTACATGTGGTAGTGGTTGTTACACTGTAACAACTACCTGTAACACTGTAGGTGGTAGTGGTTGTTACACTGTAACAACTACCTGTAACACTGTAGGTGGTAGTGGTTGTTACACTGTAACAACTACATGTAACACTGTAGGTGGTAGTGGTTGTTACACTGTAACAACTACCTGTAACACTGTAGGTGGTAGTGGTTGTTACACTGTAACAACTACCTGTAACACTGTAGGTGGTAGTGGTTGTTACACTGTAACAACTACCTGTAACACTGTAGGTGGTAGTGGTTGTTACACTGTAATAACTACCTGTAACACTGTAGGTGGTAGTGGTTGTTACACTGTAACAACTACCTGTAACACTGTAGGTGGTAGTGGTTGTTACACTGTAACAACTACCTGTAACACTGTAGGTGGTAGTGGTTGTTACACTGTAACAACTACCTGTAACACTGTAGGTGGTAGTGGTTGTTACACTGTAACAACTACCTGTAACACTGTAGGTGGTAGTGGTTGTTACACTGTAACAACTACCTGTAACACTGTAGGTGGTAGTGGTTGTTGCACTGTAACAACTACCTGTAACACTGTAGGTGGTAGTGGTTGTTACACTGTAACAACTACCTGTAACACTGTAGGTGGTAGTGGTTGTTACAATGTAACAACTACCTGTAACACTGTAGGTGGTAGTGGTTGTTGCACTGTAACAACTACCTGTAACACTGTAGGTGGTAGTAGATGTCACAATATAACAAGTTCTTCCAAGCATGTCTACACCACAGATTTACTCTCTGCTGTCCCTTCCATCCTCTGCCTACCTTATCTCCGCTCTCTCATTTTCCTTCCTCTCTGACCTACTCTCCTATTCATCCTCACCTAAACGCATTTGTTAATCAAAATGAAACTGCCCGAACCTGGAAATAGGCTAGCATGTTATGTGGACTAGGCTACTGCATGACTGCCTGCCACCGTACTTTGTATCCTGGTAATACCCAAGTCTGCCCCCGTGTGCCAAGAATGTACCAATTACTGCACACTCTGCAAAATTCCACAAAGCCAGATTGCTACGTGTAATGCTGCAAACTTTATTACCTTAGGCGGGATGATGAAATTTATATTTACATATTTAGGTGTGGCAGCCTAGCGTTAGCACGATGGTTATAACTTCAGAGGTGTCCTCATGTCGGCCAATATATTAAAAATGGTTATAATCAGAAGCAGAATTTTAAAGGGGCGGAGGGGTAAGCCAGTGGAAAGCCTCGGTCAGATGACCAAAAGCTCCAGCTGTGGGTTATGATATGACTAAAATCCGCGTCAGGAAACACTTGTCCTGTTTCCTGACCAACTTAACCTAATCTAACCATACGACTTCATTCTAGAGGCAAGTTCACTCCTCAGGGGAAAATTAGTCTGGCTCAGACTTAACTGTTTTTTTTTATTACAGAAATGGTTCAGAAAACTGACAAATTGATGAATGAGACACTTGGGGTATTTTTATTGCGGAAACGTTTCGCCAGTCAGTGGCTTCATCAGTCCAATACAGAGAAGGAGTTTGAGGTAATCAGTCCCTCAGCCTGGAGATGATGTGTTCAGTCCATCAATCTTGATAAAAGTAGAACATAAAAACGCACAGTGGCGCAATATGTTTGTGTACTCTAGACGACAGACATCTACTGCAGACCACAGACAGTTTAGACGACAGACATCTACTGCAGACCACAGACAGTCTAGACGACAGACATCTACTGCAGACCACAGACAGTCTAGACGACAGACATCTACTGCAGACCACAGACAGTCTAGACTACAGACATCTACTGCAGACCAAAGAGTCTAGACGACAGACATCTACTGCAGACCACAGACAGTCTAGACGACAGACATCTACTGCAGACCACAGACAGTCTAGACGACAGACATCTACTGCAGACCACAGACAGTCTAGACGACAGTCATCTACTGCAGACCACAGACAGTCTAGACTACAGACATCTACCGCAGACCAAAGAGTCTAGATGACAGACATCTACTGCAGACCACAGACAGTCTAGACGACAGACATCTACTGCAGACCACAGACAGTCTAGACGACAGACATCTACTGCAGACCACAGACAGTCTAGACGACAGACATCTACTGCAGACCACAGACAGTCTAGACTACAGACATTACTGCAGACCACAGTCTAGACGACAGACATCTACTGCAGACCACAGACAGTCTAGACGACAGACATCTACTGCAGACCACAGACAGTCTAGACGACAGACATCTACTGCAGACCACAGACAGTCTAGACGACAGACATCTACTGCAGACCACAGACAGTCTAGACGACATACATCTACTGCAGACCACAGACAGTCTAGACGACAGACATCTACTGCAGACCACAGACAGTCTAGACGACAGACATCTACTGAAGACCACAGACAGTCTAGACGACAGACATCTACTGCAGACCACAGACAGTCTAGACGACAGACATCTACTGCAGACCACAGACAGTCTAGACTACAGACATTACTGCAGACCACAGTCTAGACGACAGACATCTACTGCAGACCACAGACAGTCTAGACGAAATACATCTACTGCAGACCACAGACAGTCTAGACGACAGACATCTACTGCAGACCACAGACAGTCTAGACGACAGACATCTACTGCAGACCACAGAGTCTAGACGACAGACATCTATTGCAGACCACAGACAGTCTAGACGACAGACATCTACTGCAGACCACAGTCTAGACGACAGACATCTACTGCAGACCACAGACAGTCTAGACTACAGACATCTACTGCAGACCACAGACAGTCTAGACGACAGACATCTACTGCAGACCACAGACAGTCTAGACTACAGACATCTACTGCAGACCACAGACAGTCTAGACGACAGACATCTACTGCAGACCACAGACAGTCTAGACTACAGACATCTACTGCAGACCACAGACAGTCTAGACTACAGACATCTACTACAGACTACAGACATCTACTACAGACAGTCTAGACTACAGACATGTACTGCAGACTACAAATACTCTGGACTACACAGCCTACATTATAAAAACCTCACTATATATAAAACTCTTGATGGCAGCTGCGCGCTTTACCACATGAACTTTTATCAAGATTAAAATTTATCGGAGGAAAATATCTTTTTTTCAGTGTTTTAAGTTCCGGCACAGCACCCAAAATATACTGAGCGAACATACAGTGGCGTCCCCTACCATTACTTTTCTGACGTATTACCAAACCTCAGTTTTTCAACGTTCTCTTATTACTAAAGATATATATATATATATATATATATATATATAAACACTGATCTCTGGCCGACGGAGACTCGAACCTACGAACCTTGTGACAAGGTACGCAGTGCTTTGCCGACCGTACCACACTGTACTAAATACCTTGGCGTCCAGCTTTCGCTAGACGTTGATCCAAGGCAGCCAGCTTTCAGGCAGGTGGCTTACAGCTTTTCATCTCATCCCCTGCATGCATCCAAACAACTAGAGATTTTTACAATGCTAGGAATTCGCAAGAGCAGGCGGAATATTCACACGCACTGCGTACCTTGTCACAAGGTTCGTAGGTTCGAGTCTCCGTCGGCCAGAGATCAGTGTTTGTGAATATTTCGCCTGCTCTTGCGAATTCCTAGCATGCATATATATATATATATATATATATTGATATAACACCATCAACCTGGTATACATCACTCGAGAAGGTTGATGTAACATCAACCATCAACCTGGTGTACCTCGCTCCGGGGAAATTGCCTGTCGTCCGGGGCCTGAGTGGATTTTCCAATATCTAGGCGTTTTTCAGTACCACCGGAGAATGTCTTGCTCGATATGACCCTTGTAGGAGTGTTTTGTGTGTACTAACCTGTTTGTAGGTGCAAAGGTCGAGTCACAGTTCCTGGCCCCGCCTCTTCGTTGGTAGCTACTAGGTCCACTCTCTCCCTGCTCCATGAGCTTCATCATACCTCTTCTTAAAGCTATTATGGATCTTGCCTTCACTACATCACTCTCCAGGTTGTTTCACTTCCTGACAGCTCTATGATTGTTTATGTGTGTGTTTTGAGCACTGCAAGGCCATTGTGGGAACTAGGTTAGGTGGGAAGAGTGTACGTTGTGTTCTGTGAGAGAGGTGATCACTAGCTTAGGTGGGAAGAGTATAGGTGCTAGAGTGTACTGGTGGTGCGTGAGACACCACCACCTTGTGTTTCCTGTCAGCAATACTACGCTCTTCCTCCCCCATCATTGCGGTTCTTACACCCTCCTCATGTTCCTCACAACCCACTCCTCTTTCCTTGTGAATAAGACACATGTGCGACACCTGGGTGTCTTGTGAAGATGTCTGCTGCGCTGCTCCTCTCTGAGCCAATATAGAAGTCTCTAGCTATCCTCACGACTGTTATTGACTGAAAAAAAAGTATTGCGTAGGTGAAACTCCTCGCCACACATATACCCAGGTGTTGTACGTGTGTCATATACCCAGGTGTTGCACGTGTCATATATCCAGGTGTTACACGTGTCTTATCCATTAACTTGTCGGTATTGTATAACCTGGATGTAATAACTTCTCCCTACATTACAATTTACATTTTTTCAATTCGCTTCCACTTCAAAATTCAACCACTGTTTTGTGCCTTGATTCTTCTTGCCTTTTGTTCGCTTCTTCTGATTTCTGAACTTTGCTACCCCTTCGAAATGTCGTCAGAATAAAAACTCGTTCTACAACGATGTCTAATCCTCTACAACGATTTCCGGTAATATGAAGGCGAGTGTCCTACTCTTGAGAGACGGGTATTCAAGATCCACAGGAGGGCGGTGGCGGCTGCAACATCATTCGTGTCCTCAATTCTTTCATTATCCTTGCACACAAATGGAGTGCTGGATGAAGGAGAGATGAAGAGGCCGTGATTACACGGGGGAAACATGAAGAAGGGGAGAACTGAAGGAACAAGGGAGAAAACTTGAGTACATAAATGCTCAGACCTTTAAGGATTAGACTTTGCGGAAAGGAACTTGACGTTGATGTTGAACTCTTGAAGAAGAGTGTCTCTTCACTCCTAGGATGGTTCTGAGTAGCGGGTAACTCCACCACACTCCTAGGATGGTTCTGAGTAGCGGGTAACTCCACCACACTCCTAGGATGGTTCTGAGTAGCGGGTAACTCCACCACACTCCTAGGATAGTTCTGAGTAGCGGGTAACTCCACCACACTCCTAGGAAGGTTCTGAGTAGCGGGTAACTCCACCACACTCCTAGGATGGTTCTGAGTAGCGGGTAACTCCACCACACTCCTAGGAAGGTTCTGAGTAGCGGGTAACTCCACCACACTCCTAGGATGGTTCTGAGTAGCGGGTAACTCCACCACACTCCTAGGAAGGTTCTGAGTAGCGGGTAACTCCACCACACTCCTAGGAAGGTTCTGACTAGCGGGTAACTCCACCACACTCCTAGGATGGTTCTGAGTAGCGGGTAACTCCACCACACTCCTAGGATGGTTCTGAGTAGCGGGTAACTCCACCACACTCCTAGGATGGTTCTGAGTAGCGGGTAACTCCACCACACTCCTAGGAAGGTTCTGAGGAGCGGGTAACTCCATCACACTCCTAGGAAGGTTCTGAGGAGCGGGTAACTCCACCACACTCCTAGGATGGTTCTGAGGAGCGGGTAACTCCACCACACTCCTAGGATGGTTCTGAGTAGCGGGTAACTTCACCACACTCCTAGGAAGGTTCTGAGTAGCGGGTAACTCCACAGCTAAGGTGACAAACTCCGCCAGTTTAAGTGGTGGAATATAAAGGGAAACACATCTAGCTATGTAAACATCACACAGAATAGGTCAACAACACAGTGTTAATGCATCCAAGTTTGTTTATCACAACATCAGTGGTATTATATACCGACAAATATATAAGACGCAATATGCGGTTTATGACACTTTATTGAAGAGATGTTTCGCCCAACTAAGACCTTGGAGGACTGATAGAATGGATGAAACGTCTTTTCAGTGTCATAAAACGCATATTTCTCCATGGGGAAGTGGAGAAGAATCCTTCCTCTGTAAGCCATCCGTGTCGTAAGAGGCGACTAAAATGCCGGGAGCAAGAGGCTAGTAACCCCTTCTCCTATATGAATTACTAAACGTGAAGAGAAGAAAACATTACGTTTCTTCTTGTTCGGATCACCTGCCTCGGTGGGAGACAGCCCAGGTGTTAAAAAAAAGATGCATATCGTGTCTTAGTAATATTGCTTATTGAAAAAAAAGGGAAGACCCTTACACACAGAAGTTAATGAAGAGTAGGGAGGGTCAAGAGGTATGGATGTCAGAGTGACACATATTTGATTTGAGGCAAAGGATAGGCTCAGAGAGAGAGAGAGAGAGAGAGAGAGAGAGAGAATGGCACTTCACAAAGAACAAAAAGTCACAATACTGGAACAATTAAATAACCCTCACATAGAAGAATGAAACTTATGACAACGTTTCGGTCCGTGTGACTATTTAATGGGCCAAGTCGATCCGAAACGTCGTCATAAGTTTCATTCTCCTATCTGTGGGTAATGAGCTTCACGTCACGTATAGTATGGGGTAAAATGTGGGAAGGGGGGGGGGGACCCATTTCGCTTAAAAGCGTGTGGACTAAAAGGTGGGGAGTGAGGGGTCCCTCC